>JBBBVU010000006.1:21808245-21818581 GCA_037177055.1 Atherinosoma microstoma | reverse complement strand
TGACGGTTTAATCAGGATTAAGCTAATCGAGAACTTCCGGCGGCCGCCCGCGGCCCGCTCCGTTTTTAAAGGGTTAATGACACTGGTAAAGTTGCCCATCTGTCTAAAGAGTTTGAGACCTCCTGGATAACTGGTCTATAGTTAGCTTCTATGGTATAATTGAATGATAGTACAATTTAAATACCTAAGTAAGTTAGCAATTGACCACTTTAAATTGTGCAGCAATTTCAGGTGGATTATTCCTTTCTTTTTGGTTTATGGCAAGGCAAGGTAAGTTTATATGTATAGCACATTTCATGTACAACACATGTGTTTACATATTTCTGCGGACTTTGTTGACCTTCTCTTTTAATTGTTTGTTGTCTTGACTGTGTTTGGTGGCTGTAGACATGGTTTATATGTGCTTTTAGCTGAGATTCTGGGCTTTCTGTGGATATCACACATGTCTATATTTACATTACTGACGAGACGTTACAATGCGTGAAGCCGGATGTTTAGTCCCGCAGCCCCCGGCTTCGGGGGCTTTGGGGTTCAAGAGGTTAAGGCCCAATCTCAATTCTCCCCCTTAGCCCTTCCCCTTAGCCCTTCCCCTCCGTTTTGCGCATTCACGAGACGAAGGGGTGTCTCGATTCTCTTTCAGGGCAAGGGGAAGGGCTAAGGGGGAGAATTGAGATTGGGCCTAAGTCTAGCAAGGCAGGGCAGGGATAGATTTGTTGGTATTTTGGAGAAAAACAATTGCGTCACCAGGATATAAAGCTCTGTCTGTCCGTTATACCAGAAATGCTATCACAGAGCCTGAAATTCACTGGGGGATTGCAGGAATTGTGCATGATATAATGGATTCCTGCAAACTTAGCTTTTATAATGCTCTACTTGTGGTTCACAGAGTCTCTGAGAGTCGAATGGAAGGCAGAGCCTTCGGCTATCAGGCCCCTCTCTTATGGTACCAGCTCCCAGTTTTGGTTTGGGAAGCAGACACCCTCTCTACCTTCAAGATCAGGCTTAAAACCTTCCTTTTTGATAAATCCTATAGTTAGGGGTGATTAAGCATCCTTTAGTTATGCTGCAATACTGCTGAGGGACGTCCCATGATGCACTGGGCTATTTTTCTCCATCTCTCTGCTCAATCTTGTCTCCAGGTCCATTTCAAGGTACAGTCATTTTTATATTGAGAAAAGTATACTGCGTAAACTTTGCAGTTACAATATCCTTGAATGGAATTGTACGGGATATTAAGAGTCTGCCTATAATCTCTACATTTGAACTATTTTAAATAAGATTGGGCAATTTCAAAGAATAATTAACAATTTAATGACAGCATGCAGGTCACCATCAGAAAAACTTGGGCTAAAGTAACTCTTCTGAATAAAATGATCAAACAATTTAAGGATTAAACAGTCTTGAAGTAGAAAGTTAGCGGCAGTGATAGTTTTTTGCCCAGTAGAAAACTATTTATATGTATTATGCTGCATTTCTGAATGGCTTAATTAAAGGCGATTTAGTAAATTACCAATGAATCATCTCCATTACACTTTACATTAAACAGAAACATAAAGCAAAACACAAGCAGCAACATGCCTGAATACTGTGTATGATAACAGCAAACCTCTTCATCTGCACTTATAACTAATCCATCAAAACACTACGTTTCATAAGGACATACTTCCTCTGTTAATATGGACATTATGTCACATGTATTGGCGTGTTATGTTGATATGATGCTGAGAGGAACAGATGCAACAGATGTCCTAATTAACCTAACTGGTTGCAACATATTCTTTCCTACTGGTCATTCTCCAGCCTTTTTCTGCTCCTGTCCCACACGTTTGAGACATTTTGCTACCATTAAATTCATGAAAAACTAATTCTTCATCCATCTATTGACTATTCCTGCTTATTTCAATATAGGGTAATTGTTGTGGGAACGTAGCCCAGCAGCCAGTAGGCAAGAGGCAAAGTACACCCTGCCTGTTGTCATGGACAGATCTCCTGTCCATCACAGGGCCTGATATTCTTAATGAAATAGTAAAATGACTCGCATTCAACAACTGATATTTTTTCTGTTTGACTGGAAATAAGATTTTAGCTTATTAGATTAGCAAATTACTGCATTTCACATTCTTTTTGGAATTAGGGTATTATTTAAATTTTTTTTAATAAACACTGTAATCATTCACTCAACTATAGGTTAAATATTTATTACACAGGGAGGAGGAGGACCTTTCTGATATATTTTTTAGCACAACAATTTCTGCCAGGATCCTTTCCCCTTAACTTAGAGTTTATAGTCGGTATTTTTTTCTCTCAGTTGGTTTAGTTCAATTGTAATTCTAAAACTGACCCCAATATAACACAATCTCTTTTCTCCAATTCTCCAGTGAGTGTCTCAATATCCCATTCAAACTAGACGTGCTTCTTATTTGGTCTTTGTTTTCATTGTCCTGGTAACCTGCTGGTGCAAACAGTGTTCTTATGAGAAAATGATGAATTGAATGAGTATTTACATCCAATAATGTTCGAAGATAGAAGTGACAATCAAGCTTGGGCCAATGCATTTATTTCAGAATAACTTAAATGAATAGAAATGGACAGAGAGTATCCCTGAGCTGCTCTTCTCATAATTGTGATGGAAAGAAAGCCTTTACACATTTCACTCTTTGTGCATGCACAGTTTTAGATGAGAATCTAAAGAGTTCTGTGCATCCAGGCCTTGGCTTGGGATCTCAGCTTTCAAGCAATAAACCTACAATCAGCTTTATCCCAAAGGTAAAAATGTCACACTAAGCACCTTGAAGTTATTTCAAAAGTACTACTTCTTCATTTTCAGTACAGCTCAGGAACCAGTTAAAGTCCATAATTTGCTTTTGGCTGCCTTTGCTCTTCTATTGAAGGAGTTTACTTTTTGCTAGCACACGAAGTTCCACATTGATCACCTCGAAGGCAAATATTAGACAGACATGGAGCAAAGTTTCTCATTACAACACTCAGATCTTTGAATGTTATTACTACAGACTCTTGAAATCTTATGCAGCAATTAAACCAACTCACCTAATGCAAGCTCAGTTATTAGAGAGCATGGATATGCAGCCATGTACCGATAACTTGAAAATGATTACACAGCTGTATCTGTTCTTTGCATTGGTCACGATCAGAACAAGTGCCGCTGGTGAGCAATTACTCAATGAGTGAGCTTAATGAGCAGAGGTGAGTACTTAAAATATGAATCATGTCTCTACATACTAATGATGTAGGAGTTCATTTGAATGATAAAGAGAAGCATGTTCTTGAATCATGCTTCAGTTGTAAGGGAGGGGATTTCAAATTTGTATAAAAAGCTAAAACGGCATGGTGTTCATTAAGCCTGTCAAATATTTGAACTGCTTTCATTGTATGAATAATTGATCTGTGGAAGTAGAAGCGATTGATGTATTTCTAAAAAGCCAAGCAGGAGTTTTATGTTATTGTTTCTTTTCTCTGAACAACTTATTAGCTTCAATGCAATCAAAATACAATGATGACACAAAGTGGGAACTGAGTTCAGAAAAAGGCATAGTTTCTTATGCAACGCAAATGAAAAGAGAATAAGTTTTCATTAATGACCTCAACTATTTATCAATGTCCTGAACTACTTGGACATTCTCAGTTAGTTGAGTTTACCTGAGAAGGACTTCAAAATTGGGTTTCCCCCCCCCCCCCCCTCATGTCATAAGTCAGCCAACACACCAGGCTGCAGAGTGTCTGCAGTGTAATCCTTTTGTACTAACCTTTTTCTTTTGCGCTGAGTCAGCTAAAGCCCCAAATCTCCAGTGATAACCTGTTAGAGCTGTGACCAAAGTGCTGCAGAGCTCAGTGGTTCCCTGCACAATGGCTCATTGAAGCTGCCTTGAAATTTTAAAGACTCCTACAAAAATGGATTTGGGGATTTTTAGAAAATTTTGTACTGTTGTTAATAACTGCTTCCCTCATAGAATAAGTTAATCTGTATCGCGTCTTGCGTTAGCAATGACAAAAGGCAGAAAATGTGGAATTCTTTTCTTCAACGCTGTTCATCTTGGAGAGCAAAATTGTTTGCTTGACAAACAATTCAGAGATGGGAATCATCTTTATGCCAGGCTCAGCTCACATGATTGAGGGAGGATGTGACTTTGAGAGTGAGTGAAGAGCGGGGTTCATAACTAAAGTGCCCTCATGGTCCCAGTCACAGATGGACAACATAAGAAGGGAGAACAGGCACAGCTGAGGCCTTGTAGCATGGAGTATTATAAGACCAGAAATGAGTGAGCACTGGCGCTGCATGAATGACACTGGCTTTTCTGTCCCTCGGTCTTTCACTGATCTCTCTCGGATCCCCAGAGACACAACACACTGAGCACAGTTGCTTCAGGATTAAAGACACTTTCCCCCTCTGTGATCCAAAGTTTGCTTTGCTATGCCTTATGTGTCTCCAGTGCAGTTATGTCATAGAGATAATTGTGCAAAAATGCTCAAAGCCATTATATATGGGAAAATTGAAGGGGGCACCCTGTGAAGTAAAACATTTTTATCTGAGCATTAGAGCATTTGTTTAGATGTCAGAAGTGACTTCCAACAGATTTGCAGGGTAATATTTCGTCATAGCAGCAGCTCAAAGTAGACGGATAAAACCTCCCCAGCTGGAAGAGGAGAAATAAGTTTTGTTTTTTAAACATTAATGGCCGCCAACTGACTGATGGATTTAATTAATGTTTCAAGTCCAGTAGTATTTTTAAGATGAATTTACAGGTTTGTTGTGAATAGCCTTCTGAAGTATGTCATTGTTGGTTGTGTCAGCTGCAGGCTGAAGATAGCAGTGGTCATGGTCGTCCCTGGCCACCCCCTGACCACCCAACCTTGTGGTTAACTTCAGTATCCAGCAGTAAACCCTAAACCAAATTATCACATTGATATTTGATCATTTTCCTCCATATTATCATTACCATTACAATTTTGACATCAGAGGTTTCTTTTCATTGTGCAGGATATGACAGGTAACTTACTTTGACTCATTACAGCTGCCATCCTCTATGAAATCTCTTTAGCCTGATGCATGGAGACCGTGTTTGTCAGGTCCTTGTGAAGGGACAATGAATATAATCCTTTAATAGGGAAAAGCAGAAAACATTCATGTGATGCATTCAGGCATGAAACCTTGTTTGTCTGACTTGGTTTCTGCTTATTATATGGGGTGTTTGATGGGTGTATCAGCTAAATGACTAGAATGGAAAATATAGAAATTGTCAAAGGTAATCTCTTGGGTTTCACACTCACTGTGAGATGAAGTACAAAGCACACTACCTCAACTCTCAAGAGCCGAGAAAGAGTAGTAATCTTCCACTGGGGCTTCGGCAGGGACGAAAAGACAGCACACAATAGCATCATGCACTTCTGATCCATTTTGTGAGAGGGGGAAAATGAGAAAAGAAAATGAACACATAGGCTCTGTAGCTGCACAGACTTGAGAAAAAAGCAAAGAAAACCTTCACGGTGAAATTCTAACAAGTCCACTGCTCTGGATCTTCTGCATGTGAAGCTTTGTGTAATTCTTCTAATGAGTGAACCAGGAGGGAAGGTATATACTGCAGAACAAAATGCTCTAAAAAAAACCTTCCAAAATCTGACATTATTTGAGCATGTAGTGCAAATTAATCACTTCTACATGCATGCTAGACCAAAAGTCATTTTCAGGAAAAGGCCAGATTTGATGGAGAGAACATTTCTCAACTTTAATAATTTCCATTTCAACTAATCATCTTCCTCTCCTTTCACAAAGCTAACTTTCAGGTAGGCAATGCAGAACAAAGTAACCCCACAGACAAGAGCTGGTTTCCAAGGTAACAGTGAACAGGCCTGCTTTGGATCTAATGGCTAATTTTCACACCTGTACCAATGCTGTGACTGCAGAACTATACAATATTTCAACATGGTTTATGACTGCTCACCTCAAGTGATCAGTGGCCACGGTGTAAAGACTGAAATATAAGAACAACACAGTGCCACCGTATGAGCAATATCACAGTGATATGAAGTATTGGCTTTTTCTTTCTTGCTCATCACTGCGACTGTCTCATTTTGGATTGTGTCATCCTATTTTTGGGCTTTCTGTTCTTTTCTTAATAATCTTCAGTGTAGCTCATTCATGCTTTTGTGTCCCTTACGTTCTTCCCATTTCCCGTTGTGATCTCTGAATTAAACTGTCTCCAGGTGGTCCCCTTCATCACTTTCAGAGTACCGTCTCAGTGTCTTCCCAGTTTTTCAGTGAGTTAATTATAACTCACTGAGAGGGGTTATCAGGGGTCAGCAACTGCTTTTAGGTTTAAAATGTGTCAAATAATATAAAGATATGATGAACTGAAAACTAATTGGGAACTTTATGTGGCAAGCAAGAGGTGATATGGCTAGTCTAAAACCAGCCAAAAAAAGGACAACGCCACCTTGGGAATTGGACCCAAGGGAATACTACAGAAAAGGCACTTTGGTTCGTGACTTAAGGCAGCAAGAGACAGAGTTACAGTTTCAAAAAGGTTTATTTCACAAAAATATGAGTAAAAGAGAACCACCTGAAAACAATTAAAAACAAGGTCTTTAGGGCTGAGAGGCTTACCGGCAGTGAGGCTGGCATTGCAGGAGGAGGTGTATCCCAGTCACACCAAATAGCACACGCGCTTCACACTCACACAGAAGGGGAGAACCACGTCCAGAAGTGCAGGAGTAACCACGGGATGTGATAGTGAGGGTCCTGTCACTATGCCTCGGATTGATCATGTGCCCTGGCTACTCGGCCACAGGGATATCCCTTTGGCTGACTGGTCAGTGCGCATGACTCTCACCTGGGAGGTGGTGGGCTCAATACCCACCCAGGCCCTCCTTCGTCTTGCTACATTCACCTTATTTAATTCATTGATTATTTTCTCATACCATAAGACTGAACCACTGTTAAAGAATTGGAAGGGAATACCTGAAATGTTGACAACCATCGTGCACTGATGGCGTCATTTGTAACAACAGTCGGTGTAGTAGTTATCTCTACAAACATATTGCATTTGGCCAACCAAAAAAGCACAATCAGACTTTATTATATGCTACTATTAACTTACTAATTTTGTTAACCTTTTAAATGATTTAACTCATCTCCTAAATATAGGTCCCACAGAGTCCTCAAAATACTAGTCAGTAGAGTTTGCTGAAGGGTAGCTCATGTGTTGTAAATTGCATTGTTCAGGAACTTATAGTTATGTTCATTTTGACATCACACACCACAGAGACCACTTCATTCACAGCTGCTGTCACTTATGACTCTCAGTGCACGACAATTTCTTACTATTTTAATGTTCCACCTGATAAAATGTTGCTTGAAATCAACAGCTGGGGTGAAATCAGGTTATTTTCTAACTTCACTTCTAAGATACAGTCCATTCGGAAAGTGTTCAGACCCCTTCAGTTTTACACTATTTGTTACATTGCAGCCTTACACTGATGTTTTATTCCTCATTTACACTCAGTACCCCACAACAACAGCACAAACAGAATTATAGAAATAGTTGCCAATTTGATAAAAGATAACAAACAAAATATCACATGGGCAAGTATTACAGACCCTTACTTTACAGAAGCTCCTTTTGCAGCAGATACATCCTTAAGTCCTCATGGGTGACATGTTGTAACAAGTTTTTCACGACTGGATTTGAAGATTTTCTGCCCCACTTCTCTTCAGATCCTCCTGGTCTGGCAGGTTGGATGGGGAATGTTGGTGGACAGCCATTTTTAGGTCTCACCAAAGATGTTTGATTCGGTTTAAAGTCAGGGCTCTGGCTGGGCCAGTTAAGGATATCCTTGAAGTTGTTTCCAAGCCATGTTTATATTGTACTGGCTGTGTGCTAAGGGTCATTGTCATGTTGGAAAGTAACCCTTTGGCTGAATCTGAGGTCCTGAGCACTCGGAACAATGTTAACATCCCTCAGCCCAGATCAGTGGAGGGCTGCACTGATGTTTCAGTTTTTCATTTTTTAAATAGATTTGCTATAATTTCTATAACTACATTGTGTTAGTATCTATGTGTTTAATTTTTTGCATACAGCTGCAACATAACAAATGGTAATACATTGAAAGGGTCTGAATACTTTCAGGATTGTGGAAAGTAATACATCTATTATACACAGTTTACATTCAGCTATATATTCAGCTACTTCAGTAATGAGAACATAGTCCTTATTTGGGGTTTTAAATCCATGTGTAGGAGCCTGTAAAATCACTGATCTGAATGCTTACAGTCACAACAAAACCCACTCCTGACTGCATACAGCCACTCTCATCAGTGGTGCTGGGTGTGGAAAGAGATAAAACTCTGAAGCATTCACCTAGAGTGCCATAAGTCTGATTCTTGCTTATTTCCATTACAGACTTTTGAATGTTCCAAAACCATCCTCATGTAAAATTCAATAAGAGTCTGACATTTAAGAACAAAAGATGAGGAATATTAACAGTTAAGGACAGTTAATGTGCTTCATCAGGACTGTATGGTTTATGTTCAATAAAATTTATTCAGTTAAAGTAGCAGAAAAACGTATCTTTAAAACTAAAACTGATATACGACCCCATCACAAATGTAACGTGAAGCTGACACAAATAATTCAATGTTACTTTCGACCAAAGGTAATAGGATGTGAAGAGTTTAGAAAAGACCTCTGTGAAGTGTTTTAGTTTAATTTTCCTCGGGTTGAGTGCCTGTCCTCCAAGGACCAGTAAGCGCACAGTCTAATGGCCTTGCAGACGTTCTAATTTGTGTGCATCCTAATGACTCTTGCACGTAGCTGCTTGCAGTTTTCCTAAAAGCCATGTGAAGGTCAATGTGGCATCAAAGCAGATGTTAAAGGCAAACTCAATTGTTTGGGGAAATAAAAGTTCAAACAGACACACAGATGCACAGGGAATACTCTAAAGTTCCTGTTTAATAACAACCTGTAGCCATGTGTAGATCTCTGCATACAGGCATATATATATACTACAATCATGAAAACTGTATAAACACTATCTACCATATTTCTCTCCTGACAAGGAGCAATGTCATGTAAGGTGGGGGTTATTTTCTTGAGGGATAAATGGGAGTGTTTTCTGTTTCATGAAAGGTCCTCTTCATTTCTCTGACATGGGGCAAACAAGCTTTTTATTCATCGCATTGTAGCGCGGTTGTAAATTTACTTTTATCACCGCCAATATGGAGAATCCATCAGTGAGGGTGATGTAACCATCAAATAAATTACTCTACCTTACCATATGTTCAAACACATCTGGGGTTGCGCAATTAATTTGCTCCCAAGAGCAATTCTGCTGTTTTTGACGCAAGTACATTCTGCTATTTGTACAGAATACTTTTCCTGCAATTGTTTCTGTCATAACTGGCACAAAGGGTGTCCAAAAATCACAGTACACATTGCTAAAGGCTCTTTAGTCAAGAAGGACATTGTGGAATTTGGCATTGGAGGTGGTCAGGTCAAAACTAATCTTCTCTGCTGTTATTTTATATATGCAGCTGAGCTCATTTAGATTAGGATGAGCAAATTAAAGAACACAAGAGTGAAAGTTGCATATGGTAAATGAGCAAAGAAATAATGATGGAATTTTACTTTAATTAACCTCACAATGATCTTTGATCTTGGCAAGCACTTCCTGTCATCTGGATCACAGAACACACACCCTTTTCTTGTTCATGAATTTAAAACCAAAAGATGTTTTGTGTTGAAACACAAGACTCTTCATCAGCAGCTTAAATGATATATTTAATAAGTAGCACTTCCATGTTCAAATTCTTATAAAACAACTATCCTAAATTTACATATCTAGATGCCTTCGGCACTGAGCTTTTCTCTCTTTTTTTTTTTTTTTTGCTTCTTTCACTTCTTATTTCTAACTAAACCAGAAAAATTACAATGATGTACAAGGTCACTGTGTGATGCTTTTTATCATCCAACACTAAGTTCAGAACGAGGCCTAAATAGCTTTGTTGTAAAATCAATATAAACTTTCAACCAACACATTCAAGTTTGACTTCTCTTTGAAACTATTGTTTCATGTTACTTTCATTTTTTACATTTGGATACGTTTAAAACGGAAATCTTTAGGCACAAAAAATACATTTGTTTTGCTTAAACCAGATTCATTTATGAGATTATGATTATGTTTATCATGCAGTTTAGGAACAGTACGATATTACCTAGAAAATAACAACACAACATCATCACTGCTGGCCATCAGACAGCTGCAGTTAGTCCAGAATGCTGCTGCTCGAGTCCTCACTAAGACCAGGAAAGTGGATCATATAACA
>JBBBVU010000006.1:21747052-21762492 GCA_037177055.1 Atherinosoma microstoma | reverse complement strand
CACCTGTCGACAGGTATTCTGGCCCACTGCTCATCAGCAAAGTGCTCTCATTGGTCCAGGACCGTATTGTTTGTTTGCTTTTTTTAAAATTATATTTTCAACTCAATTAAATTAAAAAAACAATGTCTTCTTTAACTGAAATATAATTTAGCAAATTTATCTTTTATTGCTTTTTTCAGTCTTCAGTTATTTGAATTTCAGAATTTTGCCTTTTCTTCAATGGACGGGTATGAATAAGTTTGCAGACAACTGTATATATAGACATGCAAGTGATCTATTACACAAAAAATGTACACACACAAAATAAATGTGTGTCGTTTCACGATGTCTAATGAGAACTTTGTTGCAGGAGTGCCATTAGCAATGTTTGATCTGTTGGTTGGGAAACAAGATAAGGAGAGGCGGAGATCAAAAATGAGCAGAAACCACATTTAAATGTGTTAAATAATGGATTATTTAGCTATGCTGAACTATACATCAGAATTATCTTTCTCGCTGAAATTCCCCATGCCAGTTTAAGATGCCGAATCAGCAGAAAAACTGGTGAAAACTGTAGGGGTTCAACTTTGCTAACTGTGTGTAAAAAAAAATTGAAAAAACAAGATGTTCAAGACTTGCCAGTTTGGTGTAGGAGGGCCTTGAGGTTTTAATAGACATTTCCTCTTTAAGGGTAAGCCAACAAAGTGAAACAAATCCTAAAAACATGTCACTATCATATCTTCTCCTCATGATTTTACACAAAAGTCACGTACTGTATATGGATTTGTAGTAGTGACTCTCAAAGGTAGCTAGGTTGACATTTATTGCTGCTTCTTCTTCTTTTACCTCATGTGTGATGGTTGGTAACCAGCTAGGGTGCAACACTACTCCCTATTATGCTGAAAGTAACTCATACTGGGTTACTTTCTATATTTTCATTTAAAAAAAAATAACTCATCACTTATATTGCTGTATGGCAACACAGCTATATAAAAGGAAAATCCCATCTCTATTTCAGATTTGAGCTCTGTTTTTCACTTTTTCTGTCTCAGTCATAATACATTAATGGAGCATCATTTCAAAACACTGGAGAAAAGCAAATGTCACCCACTCCCATATGTTAGCTTAAAGATACCTAAAAGCAAGAAGAATCTCCTAAAACACTTCACTGATATTTGTTCCAAGTCATAAACTCAACAGTTTTGAATAAAATATCTTATTTGACCTCCAAAATACTCACTGTTATGAATTAACCCAAGTGATTTAATCCCCATCCCCCTATACAGTCACATCCACGTACACCCGTTTCTTACCCTCTACTCCTTTCACCTGCCCTCATCTTCCCCTTCGTCCCTTGGGTGCTGCATGTAGCAGATCTGGAGCAATGGAGCAGCAGAACCCAGCAGTGGATTAGTGGCAATGAGTGTGTGTGTGTGTGTGTGTGAGAGAGAGGCCACATTCAGAAACATTTCTCTAGGGAAGTCAAGCCAGCTAATCCGACCCCAGCGCTTACTCTATCAACGCCCTACCAGCTGCACTTTGCCCCAGCACTCCAAAAGACGTAAACACAAACAAAATATAACCCAGGCGTGAAGATTTCCACTTAGATGTGTATGCCATAGCATATACCACCACTGTGTGTGATCATGAAAGCAGACATATACTGCAGGGCATGAGTGTTGGATACACACAACAGGGAAGTACACATTGTCATGCTTTCATTCAAAGATGCACAAGGATTCGTGCATACCGTACATGCATCTAGTACACATACACACAAAGACAACTATAGAACACTCATACCACCCTTTGGGAATACAATGGACCTTTGGTTAGTGTAACATGGAAACTTTCCCAGTTGTCAGGACTGTTACATGACCTCTACTAATCAGAATATCTTGCACAGACTCACAAGTGCAACCCTCTAGGACCCTAAGGGTAAATCAGCTGGTGCAGTCACTGTAGCCGTTTGGCTGGCTGTTCATATGGTTGGTGGATTATCTGGCTGGTTAGCTGACTGGTTCTGTTTGTCTTGGCACAGTGGTCAATACATTAAGGTAGATTTAACAGGTGACTTCCCTTTCAGAAATGAGCTAAAGTGTGCAAATGTTTGCAGAGATCTCCTCTCGTGAAATGCCCAAACATGCTTGCACACATGTGTGCATGTGCAACAGCATATCTGTTTGTTTGATTTATCATGTATAACCTGTCAATACACATGTACAGACACACACGCAGGGATACACACAAAACAATGGGAGAGTCAGGCAGGAGGCAGTATCGTGTCTCATCAAGCATCAAGTGAGAGCTGGCAAGAGGCATCAATACGGCCAAAGCCCACTCTCCTGGGCTCACCTGTCGATTACACTGGTAAAGACAAGCTGCCTGGTGCCTCAATCCATCCCTAGCAGCTCTCACTGGGTCTGTGGACACCTGAAGAATTCTGATGCCAGGAGGGAGTAAGGGACCTCCTGCTTGACACTGCAGGAACGTAGTGGTTTGCCTCTGCTGCACAAACTATTGCGATAAACAACTCCACAAAGAAATAGAGTGGGGAGTGAGTCAGTTTGTGGGGGCTGAATAAGATAATAATGTCAAACTTTTCACAGATACATGTAAAAATCTGTTTTCACCAAGCTCTCCAGTAAATTTCACTGAAGCGACACAGATGTAACAAATGCAGAAAGCTAAAGCTATTAAAAAAAAAAAAAAAAACTCTAGGGGCGTCTTTTAAAAAAAAAAAAAATATTATTTTTTTTTTTTATAAATGCAATGCATACATTCACAGTTTGACCAAAGTTGAATGATACTGTTTAAATATCTGTCCAAACGACAATAACCCCACTTAATTAGACAATATTAGAGCAGGATGAAGGTGTTTTCTCCAGTTTATACTTTCCAAGGGACAGGAAAAGATGGGTGGGAAGTCCACTCTGTATTCAACTCTGACGAACATTGTTCCCTTAGAATTATGCAAACAGGTTGTATGCTAAGCAAAAGCAAGTAGAGTTAACAGTTTCAGCACCATGGACAGCTCTCCTGCAGAGGAGATGCTATTCTGTCTTTTGTACCTTATTCATTTGGTCTCAGTATGAACTGCTCTTGTTGATGCCAATAAATCTTGCTGATAGATCACGTTATTGAGTAACATGAAGGTAATGCAACTACAGTTATTAATTGGGCGTTATTTAAACCTCAAGTTCTGAACATACCTCACCGGCAATTCATTTAGACCTTACCTGATATCTTGGCTCCATCCATAGAGATGCTGCTCTCAGGAGGTGGGAGCCTAACTTTAAAGTAGCTATAGGCCTATCTGCGCATTAGAATGATGTTCTCATGTGAGCAGTCACGGTCCCCCGCCTCCCTCCTTCCCCATTTTCTCCGGGTTTCAAAGTAGAGGTCGGCGACTCCTCCGAAGCTAGATGGCAGAAGAGCCCCACTGCAGCTGAGCTGCGCTTTGCGCCGTCATCACTCCATCTTTGCATTGCAAATTACCCAGCCCCATCACTCCCAATAAGGGATCCGCTCTATCTTCAAAATGAAAATCAGAGTTATGGTGGGATTGCCAACCAGGCGAATTTCTTTCATCAGCTTTCGGGATGGGATGCTGCCTGTCTTAAGTCTCACCTAACTCCCTCATCTCATTGCCCTCCTGACAAACATGCGCTTATAAACCACATGCTGTCATTAACAGAATTAATTTCTTTCTCGGAACTTTCATTCTTTCATAAAGACGTGCCACCCTTTTCCTCCGTCTTTGCCGCCCACACCTCACTCTACCCACTTCATGATTTTCTATCCACACATCAGCCAATTCACACACAGGACGCTCTCCCTCTTTTACTCCCCCTCCCCACCGCACTCTCCCTCTCTCTCTTTCTCTCTCCCTCTCTCCCCGTCTCTCTCTGCATGTTTCGATAAAGGTAGCCTTCAAATGGAAGGTTAGACTTCTCTCCGTCCTCAGCCGATTCACAGAGCTTAAAAAGGGAAGATGTTGAAAAGCAAATACAAGAGCGCGCAAACAGAGATCCCCACACTTGATGCCCCTCTCAGCAGAGATGGTTGAGCCCTCGTCCAGGTTGCTGTGGTCCTCTCCTAAAATTCAGTCTTGCTCACTTCTCTCCTATCAGCTGACATAGCGCGGCGGGCGGCTCTGTCTGTTTCTCCTCTGAGAAGGGAATCAACTTCAACCCGACAGAAAGAGAAATTAGGCTTT
Source organism: Atherinosoma microstoma (assembly GCA_037177055.1). Taxonomy (NCBI): domain Eukaryota; kingdom Metazoa; phylum Chordata; class Actinopteri; order Atheriniformes; family Atherinidae; genus Atherinosoma; species Atherinosoma microstoma. The sequence continues at coordinate 21,758,294 of JBBBVU010000006.1, read as the reverse complement.
AGGTTAAATGTTGTAGTTGAGAAGATGAAGGGGATTTACAGAGACGGATACTACGACGGATCTATTGAACTACGGGACCTTTTCAACAGGAGATGCGTTAAATGTGGCCGGGGGGACTTTGTTCAACCCAAAACGATGAGGATTAGGACGGGAATTGTTTTTTGGAATCTCATCTTTTCACTGATGTTCACTTGTGTGAAAGGTACGAGCCACTGCAGCAATTCTCTGTATTTTCTATGTGCTTGGTGTACCTCAGTCTCTCTCTCTCTCTCTGTGTGTGTGTGTTTGCGTGTATGCGCGCATGTTTGTGTGTGACTATGTGTGTGTGTGCTTGTCAGATATTAAAAGCTTTAATGTTACAGACGTGCGCAAATTAGGCTACCGTGGTTTTCTAGTTGGAGTTTTAAGGGACGCATTTCCGCGGTTTTGCGCTCAATGCAGGCTTTGACTGAGTCGCTCAATAGATATTCTTGCGGTAGCCTACGCTTCTTCTAATAGACTACGTGAGCTGCTTTGCTTAGTAGGCTAACTACTGAATTGTTGAGGCGCAAGTGCATGCACTGCAGATTTCCTACGGATGTAAAGAGATTCATGTATGGAGGATAAAGCCTACCCTTCATGGGGCCGAGTTTTAAAGTATTTATGTGGGATTTCCGTCAGACCAGTTTCTCATTAGAAATGCTACTGGAACCCGTATTGGGGCCGAGGCAATAAGTGGAACCAATTTGGTGACTGGTGTTTATCGGACTTGCCAGTGTGGGCAGGTGTAAGGTGGGCTTCTTAGTATTCTAGTGGCTCTTTCTCAGGGTCTGTTTGTTTGAATGCTGGCTGTGGCTGGTGACATAACCATTTTTTTCCCTCCATTATAAATCACATATCTTCAAACCACTAAAGAATGCGTCATATATAACACTTGTCTTACAGCTGTTTAAACCTAGACGGCTCCCTCTTTAAGAATATTAGGAACCAAAATTCCCAGGCTGTTTACCTTGCTTAACTGCCTCACCTCGTCTGTTTTCTTGTATATCTATTAATTGGATTCGTGCTACTCACTCTGCACCTTCTGTCAAAGTCAAAACAATTGTTGCTTATTCAACACACTGCCAATACCCACGTTCCTCTGACTCCCAGTGCAAAAAAAAAAAAAAACTTGCTGAAAACAAGCAACAATCTCTTCTTTCCTTTCAGTGTCAGTTAGGTGACTTTGAAATGTGAGGATGCACTAGTGCCTCTTTGTAGGCGGTTTTTTTTTACGTGCACGTGTGAAATTCTCATTTCTGACTTAAATTAAACCCATGGGAAAGTAAAAATTCAATCACAGTTCTACTAAAAGGTTTATGCATAGGAGTGTGCATTCAGAGACATTTTGTATGCGTGTGTGCGTCTGTGTGTGCATGAGTGTGTGTGCATGGCTACTTATCTGTTGAATGCTTGTATGTGTTTCCAAATATGAACAGATATCAATTTACATAAAGATTTTTTCCCCCTGTGAGTAATTCTAAAGCCTGTCTATTGGGGGTGGATGTGCAGCATAGCAGCGCCTACTAGGAATGAGCCGAGTCGAGTCGAGCAGAGCAGAGCCGGGCACAGTGCTGTTTCATCACCACCCACATTGAGGCAATGTCAAACCTTGAGGCCACTGCCAATCCCCCTAGTTCTGTTACTTATTAGGGAGCCAGCCAGCCGGGAATTGGCGAAGGAAGGTGGGGAAGGAAGGAGGGATGAGGAGGAGGGGGAGGAGGAGAAGGCCTGGGTCCCCATTTTGGAAACGACAGGAGGAAATAGTGAGGATGAAGGACCGCAGATCTGCTCTGACAGATGACACAGTGTTTGCAGAGGTGAAAAGATATTGGCTCAGACTGGCCTGTGACTCACTTTTCCTGCTAAAATAATAATGGCATTAAAAGAAAAAAAAAAGAGCGAAAGAAAAAAAACCAGGAAAAAAGCCCTTGGAGCAGTGTTTGTACAACTTGTTTTTCAGTGACCAGAAATTAGATCAAACCAGGATCTTGATGCACACTTTAAATTCTCAAATGACAAATATCTGCATCACCTGAATGAAACTTGGGACTAAAAAAAAAGATCAGAAGTGGGCTTCAGTGAAGGAATGAAATGAAACTGCGCAGTGATTTTGTATTCAGTGTAACTGTGGTCATACACTTTTGTACCTTCATGTCTTTGAGAAATTAATAAAGACTGCTTGACCCTGACAAAAATGTAAAAAGCAAGACTATAGACACAGAACTTTTCTTTTTGAGAAAATGGAGCAAAGCAACCATATAAAATTTAAAAACGATTTCCCCTACACTCAGAGTGTGCATGCTATCTTTCACCTTGTGAATCCAAGAGCTGAATTCATGGTTTTCTTCTGTATGACAGTCACATTGCAATTATTGATCACAGTACAGTTAATCAAGTTCACAATAATGAGACAGTCACATAGCTGCGAGCGTTGCACTTTCATGGCACATGCCTATGGACAGTGATAGAGAGAGCGGTGATGCTCTCAAAATGAAAATTGGAGTCATGGCCACAGCTTCCTGCATCTGCCCTTCATGGTTCTCAGACTACTATAAGAGGTGGAAGCTGTTTAACTTAATGTTTATACTCCAATGAGTTGAATCAATTTTAGATGGGACTGGTCCGGATTTAATCGGATATTTAATGTCTGTGGAGGTGAGAAAGGAAAAGTAGGAAGGGACTTGATCATTAAACTGAACGGTCCCCCCCCCCCTTATCCAACAGCGAATGATTAACGACAGTCATCAGACTGTTAAAAACTCTTTATTGTGTTTGACAACTTCTTCTTTTTGTGATTACGTTGGATTACTCAAATTTAATTCTTCAAAATTTGACCATAACACATTATCCTTTTTAATGTCATACCAGACAGTCACTAATTGCTGGTAATCAGGTGTGTTCTGAACAGACTGTAATCTGACCACTGAGCCCTTGATGAAGACTTTATCTCAGTGTGATTATGTAAACAGGCTAGAAGGGCTACTGGCGCTAATCAGGATTACAATTTGCCAGTGTAATTATACTCTATCTACAAGGAATGCACAGCATTATCCCATTGCCCCCTAAGGTTGTTGATCTCCACAAAACCAGAAGAACAGAAGTACAAAATAGGGAGTTTCAAGAAAAGTCACTGGGGTTCGGCTGGAATGGAAAAGAACAAACTATTCTTCTAGATAAAGGATATAAGTACATGGTTGGCAACCTTTAGCTTTACTTAGGTTTCTAATAGATGGTTCTCATGGTGTACCAATAACTCAGCTCACTCAACGGCATCCTGCTGGGAGATTTAGGCCAGGCCAAAGCTCTTAGATGTCACTCTCAGGTTTCTGTGAAGACCTGATACAGTTTGCTGGTTCTGATGAAGTCACTTCTATTATAAGTAGTCGTGCTGAGTTCAAGATATTGGCATTTGCTTCTCCTCTGGAAAGAAAACAAGTTCACTATTTGTTAAGATCAAATGTACTATGTTGAGGGGAGGTTGCTTCTTGAGACACGGCCATGAATTCAAGACGGACTGTCTCCTACTCCTCAGGTGCCATTTTTTTAGGGGATTAAACTACGTTGATTGTCTACTCTACAGGCATCATTACAGCTATTTTTTTTCCCTTTACATTATTAATGCAGGAGTTAAGATCTTTGGAAACACAGGAGAATTTTTCAATTGCAGCTGGGTTGTAGTGTCATAAAACTGTGTTTTATCAAATGAAAGTGGATCACGTAATTTGTTAAGGGTCCAACTTAATTAATGAACTAATAACTACAGGGAGAATGTGGTGGCCTCATTGAAGCACAATACAAGCTATAAAAGCAATTCTTTCACCAAACTAAAAATGGTATCTGCAGTATATTACAGTATATTTTCTGTGCTTTTGTTTTGATAACGTGAAGGCCTGCAAACCCACATACCGTCATAAATCTTCCTCCACAGTGCTCACAGCAGCTCCTGTTTGTTTCTGTGGCTGCTGACTGGATTTTTGATATGTGACAGGAGAACTCATGCAGAGCATGGTCAGGGAAGCAAAGTGAGTGGATGTGAAGGTAACTGAGGAGGTAGACTGCCTAATGAGGGCTGCTGTGATTCAACAGCAATTAAAATGAGAAGTGAGCAGTATTTAACAGATAACAGACACCATGTATTATCTACTTTTAAGATGCATGCAGATCAAAACTTATGAGAATGGCAGAATTTTCCAAAATACCACGTTGCTTTTAATTGACTTTACTTTTTGTAAATTTCCTGGCCAGCTCTGTAAAGGTTTAAGCTTTATAATATCCACCATTGTCCTTTGTCTAAGAACAGATAGATCCCTTTCGTCATAGTGTCTCCTTTACAATTAGTGACTCATCTCATTGGTCCAATATGCTTCTGTTTAGATTTTTTGTGTGAAACCGGATCTAAATTTGGTTAAAAAAAAAAAAAAATTAGCATAAACAAAGATAGGTACCACTTAAGCGATCATGCCATCCAACCAGTATGAATATGTGACAACTTCCAGTCCTAGGGAATCTGTAGGAATAAAATTTTCAAAAATCCTTTCATTCAAAAATCCTAACATTTGAAGTTATCCAAACAATGTAAAACCAAGACAAGATGCTTACTTTCCAATGAGGCGAATTTCAGCTGCACTATCTGGTCATTAACTTGTTTAATCAATAAGATGATATGTTCATTAGTAGGATTAAAAGTGAGGCAATATTAGTCATGATGAGGGAATTTCTCTCTATATGTAGACTGTTTAGTTAAAGAGATGCCTCCAGCATTTTTGAATACATTAATGCAAACGAAGTTTCTGTATCATTTGTGTTGATGATATATGAAGTTGCAGTTTCTTTAGAGGGAGACAGAAAAATACCGTCTTCCATTCCAAAAGAAGAAACATAGCATGAACTTTTTTTTAAAGGCTTAAAGTTGCAAGGATGCAAGTTTGATCTGTGATCAGGTAATTTGTTCCTCACTGCTGAGCCCTGTTTGAATGCTCTTGTTGGTCTTTTTTAGCTGACTAAAGAATATAGAAAAATTCCAGTTGATCAAACATTTGGGTAGGACATCTAGTAGTTGACAGTCGTGACTGTTCATTCGCTCTTCAGTTATTATGCAAGTTGTTTTAAATGCCTGTTGTAAATCATCTTTGTTACTTTTAGCCTGAAATTATTTTTAATTGTGGTTTCCAAGGCAGATGAGAACAGATGAAAGCCAGAATGACCTCGGAGGGGGATGCACTTATGTGAAAGAAAATAGGGCAATAGGTGTAACTTGAACAATTTCAGCAGACACAGCCCTTTGAGTTTTTCACGTTTTTGGCAACAAATTAAATTGGCTGAGTGCAACTAAAATACAAGGTTTAGAATAAGTAACATAGATATCTTTCTTACTTAAAACTTGCTGTGACTGTCACATCACAGCCTCACAGCAACAACTTTATGAGAAATATGAGAAAAATATCTTTAGGAAACCGGCTGCTTTAGAGCTGTAATGTGGCTTGTATCACTACTTGTGTTTTCATTAAACACTGCAGGTTACTATTATACAGTCAAGTTCCATTTTTAGCATTTAATCTGTTTAAATAAAGAAGTGTGACAGATGCAAAGCACACACACAAATACATGCACGCAATCACAAACTTGCAAAGTTTTAAGTCTTGTTGAGTAACTACTGCCTGTAGGCGGGGAAAGTATCAAATCTGCAGCAGCTGTTACTTTTTTGCATATCGTGATCAAAATCTTCTGGACTAAACTGCTGCCGTCATTACTTTTCTCTCCTGGAGGGGCAGCAGGTTGTGCAGAAATATCCCAACAAATTACAGAAAATATACAGCAAACTAAACATTAGCAAGGTTATTGTTGCTTTGCACCTCACCTTCAACTCAGCAAGCAGACTTTTAACTGGAAGAAGATGTTTACTTGGAGAGTAAAAACTGTTGAGTAAGTTGCAGTTGCTTCAGATACAGAAGACACATTTTTATTCAGTGCTTCATTCCTTTTCCCTTTTCAGGGAAAGTGAAGTGTTGATGTTATTGTTTGTTTGAGAGATTGGAGGCAACAGAGACAAGGATCCTATTAGATGTGCTGTTGGCTCACAGTTTTGTGTTGTACAGCAGCTCTCACAGCGGTGGTCTGGCATCAGGTGCAATATGGCTCAGTAACACTTTGAGGATGTATTGGTGTCTAGCCATAAACCACTATCTGTTGGGAAGTAAACACCAGCAGCACTGACTTTGGGAAGTAGTTATTATACTTGGCCACCCAGACACACAAGCCCTCTTATTTCATTGTAAAATGGTGAGTGTTTGGTGTGTGTATTTGTGCATATGCCAGCTCTGTTTAGGTGTGGCAATGTGTTTGATTTTAGTATTTTTCACCTCAGTGGTTAGCAATTTAAAATCACCAAATGGAATATTTCAGAGCCCTTTCCCAAATTGCACTGACACACTCATGAGGTAATAGTCATTCGCTAGAAAGCCTCTTTTCTGTTTTTGTTGTATGGGGCCCATTTCCCTTTTATCAAGCATGCAGACAAGCGAAGTGAGGAGCTGCGATTATACACATTCTATCAGTATGAATTGTGAGGGTGTAGCACAGCCATGCAGATAAAATCCTGTTCTATGGGGACATCAGTTTAAGATTTCTGCCTCCGAAGGTTGTTATATTGGCCTTTGGAGTTCTTGCTGTTGTGTTCTTGCTTTTACAAATGAAAAATGATTTTGTCTCTCCCATTTTTATGTCCACAACTCAGAGCATGGTTCGTTGTAAATCTAAGAGAAAAGGTTTCGGATTTCCAAAAAACAGAATTGCCTCTGAATGTAACTTCTAAGTGCTGCATGACTGTAGCTCTGATATGACACAGAGCAGACCTACAAGATTCATGCTATGAATTTATAACAGCTAACAAGAAATAACTACATTTGTATGAGTAAAGTCCACACTGGAAACATTAAGTGGAATTCTAATATCCCTTTTCTTTCACATTAGTGTTAACAGTATATGTTAAAATCATTTTCCAGAGCTGTCCTTTTATTTGTTCATCTATCTTTTAAAATGGAAATGAATAAAAAAAAGTCTTTTTTTCTTTGTGTTGCTCTGCAAGGGGTGTGGATTCAACAGTAAGACAGGAATTTTGCAGCAAACAAAGCCCACCGGTGTGTTTGTTGACCTTTGTTTTGCACTGTAAGGGCTCTATCTTTACAGTCAGTGCTCTGTAACCAGGCTTCACTGATGGATATCTCTATATTGGCTGACTCACCTTTAAGGTCAGGTGCAAATCAATGCAGGTTTTTCTTTTTCCACTTTAACTGTGACGGCACGGAGTAGTGCAACAGTCTGCCACACTGTTTGTGATAGGCCACCATGATAAATGATGATGAAATGCCATCTGCAGCATGAGGGGTCCTTGACTAAACATACAACCCTGTCAGTCTGGAGGAAATGAAGTATCAAGCAGAGAGAAGATAATACATGCAGAAAATAAGACAACAAGAGGAGCTTGAGAGTGTGTTGCTTGTGGGCTAGTGGGATTTGCTTGAAGACGGATACTCAAGAATCAATTTGCCTCGTAGTCCGAGTGGTGCTCAAAGCATGTCTCATTCCTTTTTCAAAGTCAACAGTTGTGCATTTTAGTAATATTTAGTAATTCATGATTCTGTATTCATTCAATCCAAGCTGTTCTGGTCATATACTAACTGGTATTTTGCAAGCAATACAACAAAGTTTTACCCCAGATTGGTCATTGCTGGTACACTGATCCATGACTTTTTACCTTTTTACATGACTGTTTTTCCACACATATAGTATCGGTGTCAGAAATTCCAACAAACTGAAAATGATCATCTCAGCTTCAGTGACTATGTTAATTCATCTTTGGAAAAATAAAATAAATGTAGTTGCTCCTTCAAAGCAGTCACACACCAGAATGTAGCTATGTTGTTGGACAGCACAAAATGAGGAAAGTTATAAAATGACCAAACTTTCTGGTTTATGAGATCTTTATTTCAATGTCTACCTTTCAAAAAAGGTACCATAATTATATTTTGCATTGTAAGAGTCACACATGCACATGCTCATTACTACATATTCTCAGCTTCAGTAATGTCACATCCACGTTTTCCTTCGCAAATGGTAGCATACCTACATTCATGCAATATGTTGAGCTGTCACAATCATGATATTTCACAGTTATTATGTGTTCAAATAGGCTTCTGAGAAAGTGAGGAGGGTGGAGAGAGCTGTTATACAAGAGAAGCAAGTTTTCATTTTTCAACTTTTCTGTCAGTCAAGGTTTAAATAGCTCGGGATAAGATTGAAATTTATTTTTGTGTTAGATATTTCTAAATGGTTATGGTTGTAGCTTTATATCATATCACTTAAATTGATGATACAAAACAACAGGCTGTGAAAAACATCCCCATTTCACAGTTTCGGTGCCATTACCACGATATGTATACATTTTAGATGCGTGGACAAGCATACGCATTTTCCCGTGATACTGGGCTGACTCTTTACCAAACAGTCACTGGATAAGCAGTCTTAAACAACGGTAAATAAAGATTTAAGAGATCACTAAAAATGTATAATAACATTAAAAGTTGATGATTTATACTGCTGTGTAGCTGGAAAGCAAAAGCTCTGCTCCTTTTCATGATAGGTGTAATAAGGCATGAAACATCTAACAACCAGTCAGAGCTCAGAAGAAAACAGTTCACCTCACACATTCTCAGTCGCATGGCTCATGACACATGCACACTCTGGCCTCAATAACTAGATACATGTGCATGTGGGGGGAAAAATGTGAGTCACTTTGTTTCCAAGCATCTGCCAAATGACTCTGATATCATTGCAAGAGCGTTTATTCCTTAAGCAATGCCGGTCTTTTAAAGTGTCATCCTTTTGCAATGCCTGTCGGACTTACAACAAATGTCCATAAAAAAGAGCACTGCAGTGGGGGTTTGCCTGCTGTTCTGTTTGACCATACATCATGATGATATTAGGACATGTTGCGAATAAAGATCCAAAGAAGAAACACAATGCATCTTTGCAACAAGAAGATATAAGTTAATGTATAATTCATTCCATTGATACAAGTAGTTTACAATAATTGGTATCAAAGGTGGTGTGACAGCATTTCTTTAATTGCCAGTAAATTGAATTCAATTAACAAGGACACAAAGTGTTTAATTTCTCTATCACTGCTCGCTGTAAGCTATAGGATTTTGCCTAGATTAGATCAAATTTATTTGTCTTGTGCGGGCTGCAACATAAACCGGAGGAAAATAGTCAGTAGATAGAATACAGCGGATCAAATCAATGCACTTCAAGGGCAATAAAGCAAATGGAAAACAATAGATTTACCAGACCGAGTATGGACATATTTTACTGGAATTCAGCAGTTTCACAGCTGTTGGGAAATGAAAGCAAGTATCTGATGGGATCAGGTCAAGCTGATTTTTGATTTTGCAAGCCTATTTAATATTCAAGAAAAAAAAGAACTATTGTTAAAAGCAATCCTTCATCCCTTCACTCACCCATTACCAGAGGTCTGTTTGGCACTAATTTGAATGGAAGTAAAGGACTGCTTTCCTCTTCTGCTCCACTTAATTGTTACTTCTTTATGGTCTGATACAAATGTGCAATTAATGGTGGACAGCATATTGGCCTCTTACATGTTTAGACAGCAACTATCCTTTCATACACCAGTGCGTCTCTCATTTTCTCTCATGCTTTAAGTAAACAGTAAATAACCCATTTATACTGTAACCAATTTGTTTCGGCCTTGGAAATATTAGGATACCCTCTGTGATGCATAATGTATTTTCTTCACAATATCAATCTTATTCTCCATCCACACAGAAATGTGGTTCATTAACTAGTTTATTCTGCCCCAAATCTATGTATTCACTGTGTGAAGCGAGCTCACGTTCAGTATTTCAGACTCACCCCCTACATTAGAATTACAGCAAGGCCAACAACATGCTTAAATATGCATGTGCTTAAACTCAAACAAACACATGCGTTCAAGTCGGATCAAAAAGCACCCTCAGAAATCTCAGAGTGGGAAGCAACTGTCACTTTCCTGTCTGTCTTTTGTGCTTTGAATGTGACAGTTTGTTATCAGCATCATAAGTGGGACAGCGAGGTAAAAAGTGGTATTTCTTTGTATATCCAAAAGGGCAGGGGTAAATGTAGGTATTTGCAAAACAGCTGGGACCATTTTTGAGCTGTCTATCAGGCAGCCCGGCCGCCTGCCGAGGCCTTTGTCTCTGCCAGACTTCCACGATATGATACAGATTTATATTTCTGAACCACATTTTTCCCTACTGTGCAATCACAGCATGTTGTTAATTTGGTTTCTCATTGCAATTTATGGACAGCGTTGCAGCGTGGCTCTAACACAGGGTCGGAAAAGACTCAGGGGACTGTGTTTCATGACTGAAGTGATGATAGAGGTCAGAGCGGGCGACTGAGCGGTGACGGTAGAATTCAAAGAAGACATACTGTGGGTCCAAGTGATAAATGAATTTAATGCATATCCTCTGTCACGTACAAGGAAGCACATGTTGTCTTCACATTTTCCTTTGAAGGAACAAGATGAATGTTTACAGTGTTCTTTTTATAGAAACAGCTTTTATGGAACTGACAGTGCTTAACATATTACAAGCTTGTATGATTCACAGCATTGAAAAGGAGGATTCTAATTCATAATAGATAGCATAGAAAAAGGAAAAACAAGGAAGGCAATAGATAGTGGTGGTGGTGGGGGGCCAGGGGGTTGAGTTGCAGTGCAGGGAGAGAGATAAAGATAAAGGGAAACGAGTGACTGAGGTTGGCCATGGGTGTAAAAAATAAGTGAGACAAACAGAGTTTAAAAAGTGGAAAGAAATGTCATTGGTGTGAGACAGTTGTGAGACTGAGAGAGGGATGATGTGGGATGAGAGAATATGTGGATCTAAGTAGGACAAGGTTGGAGCAAATAAACTGAATCTTGGCAGTGACCATCGGTTGTGTCATCCTTTGTATCTGTGTATAATCTAATCATCACATGATGTTAGTATATTAACCAAGCGGCAACCCTCAGTGGAGAAATGTGACGCCTATGCAAAAGTGCCAAAAAAATGCAGTTCACCCCTCATCCACTAGGGGCTGGCTCCAAAAGGGAGTCAATCCCCATTGACTCCCATGTTAAAAAGGCCAACTTCACAGCAGAAATAAACATGTTTACAGCCTGGTACAA
>JBBBVU010000006.1:21732443-21746952 GCA_037177055.1 Atherinosoma microstoma | reverse complement strand
TACAAAAAAACATTTTAGGTTTAATAGGTCAGGTTTACCTTCATGACAACTGTGGGGGGAGTGAATTTATTTATAACACATCCGATTAGATGTTATTTAATCTTAAAATTATTCATAATTAGGGGTGTGTCCTTTTGATTGACAGGTGTCAGATATCTGGCAACAAGGAGGCAGAGTGTAGCACAACCTCGGTTTTTAAGCCGGCTAACAGCGCGCCTTAGCTTCAGCCCACCTACCTTCGTTAGCTGGTTAGCTCCCGTTAGCTCCAGGTTTGTACAAGCAGCTCATAGTTTGATGTTTCAATCAACCATTCCAACGCTCACAGCCCCGCTCTCAGCACCACCTCTTCGCTCATTTTTGCATTATCCAGGAGTGAAAAGACTTGTGACACAGCTAAGATTGCGCCGGTGTAAACCGCCCAATGAGCCTCAATTCAGCGCTTCAGAAACCTTCGGGTCACATGATGGAGGCTCCGTCCAAATATTTTACAGTCAATGATATTAACACCTGTTCGTAAAGCCCTCTCTGCAACATTATTAATCAAGAAACACCACCAAGCAAGGAACACCATGAAAAACACCACCAAAATTCAGTCTTCCAGAAATTTGAGACCAGGATGAAGGTTTGCCTTCCAGCAGGATAATGACCCCAATCATACTACTAAAGCATTGGTTTGAAGGAAAATGTTTAAATGCATTTTAACAGCCTGACACCCAGAGATTAGTCCAGTTGAGAATCTGTGCCATGAATTAATATTGTATTTTATATCAGCAGAACCCATCCAACTTGAAGAAGCTGGACCAGTTTTGCTTTAAAGAATTCCCAAAATCCCAGTGACTGTATATTTGAAAATTAGAAATTTATTCCCTAAGTGACTTGCAGTTGCAATTACTGCAAATTACCACTTTTTAATTTTCTATTCTTCAGATAAACAAAAAACAACTTTTTACATTTCACTTCACCAATTTTATTTTATTTTCATTCAGTCATTTTCTTTACTGCATATTCCAATTCAGGGTCACAGTGAAGCTGGAGCCTATCCCAGCAATTAGCAGGAGAGAGGCAGGGTACACCCTGGACAGGCCAATACAGAGAGACAGACAAGCATTCACACTCCTAGGGAAAATTTAGAGTGAACCATCAACCTAACATGCATATCTCTAGACAGTGGGAGGAAGTTAACCACCACACCACCGTGCAGTCTTTTTTATTCTATTTTATTTCATTTTATTTTATCTTATTTTAAATCTGAAATAATATTCTATTTGATCTTATTTTAAATATGTTTTGAGAGGCTTTATTTCATTTTATAAAATATCTTTCCCAGGAAAATTAAAATTTTGATTACACATTATAACAAACATACAAAAAATTTAAAATGCCCAGTGGAAGATTATGTTTGCATGCCACTGTACCTTGAAAAATTTACATTATTAATCTAATACAAAAAGATTACTGCCTTTCTTATACTTACAACATAAGAACTATTATGTAAGAAAGCCTCAACATAAAAACCAAACAAAACTTGACTTTTACCATGTAAATTATGTCAGACTCAGTGCTTCTGAGTCTCAAACAAGATTTACAAGTTTTTGGTTTATGATCCTCATACAGGAGCTCTTGAGGTTTATGTTACCCTACAGTGGTATGCAGTACTCACAGTTATTTGTGTTGTCACAAGTCAGATCTAGTTTACTTGATTTGCACTCAGTTATGTAGCACTGATTAAAATTGCATGTCTCAAGTTTCATATATTTTTCACTTGGCTCTTTTAACTGTTTCACGCTAACAGACATCAAATCATGTGTTCGAAGTAACCATCACGCTGCAACGTTCAAAGAGGAACTCTGAGATGAAGAATAAGTGAGATTAATGGGTTGGAGCTTTGGATTTGTAAAGCTGCATTCCAAAACTTCTCTGAAGAGTATTCTGTTAATAGTTTTCTGTAAGAAGTATCATCTGATGATGTTTTTTATGAGCTAAATGGTTACACCTAAATGCCAGAAAGTAATGGAACACCTTAATATCTTTATCCTTACAAAACGGGGGGATTGAAATTTCACAACACCTACAACTTTATTATTTTGAGGTAACAGTAGAAATCATACCAACATATCTTACATAACTTGGTTTTCTTTCTGTTATACACCATGTGGTGACAACTAGGTAAAATAAAATTTAGGCAAAATGTATAAACATGTCCTTATGGATGGATGGAGGACTTTCCTTTTTAAAGACTGGAATCAGACATCAGCATTGATATACAGCAACTGTAGGTGGTCTCACCTTCAGTAATGGAAATATTTTGTGTAAAAGTTTTACAATAACAGCATTTTGATATTCATTTTGGGTGACATTATATCTTTATGTGTCTTTTATTAATTCTTTTGAAAAAACACACATGCAGTGTCTAATACATTTCAATACTGAAAACACATATGTTGACTTTCTGTTTGCACGTTGCAAAACTTAAAGCAATGAACATATAAAGGCCATTTCAGCTCATTAAATTCAAGAATATGTGAAATTTTGGCAATGATAAATATCACATTATTCTATCCTTTGCTGAAATCCACACACCATATTGTCAAATGTCTCTGATGTACCTACAAAAATCCCACATTTCCTACTTGTTGTCATAACTTGGCTGTGTGATTGATGAGGCTTGTTCAGGTAATTATGATATGTCAGAGAGCACTTGAATGCAGCCATAATGTGCCGTGTCACAGGTTGGATCGTGTTGACCCTGTAGGCGGCACATCAATGGTGCAAATTTGCTATGATTACACTGTTTGCTCCGTGGTGGTGGAAATAATTGCAACTTAGACATGCAACAATCCTTGGAGGGAATTTATCCCAGAACAGCAGCTCATCAACAGAAACTACATTGTGTATAAAACTTTGGATACCCTATGATCCTATAGAGATGTCAGGCAGCTTCCTCACTGCATAAAACAGAGCTGAAGAGGTGCTAACAATCAGAACAGTAGAGGAGGGCTTTGCACAACCTGATCTGGGAATTCTGGATCAGGTTGGTTGTAATATGTGTGAACAAATATTTTTCTTTAAACAGCAGCTGAGAAGCTTCATCAAAAAATAATGGAAAAGAAACATTTTGAAAAGAGAAAAATTAATTACCATTTTATTTCATGATTTAACATTTTAACTGTTTGTTCACATCGGTTTATTAGAAGGCAAACACATTATTGAGGAAAAATAGTTCATGCCTGTCTAGTTAGAGACCATTTGAATTGCATAGCTGCCATGTGAGCTGTATGTTTAGCTTCCCCCCCCCCATACTTCAGTGTCTGTTTGGCCAGCTTTATGCAAAACATCCTTTACCTACCAAGTGTGAAAAGCTAATTACACAAGGAGTAAATTGTGGAGGGTAAACCATGTATCTTAATTAAGTCTGAATTTCATTAGACAACACACAAGATAGTCTTGAACAAAAAAAGGCACACATTTTGCACTGTGACAGTGTGTATGGAAGCCTGTCAATGTATTGTTGTGCAAGTGTTGCGTGAAACTGGATGTGGAAGAGTGGAAGGAAATGTGATACTGTGAGCACAGGATTACAGGAAGCCTGATTATTATTTTTTTGTTGCTCTTGTGTGTGTGTTAGGGTTGGATATCTGTGGATATGCACATTTACATCACCACCACAACAATTAGGCAAGAAAACCAATTATTGTAGTTTGATGGTAATAATGCAATGTTTGACCTGATGTGTAAACGGTATTGATTTTTCAGGTAGCTGCTGCATTGAGGTGCAAAGTTGTACTGTATCTAGTGTGTGTTGACAGTTAAAGGCTTGCTGACCCTAATTGGAATTCCAACTTGTTACGTTTCCCTCAAGCTCTCTGGGCTTCTGGGGAGGAAAAAATAGCAGTAATGATACATCCCAAGCTTTACTCCTTTTTTTTCTAGAGCATTAAAAGAAATGACAGCATCAGGTGTCTGTTGTTTCTTTTTTATTTGAAGAGAAAACATAAATGGAAATGAATTTAAGTTGTTGAGTGGTTGCCAGAATTCCGCACAGCTTCTGCCAGCTGACAGCTATGTGGAGTTTCCAAGCGATTAGTTCTCCATTTAAGAAATATTGACCTAAACTTATAGGATGTATGCAGTTGTAACATAGACACAGGACTGTTTAACATTTTCAAACTGCTTATTTCTTGCTGCTTAAATATTTGCACCAGGCAAAGTTTATCAAAATGAGGTACTCTCTCTTTTAATGTCTTGCATAACTTTTTCCACCTTTAAGTGTCTCTCTCACACACAGATTTTTAGTCTACTAATCACCTATTGTTTGTTCTCTTTCTCTCCAGGTTTTATCCATACTTGTGGAGGCACATTAAAAGGGAGGAATGGGACAATAGAAAGCCCCGGTTTTCCATATGGATATCCAAATGGAGCAAACTGTACCTGGGTGATTGTTGCTGAGGAGGGGAACAGGATTCATATAGTTTTTCAATCTTTCGCCGTGGAGGAGGAATATGACTTTTTATCTTTGTATGACGGGCATCCACACCCGGCTAACTTCAGGACAAGGTAAGGAAGTGGCCTGAAGCCATGCACATAGAAGGATGAGTTTGAAAGCTGGGAAGTGGGGAGGGAGAGCTGTGAGGCAGGAATGCCTTCAGTGATCACTTCTGATGGAAAGGTCATCTTTACTGTAATGTACACATGGCAAAGACTGTCCGTTCTTATCAGGGAGGTGTGAAATAAGACGGGTGTGATTGTTGTGTTGTGTCTTGGCTGTTTTATGACAGTTTTACGTGTAACTGAGATGCTGTCTAAAAGTCAAACTTTTCCAGTGGGATTTGACGTGTGAAAAACTCATTTTTTTGTTGTGATTACAGAGAATGCAGTTAACAAAAGTGCCAAGACATTTTTGATATGGAGTACATTTACTTCAGAGTGTGTCTTAGGGGAAAAAAGGTTACTCCAACAATGGTAAAAAAAACGTAAAAATCAGATCTGTCTCTTTGACGAGACACTATTAAAGTGATCACGTCTTTCGATTCCGAAACAAAGAGATCATTCGGCCATGAGGCTCCAAGCAGAATCCACTGCCTTATTTCTGGATGCTTCACAGGAGGAGACAGAGGAAGGGAGAAGTATGAACATCACAAACATCAGCGTCTTTGCATTTTCATGTTGCCCTTTTATTATTTGTCAGAATTATTTGTTCCGTCCTTTGTTTGTTTTTGACAGTGAATAAACAGCTGAGCACAATACAGTAATTGGATTTAATGAAAGTGTGTCATGTGGAGATGAAAGTTCATGATTTTCGATGCAAAAAGCCATCATGTTAAACTTGCACATACGGTATTATTAAGGATGAATCGAGCACTTTCCCCTGAAATGACACACAAATACAAAAACTGAAATCTTTCATTTTTAGGTGTCATTGCGAAGCTTTTTATTCACTCATTGAGAAAAGATATGTCAAAGTCTAAAATCCTAGTTTATATATACATCATAAAGCATCTTTATTCTAGTGTTGTAGCATTAACTTTCCACTTGGTGAAGTGAATCCTGCTTGAAATATCAGTTTGTCCCTTTTCTTTGGACTTGAAAAGAAGAGAAACTCAAAGGTTTCACATTTTCCCCGTCGAACCAAATTGCTCAAAAAACAACCGTTCATAGATAGTGTGCTGTATTATGAGAAGATTATCTGAGCTGATAGAGAAACGTGGATACACACAGCTTTCAGACTTTCTTCTTCTTTTCCTTTTGAAAGACATCTTAATGTCTGATTATCCATTTTTCTTCACAAGCATGCATCTCCATCAGCAGGGATAGTGGGGTCCAGCCTTTCACTATGAGATGATCAGAAACAGTGCCAAATGATTTTTCTTAGCCTTTTTTATATGTGCCAACTTCACTGGAAGTGGGCTGAGGTAAGATCACATGCTAATACAACAGAGGATAAATACAGTAGCTAGGAGTGGCAATAAAGGAGAGAAATTCAAGTGCTGAATCATTGTTGACACTTTAGTTGAATCACTGAGGATGCTTAAAAGATCAAGCAGCATAATGCTTTTTCAAGCCTTATAAAAGGCTTTTCACTGGGCTGGTTTACTCCACCTGATTTAATCAACAGTTCTCACATATGTAACTTTTGTCACAAATGACTGGCTTTGCTTTCATATTTAAATGAGAGTGTCAAGAAGCCGATCAGGACATCAGTGACGTTACACAAGTACCTTAATTTGAACCAAATCAAGAAAATTCTGCAGCAACATACTGGCTCATATTTGTGCATTAGAGTAAATCTACATTTCTATTGTCAGTATTTTACGTTTAGATTCAGTTAAGGGGCAAAACATCAACAGATGTAGTTTGATGTTTCATTGTAGGTTAAGATAAACATACTGGGTGAATGAAGTATAATCCTAACACTTTATGTCACCAGAATTTGTACTTAAGGACCAATTTTACAAACAATTCAATTTCACTGACATGGTCAAATCCTACTTTAATCCATATTTTTGACAGGTCAGCCTATTACCTTATCCAAGGCTATGTTTTTTCCAGCGTATGTCTGTCTGTCCACTTGTCCATCTGCTAGCAACATAGCTCAAAAAGTAATGGACAGATTTTGATGATATTTACTCACTCTGTCAACGCGGCATTAAAAAAAAAAGATAAAGGTGAAGTTTACAGAGGCCAAATTTTTTTTATCCCCCTTTGAATTTTTTTATTATTATTCATAAGTAGACAAAGCTTCAATAAATGATTAATTGATTAGCATGTAGGATTACTTTGGGCTTGTATTTCAAATAGAAAATATCAAATACTTCCTTTATCAGCATCCATTTATCAGCTAATATATAACTAAATGAAATAATTTTTTTAATGTATCAATTATTTTAAGGGGGAACAATTAGGGAAAGAAAGCATTGTGTAATGCTAAAGTAAGGAAACGCTGGATGTCAGCTGATATTGATTTGTTGTATCACACTTCAACAGCTCAATAATGAACGCACGGCGGGTCATTCTGGCATCTCCTGTAGAGGACACATGCATTCAATGCAGGCATGTTCAAAACATTTTCAAATATTGCAACAGGCCATCTTTTAGTTACAGGTAGATGTTATCATCTGACATTGTTTGACCCAGATCATGTTGATATTCTGGATCTAGTGATCCAGAAGGACTTAAAATATAGGGGGTACTGGGTGGGCTGTTGGGCCTTTTGGGATTTTTCTCAGGTGAGTCACCCTATGGCTTGGCGGAGGAGTGCTTTTAGTTTTATATTAGTTCACACTGCAGGCAATGAACTTCAACGTTATTCCTGAATGCAGCACTTTTTAATTAACAGCCACAGAATAGAGACCTGTATGGAGAGCTGTTTTGTTCTCAATTAAACTGATAAATAGATACTGAAATGACATTTGTAGGGCCAATTAAATAAATATAAGATAAAATAATTTTTCAATGCTCAAATTATGTATTTGATGACACTTTTATTCTATAATAGTATTTTAATTGCTATTTTATATTTGCACTTTTATTTCACAAAGGTACATTTATCTAATTAATGACACTTTTAGAGGCTGATTTTTGTGACCAATTAAATGTTTTCTTTAAATTTTATATAATGTTATGCAAAGACCAATAGGATTTGGAAGATGCATGATCTAATTTCATTCAGTCTGGTTCTACTTCTAGAGGTCAAAATTTAATTTGATATTGATTCTCAATTCAATTCGGTACAAAGGTACTAATTTCAGAATCTATCCAAATCCACTTAGTACATAGAAAGCTGGACAGTAGAGGGAAATGCATGCATTTTTATAGAATATTTATTTTATAATTTATAATTTTAAAATTATAATACAAAAAACCCCATCTGTATTATAGTTCTTTTATTAACCAACCGCAAAACAAACAGAAAACAACTGCCTATACTGCCTTGTAAAATCAGGAATGATACAGTGTTGAAAAACTACTTGAATCTGAGTGATTCCAGGAGAAAGAAGTGTGGTAGTATCACTAATGAATTGTTTATAAACAGCAATCCACTCTGCTATGAATGTGTATACCATGACAGCGACTTGGCATCGTATTAAAATGTATTATTTTATAAGTTGTCTGAAATGTGAACAAGTATTTATGCGTACATAACATGCTCTGAATTTTGAATTGCTTGTGATAATTTTGACATGCATTTCTAGCTTTTCCTTTTCAATAAGTAAATTCAACCCTGTATACCAAGGCTTCCTCAGCTTTTGTATTTTCAGCTTTGGTACAAAAGAAAAAGAAAAATATGACTCACTAATGCTCAGTTGTCCTTTTCATAAATCTTGAGTGGTGACATTTTTGTTGCATTCTTGCCTCATTGGAAGGAAGACCTGGTTTGATTCTTGGCTGGGACCTTTTTGTTTTCAATAGTTGTGCATGAGCAAATTTGCTTTGCCAAGAGGAGCTTTATGGGTATAAAGCTCCTCCTGATAATCTGAATTCTGTTTTATTTATTTATTTTTTTGTTTGTTTATTTTAAATGTTGCTGGAACAGACCAGAGGGGACAGAAAAATGATAGAAAGAGAACAGAAAAGAACAGGAAAAAAAAAAGAAGAGACAAAGAAACACCATATAGAAAACAATGCGGCCCAACCACAGACTTTAAACATCCTGCTACACTTGTACAGACACACTACAGAGAATATCTCATGGTCCCCGCAAGAAGGCAAAGCCAACAACCGTCAGGAGCACCAATGAGAGATGAACAAGCTGAAAGAAACCATGTATCTCAACTAAAACCAGAGTACCAGAAACACATACAAAGAAAACTAACTGAAAGTATCTATTAGTAAAAAAAAAGCTACAACACAGTGACTGTGTCAGCAGGCAGAAAATACAGGGTGAAGAGAGTTCAAAGAACAGCGATCATGCGAATGCTACCAAGCCCGCAAAAAGGTCAGAGGCAGGCCAGAGGGACCCCGAGACCCAGGCAATTGGCAGCCATGCACCCCGGAGCATAGACCCCAGCCACCACACCATGAAGACGACCCCGCATCTGCCCAGGAAGCAGCAGAGGGAGGCCCAAAGCCAGCCGAAGCCGAGATCAGCAGCCGCCACCTCTGCCGGGCACCGGCCGCCCAGGGCGGACAGAGCGTTAAACCCATAACTGAATCAGATCTGTCCTAATTAACTTTGAACTTTTTGGTACGTTTTTTGTAAGTTAATGTTCTACAGATGAAGTTAACATTACATGAGGTTCTGTATCACTGACATTGAAAAAGAACCAGTATTTGTCTTTATCTGCTCAAAGCAGGGGCGCGTCTAGAAAAAATGATGGGCCCATACAGGGACACAAACTGAAAAAAAGCTGGCAGATGTAAATGTGACCTTGAAAATAACCAAATAAGTCAATGAAATAAAATTTACTTGATTTTAGGAGATATTTAACACATTTTTACAACTAAAGTGGTCATCTGATGTAAAAAAGTAAAGTCAATCTATTTAAATAAAACCCTAAAAAAACAACAACAACAAAAAACAACAAGAAAAGAAACACATCTGGTGGTTTTAATACTTTTACATCCTCCTCATGAAATGTAAACAGTTTGGCCCAACAAATATTATCACCCAAGTAGACAGTTGGTGAGATGATACTGCATAAGTACTGCGTTATGATCAAGAAAATGGTAGCAGTGATGTAGATCATCATATAGTGCAACATATATGTTATTCTATATAAACAACATTTATATTGTGTTCATATAGAAGACACCCACCCCTACACACACATGGCCAAAGGTATGTCTCTCTATGAATACACGAGTGCATCCTTCAATGCTATTAACTTAATTTAATGTTCAGCATAATTTCCTCAGTGGAAATACAATAAAAACACTAATGTGACACAATATGAATACATTTTTGACAATATATTTTTTCACTCTGAAATCAGGTGACATGCACCAGTAGTTTAGCTGATAGCCTTGTAAGATATTATACTGTGAACCCTTAAACTAAGTGTCAAATATTTAATCTTTGACAGTTCAGCTATTTTTCTTCCCCCATCAAAGAAGCTGTATGAGAGAACTTCGCTTGACAAAAATCTCAAGGATGTATTTTATTAGAAAAGATTATTGAGATAGATGGAAGCAGAGTAATACAGGTAATACATACAGTAGGTTCTGCAAGTATGTTGTACAAAATCTTTCTTTCTATCAGTGCTCTATCATTTGCTAGTGTTAGAAATAATTTGTTAAACATAATTTAAGTAGTCTTTTTTTTTTTTTTTTTTACAGTTTTTGTTCTGAGAAGTTATTAGTATTTATAAATGCTTGCTGAAAATATAGGGTTATTTATTTCTGGAATGCAAAGTCAGAGATGAGATTTTGTTGCAGCTAATCCTGCCATTCAGAGAGAAAGAGGAAAAGCACAACTAATTCTAGCTGTGAGACAAAAGCAAATGGCACAATTTTTGACGGGCTTTTCCTGATCCAATCCAAACCCCTAAATAGCAATGTTCTTCTCTGTGTTTTAGTCACACTTTTGTTTGTTGAAGTGCTGGATTTTCTCACAGTGCGGGACCATGTGGTGTCCTGCCAGAAAATGATAATTCCACAAGTCTTTACTGTGCCTGTAGGGCCCCATGCGCATGCTAGTAGAACTGCTGCTCTTAGACAATTACTCCTCTCCAAAACACAAATCAATGAGACAGAGGGAAAAAAGATTTCTTATTATGTTTTTTTCCTACTTTTTTGTTCAACTTTGTCAAGGAAGATGCAGCACACAGTGTACTCTCCAGTCCTAGCTTGTTCTGAAAGACTACTTATTCCCGAGTGGTAACTTCCAAAGTCATACCTCTTTCCCCTCCTTGTTTTTCTGTCCTCTCTCTGAATGTTTTTTATTTTTTCTCAGTTAGAAGAAAAAGGTGGACATAATAACAGGCAACCTTGTTCTGTGCTCTTTTTTCGCTTCCTTTCAGGGTATTTATAAATAGAAATCTTGATCAAGATTAAAGAGGCCTTTAATTTATTAAAGCAATTAATTAATTAATTATGACTAAAATTCAGAGGGGAACAGGACAAAAGCGACAAAATTTTTAACATGAAAAAGAATTGAAATCCCCCGACGGTCCTGATTAGTGTGTCTCCCCATTGATCAATGTATTCTCTTTGCTCTATGAAGTTTAGATCCATCCCTCTTTCTCGCTGCTTAACTTACATACTGTTCAATTCTTCATGCCTAAGAACGGCTGGTAGAGCACTCATTATTGTGCTGAGGAGAGTACAGTAGAAAAGTGTTGGGGTAATAATGCCTTTCAATAATAGTTATAATGCCTTTATTTCAATTGTATTTTCATTAGGGTGACCTTTTAACTACTATGTTATGAGACGAGTATGCATTCAATCATATGTTGGTTTAAATGCTTAGTTTTTTAACAGAACGCATCTCTTTGAATTGCATTGCTGGTAAAATGGGCTTTATAAATAAATATGCCCCACTTTGTGAGTTTACTACTGAATATTAACTTGCTGTAAGGAATCCTTCGCCATGCTCCACAACTAAACCCAAAATTACACACCTCCACCATGCTACGAGTCTTTTAGCTTTAAAGAAATTTGAAAAACAAAAAAAAAAACTTGTTAAAGACTTAAGGACCCACCATTTCTACTGTAAAAATGATGCCATTCTTATAGCTTGCAGACCTTTATGTAATTTCGACAAAAGCAGCAGTTTCTGGCACCAGTTACCATCTAGATTAGTAACTTATTTGTGCACTTTTTGGTGAACAACTTTTAGATGTACTAAATATCTTAGCGTTGATGTTTGGTAGTTGTCATCTCCATTTGCTGGATGCAATACTTGCATATGTGAATATAATGTGCTGTAGGTTTCCTACTATAACCACATAACCTGACCTGAAGATGGAAATTACTTGACACAAATGTACACATTGTGAAAGGTACTTCTGCAATAAAATTAAATACATTCACTAGTGACAACAAATTCCTACATTTATTAGTTTGTCTTATGTTATAATGCTTGACACGTGCCGTGGCAAACTCACCTATTGCTTTGACCAGAAGTCAGCCAATGCTGCAACTCACTGTGATAAATTACAGGAGATGACACTGTCTTCTTCCTGTCTTCAGATAAAATTGAGAAAAAAAAGTAGCAACTAAAAAAAAAAGCAACTAACAATGCATTGCAGGAAAGTTAAGAGACAGGGACTAATGGTACTCCTAAGAAAAATTCATAAGCTAGCATACAGGACAAAAATCCCTTTAAACTTTTGAACTATTCTTCTCACTTTCAAATTCTTTCAAACTTTTCCAAGAACATGACAAATATCTTCTTAAACAGAACTTAAAGCATCATTGATTTGGTGCTGAATTGCAAATGATCATTTATCTTTTTTTTTAAATCAGAAGATAAGGGGACTTAAAAGGAATGTAAAAACATTGTAATGGATCACTTCTAAAAGAGTGATTCATATCTGTGTCTGCTTGTCTGTCCAGTATTTTAACATTTCTTGGATGACTTGAGTATTAACAGCTCAGGTAGCAGTGATGGGTCTGAAATATGAAATGGAAGCCAAAAGTTCAGCTTTACTTGTAAGGGGAAAATCTTAAGTACTATGTCACCCCTTTTTTTACGTCTATTTTTTTGTATGCCCTCTCCCCTTAAATTCACAGAACTTAATGAGCCAGTCAAAGACAGAGACAGAAAGAGTCTTCATCTCAGACTGTTTCAGTCCATGAAATCTTTTTAGGCTGTTGTTTGTGCTTTTGAATCTGAAACCTTTAGGCTATGGTTTCTGAGAGCAACACATGCTAGCAGCTTGTGGAAAGAAAACAAATGCTAGCCACTGGTAAAACAAAAACACATGCGTGCCTACGGTAATGCAAGATGAAAACAAATATTGATAGTTATTTCTTTTCAGGAAAATCTTGTGTTGCCCGTTACACATAACCCCAATCCAGGGTCTGAAAGCTCCAGCCCAGGCCTTAAAACATCAGAGGTGAATATTAAAGCCTCCCTTTTCCCTGTCCTTGATAAGATTAAATTCAGCTCCAGTGACTGAACATCTAAAGGGGCATCAGACTTAGAGTCAGAGTCAGCTTGATTTTGAGGAAAAATGCTATCCCATTTACTGTAGCTTGGGTAGCAAAAAAAATGTCCGAAGCGATGCATTGTATGTGTTGCAAAGAATGTGGCCAAAGCAAAGAATGTCAACATTCAAGAATTAAAACTCCGAAAAAATTCAATATCTGAAAAAAATGAGCGTCCTCCCTCCATACCTGCAGCATTTTACAATAGGCAGTGGGAAAAGAGTGTTGCTGAAAATACACCCAAAGATGCTGAAAGCTCGCAAATATAGACCTTTGTCTCTGCTGAGAATATAGGTCTCTGAGATAATAAATCATAACGCAAACAAAAGTTGCACTAAAAGCAAAGTAAAGAGCACATGTTTCTCTTCATTAAAGAGCACCACATGCAAGAAGTCCAGTTTTAAGTAGTTTTGGGTTACTACAGGCACAGCTCTTTCAGAAAACATAAAGCCTCTTGTGACCAGATATTTACACAGGCCATTTATTATGGTTGAGATTGAAATAAGTAAGAACTGGCTCACATGTGAAAAAAACACATTTATATTGGTTTTTTTTTATAACGTTTAACAAGTATATCAATATCATTACTTTTAAATTAAGTCTTTGCCAATTTTATTCATGTTGTAATAAAAATGAAGTGCCAATGAGCATAACAGATGACTAAATGGTAATCTTAACTATATTAATGTGGTGTTAAAGTCACTGTAAAAAAAATCTAAAGCTTATGAAATAAGAAGAAAAGTTGATTTATCGGGGGTAAGTTTTTTTATTCCAAGAAAGCTTGTGCACATAGGAAAATGATCAAATGGAAAATAGCTTGCATACAGAATTATAGCACAGATTGTCTGGATGATCAGAACACAGTTTACATGGTGAAGAAAAAACCCTGTTGGCTTAGTATGCCAAAAATGCTCAGCAGGGTGCAGCTTAAATGCTCCTTCTCAGCAATCAAGAAAAAGTTTGTGAACACAACCTCAGAGGATTCACCACAAGATGCAAGCCCCTGGTCAGGCTGATAAACAGAGAAACCACTGAAGTTTAAAAGAAGAAAAAATAACGTAAAACATTTGATAAGAAACTACTACACTTCTTACTAGTGCTGGATTTGGTTGGCTTCATAAACATCTACTTACTTTGAACCTATGCATGGGCGCCATATGTTGAAAAACCTTTTCATAGATCACACATGTTCATTATTTTGAATGCTGACAGAAACCTATTTTTGTGAAATCTGTTAATCACATTAAAATTGCACATGGGATGCAAGTTTTGGGATACTTCAGATTTTAAGTAAATTCAACATGTCATATCTCAAGTGAAGCCTTATTCCAGAGAAGGTTTTCCCTCATAATAATAATAATAATAATAATAATAATAATAATAATAATAATAATAAAACAACCCTTCCACATGGGATCAGATC
>JBBBVU010000006.1:21687408-21715299 GCA_037177055.1 Atherinosoma microstoma | reverse complement strand
TAGATAGATAGATAGATAGATAGATAGATAGATAGATAGATAGATAGATACTTTATTGATCCCCAAGGGGAAATTCACGCTTGTATTACGTGACATGCGGTTTGTGTTTACCATGCATGCGCTTTGTATTTATGTACGTGGTCGGTTATCAAGTGTGCTAATTCTGGAACTAAATAAACGCCATAGAGCTAAATTTTAAAACCCATGTCAAAGCAATACTACAATACAAACTTTTCCTCTACCATACTTTTCCACTCAAGTACGCCTCATATGCAACGTGCACAAAACAAAAACATAGAAACTCAAGCATTAACATGCAGTTGCACTGATCTGTATATACATTTCGGCTATTATTCTTTCTGAAAAGTGATGATATTCAGGGATCTATTCAATCTATACAATTAATGAATCATTTAATACCTCAATTAATTGTAAAATCTAATAATTGTGACATCCTTATATATATAACTCACTGTATGTATTGTCTTGTCTGTTTCTTTTGGTCATGTATAGTACATTGGGTTACCTTGTATCAAGTGTTATATAAATAAATATATCTTGCCATCCCTTGCCTTAGCAGGGTTCAGGAATGAAATTGCCTTCATTATTTAGATTGTGGGGCAGTTTGAGTACAGCCTCTACTAATGTCATTGGTTCAAAAAATGAATAAGTAAAAGGATGAAAAGTGAAAATAATCACTTGTATTTCCTGTTTAACCACATGAACAATGATTAATCCTGCTCTGCACAAGCTTGCCATTACTTTTAATTTACACTGCATTTGCTTTTATATGAAGAACAAGTGTCTTTTGAGTGATCACACTTCCTACAAGGTCATATTTAAGTTATGTTTCCTGTATTTAAAATTGCTACACGAGTGACTCTTAACAGCGTCTTGGCATGCTGTGCGGTACCTGCGAAAAAGGGGTAATTATTTACTACACAGTTCACAGTGCTGTAATTGGAAACTCTATTGAAGCTGTAAATACCACACTCTCTCTCCTTTGCTGCCACTGGGAGAGTATCTTTTTTTCCCCACGTTTGACCTGCCACAGACGTTATTTACCTTGCTTGGAGATTCAGTTGTACAAATGGCTCCAAAACTTGCAACAAGACGTAATAGTAAACAAGACACCAATATGAAATAGGACATTTTTTGTACACAAGTTGAGTTCAGGCTCTGCAGCCTCGCTTACAGCACTAGAAGGTCGATAGAACATCAGCAAGTGCAGCTGAGGAATGGTCAACAACACATCTTGTTTACGACATCGTGAAAGTAAATGGATTTGTTTGGATCTGCACCTAATTTGAAATGCATCAATGAATCAGCCTGTTACAATGCAGCTGTGAGTCATCAAACACCATCAAACAATAGGGCGGGTTCCCGCTCGGGGGTTTTGGTTGTAAAGCACCCAGTATATTATTGCTGGATATATTGTGTCACAATTCTCAGAACAGTTCTGTTTCATCAGACACAAAATGTTGCAGCTTTTAACCCAAGTTGTGAAGTCTCCCAGCACTCATCATTTTTTGGTATACTTGTATAAAAGACAGGGGGAGTGGTAACCTAGTGGTTACAGAGGTGAGGTGAGCACAGGTCTGGAAGACCTGGGATCAAGTCCCCAATGAGCAAGCACCCTTAATGTCCAAACTGCTCCCCTGGTGCCAAACCCTGGCAACCCAAGGCTACCTAGGAAATCTAGAGATGGGTAAAACATACAATTTAATTTCCCAATTGGAATCAATAAAGAAAAAAAATTTAAAGTTCTTTTCCAAAATGCTATAAAAGCCAAATTTAAGAGTAAAAAAAGTTTGTCTTGCCATTTTGCTGTGTAGTGAACCTATTCACTGCTCTATGGATGTTTCATGCCAAATCCTCATGCAAACTGATTTAGGGTTTAGGTATTAAATGTCATTTTCCTGAAAACTATTAAAAAGAATTCTTCAAAAAGAACTCTTCAAATGTTATTATCATTACACAGTAAGTGACTTTCCCAGGTAGCATATCTAATTTACATACAGAAATGGCACATGCAAAATAAGCTGGGTCTCTATATCAACTATTTAATGATGTTTTCTGTTGAAATCATTAACGTTAAGGAGAAAAATACACCTAATTGTGTTTTAATATTGTCTGGGGGGAGCAGTGGCATTCATTCCTAGTAATGACTCTTTTTGAAATTGTGTGGTTTTAACACGTGATAAGCAAAAATGTTTATGACTTTGATAATTTAATGATATATAAAATTATTTGGTCGGCATCATTGTGGAGATTTATTTTATTTAATTGGTTGTTTTTCAGGCTTGTGGTACAACTGCATAGAGCCATATTCATTATAATGTGATGATATGTGTAAAATCATACAGTCAGTACTAAAATCTCTTTCTCTTATCTGCAGGTTAACAGGATTTACCATTCCTCCACCTGTTACCAGTTCTGGTTCCATTTTTTCGCTGAGGCTTACCAGTGACTTTGCAGTAAGCGCTCATGGATTTAAGGTAGTTTATGAAGGTAAGAACAGCATCATTTTATATTCTTTTGTTCTTTACTGACATGAGGAACAGTCTTTTATATAACATAGGCAGCTTCTCATAAATGAGTCTTCATTTGGAGGGGGAAAAAAATCCTCAACCTGGGAAAGTAGACACCACTTATTAGAAGAGGAAAGTGTGATCACTGTTACTCCATCTGATTACCTCTGGGACTTCCATTGTTGAGTTATGGAAACATTAGGTGCTCCAATTAGGCAAATTAATCTTGTATTTTCCAAATCAACATCCCTCCCCTTAAAGTCCTGAACCTTCTTTGCCACTCCAGAGGTGCATCTGAAATTACATGGCAGATGGTGCTGGGAATTAGCTGAACTAATGGATGTACTGAGATATCTGTGTTGATGCAGAGCTGCTTGCAGTAGGGAGCTGTCTAAATATGAACTATCCCTCTGTGACCATCTTGCCCCTGCTTTTTCTCTTTCTGCACTCTCAGGTGTACTCTGTCTCTTTTCTGTTGCAATTTCTTTTTCATTTTTCTTTTTTAATCTCTTTTCTTTCCTCCCCTCGTCATTATATCTCCTTGCTTACTCTCTTACCTGTATCTTTTCCCTACTTACCAGCACCTCTCTTCTTTCAGTATGTTTCAGATATTTTTTTATTTCTTGTTCTGATTGTCTCCTTCACAAACATTGTAAAAACATTGTATCAACTCCAACATCCCCTCAATCCCTCCTCGCTTGCCCACTCTCCCCAGACCTCACCCATACAAGACCTCTCCCCTCTCCATCTGCCTATTCATACACTTTCTCTTTTCTTGTTTTTCCTGTTTTTCTGTTTTGCTTTATCGTTTGGTTTTTCTTTTAGCCTTACCTGTGTTGCTTTGTTAAATAAATTTTCTTTTCCTGTATCTTTTCCCTTTTGAATCTTAATTAGAATCCGAATGTGACTTTATTGCCAAGTAGGTTTGCACATACAAGGAATTTGTCTCGGAGTGGAGGTGCAAAGACAAGAATATAAAAAACTGAAGTAAAGGAAAACAAAAAACAAAAACAGACAAAACATATCAGTTTTTACAGGGCATAAGTATAAAAGCATAAACAACGATACATCTATATAAAAGAAAATGTCTGTCTGTTTACATACATAAACAAACAGAGGGGTGGCTTTGTTGATGAGTCAAATAGCAGATGGGAAGAAACTGTTTCTGTGGTGTGAGGTGTTGGTCTTGATGGACCCCAGCCTCCTGCCAGAAGGGATAGGGTTGAAAAGTTTGTGACCATGGTGGAAAGGATCAGCCATGATCTTTTCTGCATGCCTCAGAGTCCTGGAGGAGAACAGGCTCGAGAGAGAGGGCAGATAGCAGTCGATCACTCTCTCAGCCGACCGGACGATGCGCTGCAGTCTGTCTTTGTCCTTTATGGTGGCAGCAGGGTTCCAGATGGTGATGGAGGTGTAGAAGTGCACCAACATCGACCTGGGCAGCTTGAATTTCTTCAGCTGCCGCAGGAAGTACATCCTCTGCTGGTTCTTTTTGGTGAAGGAGCTGATGTTCTCCACCCACTTCAGGTCCTGAGAGATGGTGGTTTCCAGGAAGCATCAGGACTCCACAGTTTTGACTGGAGAATCATGCAGGGTGATGGGGGAGGGAGGGACTGTGTTCTGAAGTCTACAACCATCTCCACTATCTTTGCAACGTTGAGCACCAAGTTGTTTCTGCTGCAACAGATCACCAGCTGATCAATCTCCCTCCTATAGATAGACTCATCCCCAACCAGAGATGAGGCCGATGAGGGTGGTGTCGTCCGCGAACTTCAGGGGTGTGACAGACTGGTGACTGGAGGTGCAGCTCTTGGTATACAGGGAGAAAAGTAAAGGGGAGAGAACACAGCCCTGGAGGGATGCAGGAGTCAGATGTGTATTTACCCAGCTTCACATGCTGCCTCCTGTCAGACAGGAAGTCTGTGATCCACCTGCAGGTGGAGGCAGGCACACTGAGCTGGGAGTTTGTCTTGAAGCAGAGCTGGGATGATGGTGTTAAAAGCGGAACTGAAATCCACAAACCAACATAATACCTAAAAATAGAAAGGACAGCGAAGAATATCATAAAAAAAGAGACATAGTATCAGTGCCCTTGTTCTGTGGTCATCTAGTTGAGTTATGTTGTCACTTTTAGAATGTGGGAGTCAGATTATAGATTGAGCCAAAGCTGTGATATGGTAATATTAAGACCACAACATATACTGCACAGCTCATCTTCTGAGTTCTACAGTATCATTATTTTTTTAATAGCCTGGTATGACAGCACAGTATCCAGCGTGCAGCATGGATATGTTAAAGTCACCAGCTGTTCTAAACATCATTAATGTTCTTGGATAGTTGATCCAAGTAGTTGTGGAATGTGACTCTAAAACTAACTTGTTAGTCAACATGGCAGTTCAAAGTTCACTTCCAAGTTCAGAAGTCTTTACTGCCTTCTGTCTTACATATCCAATGTTCTCCCAACTAGGGCACTAGCAAAGTTACCTGTTCCTATGCCCAGACGTGGTAATATCATAGATGTGTTTGCAGTTCTGTGCACATTCACAGACTATCTTCAAAAACTTCAACTATCGCTGTTGTCTTCTTCTTTGTTCGTTTTCGCTGGTTGCAGATTAGCTATGCTGTGCAGCACTGTCCCTATTATTTCCGGTGGTATTACTCTGTTTGCTGTATTTGAGAATGCTCAGGGTCAGAGCCGACCCCAGCCATTTTGGTGCCCAAGACCCAAGATTATGGTGCAGCAGCTTCCAGAAACTTCTGCAGGACTTTCTCTGGACAGATTTTGAGTAGGTTTAAGGCCCATTTATGCTTGACGCAGATGATGCATATGCAGACGAACGGACAGTTCTGTCCGTCTCCTGCATCGAATCCGCGCGTATTTGGTGGGTTTTCAGGTTCTTTGCACATCCATCACTCGGCGCAGAAGACGGAGTAATACCACCAGAAACCGTGTGGCAGTGTTGAGGAGAAACAACTCAGGGGAGAAGAGAAGAAGAACGGTAAGGGAAAAACTGTAGAAGAAGAATGAAGTCGAGGACAAAAACTGTAGAAATTTCCCAAGCTTTTGAAATAAGACTATTCTAGTGATCAGGGCGTGTTGGGTGGTTAGAAACAACTTTATAGTGTTGCATTACCACCGCCAAAAGTGCCAACATAGGATCACGGGGTTAACTAAGAGCTCAGTACTGCCCCCTCGTGGTAATAGCAACATAAAAGACGCATAGAAGTATGAGGATGGCCACGCATGAGGACGTTTGAAAAAGACGTCCCTATTTACGTACGAAAGGGAGCATAAATGTGCCCTTACCTGATACTGTAGAGTACAAGTACACCATGTGGCTGCAGCAGACAGACTACGATGTAATGTGTTAAACAACATAAATCATCATCCAGCTTTGATTCTGCATCACTAAAATATGAGGCTGCTCTACAGTTCTATAGTTCCACAGCATTTAAAGCAGTTGTGAGGAAACTCTGCTTACTCTAATCTTAGCTACTCTCTAGCTGGAACAGATGAAAGTGAAACAGTACAGGGTGGAAGTTTCCATACATAGGAAAAATAATCATTTTATGTTGGACAACCGTTTTTATTTATATAAAATGTTTAAAAAAAATTGTCCCAGCAGTCAGTTTAATTTCAATTTGTTGCTCTTTTGTCAAACACATATTCTAGGATATCTGAAACAGAAAAATATGCATTACACATTTTCCTATGTGGAAACTTATGACCCACCCTGTATTTTTAATGTTAGAAAATGATGACATACCTCTACACTGGGACCTCTTTTTCCCCTCGTCTTTTCTAAAGTTTCTGAAAACTGCAACTGAGCGTTTGGATGAGTTGTTGATGTCTGTCAATAAAAACCGCTACATGAGCCCCCTGATAACTCATCCCCTCCCTTCTCTCACTGCACTGTGCAGGGCAAGTTTTTGTTTTTCCCTTTTTGTTCATCTTTTGTTTTCAAGACAGAATATGAGGAAATTTTCTCTTTTTTTGATGGCTCATTGTTGATGGCATCCTAGGCAGCTGCTTTAAGGGCCTATGCCAAGGGTTGGCTCTGCCTGGGGTGACCAAACGTTCTCTTTTACCCAGACATGTCTTCTTTTTGAGAACTAAAAAATGTGTTCGGCCAGAATTCCAAAATCTTCCACGAATTTGCTCAAATATGTTTTATGATTTGCTTTGCATTTTTTTCTGAAATTTCAAATTATTATACACTCTGTCAGCCGGTGTAATGTTTTAAAGAGCAACAGGAGATGGAGGGGGACAGAAAGAAGCTGCAGCATAGACAGCGCAGTAACTGGTTGTTTGTGCAAAACGGCAGAGCGAGTTTGGATGACCCTCCCTCCTCATAGTCTCAGATGGGCTTTGCACCCATGGGGAAGGTGAATTCCATCAAACTTTTCCAGATGAGAGAGTTCAACACCCACACTTTCTCCACTGTTTAGCACAAATACCTTGATAAGATGATGTGTAGACGAGATACATGTCTTGGATTGATGGCTTTGGCGGCTTGGGGGAAGAAGCTGTTCAGGAATCTTACAGTTTTATATCTTGTACCCAGTATCAAGTAAAGCTAGAAAAAACATAAAACATAAAAAACATAAATATAGATTTACAGACAAACTACAGAAAAAAAAGAATACCTTTCATCTTGGTCATGATGCATGGTAAGCTCACATCTGGATCTTGAAGCTCACATCAATTCTGCATGAAAACATATGTTTCTTTTGTTTCTTTTTGTGTGTGTGTGCATGTTCATATATATTTGTTGTTACAGCTTTATAAAGGGACAAACATTAACCAGAAAGAATTAACACTAAGTCAAAAGTTATCTTCTTAAAATACATTAAAGCACCACACTAAAAGTGGACTGAATGCCTCAGCAATTTCTTTCACACACTTAAGCTTACACTTTTTTATAAATATGAAATAAATATATAGATATAGGAATAGTAAAAAAGTTCAAAAGTTGCAATGCAAAGTAACTCCATTGGCCACAATGCTCTTAAAGCTCTTTATCATACTGTGGTAGCCTTGACTGGACTGAACACATTTGTCCACATGGTCATGATACCACATGCCATATATTGCACTACCACCACTGCTACCAACAATAAACATAACAACTGCCCTCTGGGCTGTTTGCTGTTGCCAGTCTGCTTACCTGCTGCTGTTGCTAACAACCGTAACTGCTACGTGACCAAGCGGCAACCTCCGGCGGAGAATTGTGAAGCCTATGTGGAAGTGTCAAAAACTGCATTTCACCCCTCATCCGCTAGGGGCTAGCTCCAAAAGGGAGTCAATCCCCATAGACTCCCATGTTAAAAAGGCCAACTTCACAGCAGAAATAAACATGTTTACAGCCTGATACAAAAAAACACATTTTAGGTTTAATAGGTCAGGTTTACCTTCATGACAACTGATGCATTTCCACATCCTCTGGTCTTGGAACTGCCAGTCTGCAGTGAACAAAACAGAATTTATCAGTTCATTGATAAATCTCTTAGACATTCAGGCCCTAGCCCTGACTGAGACCTGGATCCGCCCAGAAAACACATATACTCCAGCTGCCCTTTCTTTCAATGCAAAATTCACCAAAACATCTCGCTCTGCTGGAGGAGGAGGTGGTACAGGCACTCTTAATCCAAAAAAGTGCAACCAAACTTCTCTCCGTCCTATGGCTAACTGCTCATCACTTGAGTATCACGCAGTAAAGGTGTCTTTACCCATCACTGCATACATTCTGGTCATATACTGGCAATATAGATGAGTTTGTCTCTGAAATGGACATGATACTCTATGACATTCCTGATGATGGCACACCACTAATTGTCATGGGAGACATGAATATTCACCATGGCAAAACACTGGCAAATGACTTTCTGGCTCTCACCTACTCTTTCAATTTCAAACTGGTCCAGACTCCTCCAACACACAAAGCTGGCAATACTCTTGACTTGGCAATGACCAGAAACTGCTCCACAGCTGACCTGTCAGTCACCCCACTGCACCTCTCAAAACACTTCTTGGTTAAATTCTCTGTCTTCTTTCCTCATTTCACTAGAATAATATAATAGAATAGAATAGAATAGTGATACATTACCACTTCCATTTGCAGACAACATTGTAAAATGAAGCTTTTCATTGAGAATTGCTCACTGGTTCAAAGGCGTGCCACAGAATAGCAGAGTCGGAGTAAATGGGGAAGGCAATGTCAAAATAGCATATTCATAGATTCCCATTCAGTAAATGAGGAAAAGGTGTCATAACTATTTCTGTGAACTTTTTTGTGACACTTAAAAATGTATATTTTAAGAGACACAAATGATTTATTTTATTGGGGGTTTTTATCTATTGGAGTGGGACTTTAAGCTGTGTGCCTGTGAGCAGGATTTTTTTTTTTACATCACAACCAGTTTGAAGCCCAAAATCTAGTAGGAAACTTATGATGTGGAAACCCAAAGCTGGTTTTATGCATATATAATGACTGCGTCATATAACAGCCTTTATCTTTTATTTTAGTGCAAAATAAGAGGAAACGAGAAACAGATTACACATTCCTGTTATACATACATGTATATTTGTTTTCAAAAAGATCTCTTTTCATTTATGTAAAAACATCTGACTTTAAAGGCCACAATTTGACTATCACTACACACATCCACTTTCTTCAGTTAGAAACTCTTAGTCAGAGAATTTTAAATGAACAAATATTCATTAAGCTCATCCATAAAACATTTTTTCTTAACTATGGTAAGTCACTGTCACTGTTCCTTTTATCGTGATATGGCTAGCTGTGTCTTGCACATGAATATGTATGTGTCTCTCGTTCTTGGAATAAGAATATGTGATACTTCAAGACTCTCAGAGATGATTGAATCTTGGCTGCAATTGGATTTAAATCTACAGTACCTGTATATGAAGGACACAATGAAGGGCACATTCAAACTAAATCTAATTTCTAAACGGCCTGCCAATCTATCAAGTTTTTCTGTGCATAATATTACTGATTAGGGCCTACTTTCACAGCTCTTGTCAGTGTGTTCCTGCAGCCTAAATACATGAGGGTCAAACTACAATTCATTAAAGAAAAGAGAAATTGGGCCTTTTCTAGAAAGCTAACAATAGTTATTTGTGCTGTCCAAAAGAATAAAAAGATAATTTAGATGGAGATAATAATGAATACATACATATTGATGATTATATATATATGAAAAGAAAAAAATACTTCAATATAAATTCCCTTTTGGAACAAGTATTTTTCATTTAATTTAAATTTTATTAATTTCCTAGGCTAAATTCATGGACTGTTTAAATACTAAGCTTGGGCAAAACTATCTGCTCCCCCTTTGGTGAATGCTGTATATTTACAACAAAAATATTTCAGAGCCTATGTAAAATCTGCCTCGATGCCATTTCAATGATCTTTGAAAGACAGCTGACTCGTAAAATGTCATTTCATTTTTCCTCCTAATCTTTTCACTTGTCCCTCTGAGACATGGCAGATTGTCCTCCGAATTGGAAAAGCATATTTGTAAATGCACACATGAACATGTGTTGTTTACCAGCTGCTTGGTCCTGCGGTCTAACATGTTTCAGTCTTTACTCCCTTTCCCACCTGCATAAAAAGAATACTCTACTCAGCTCAGCAGACAAGCATCTAGCTAGGAAGCCAGTCTACACAGGCAGCTCCTGTGGGGAAAGCATTCTGCTTGTGTGCTCACAAACACTGCCACTCCATCAAACTTCCCTCCTCTTCAAAGGGCTACAGAGTCATTAGATATACAGGCGAAATAAATAGCTCAGCCCCAGAGAAATCTCAAACTCTGCTACTTCATTTACTAGTTCACATAACTCACTCTTTACTCCTATGATGATAATGCAAGTTGGTCTTACTCCCATTGTCTGTCGATGTGAATTGTAAGCAAAAATGGCAGAGTAGTGTTAGCTATGACAAAATACTATAGGCTTGCAATTTTTATTCTACTTTATTCTATTATTAAATAAATCATTTTTAGTTTTCTACAAAAGCCAAATACACTGCCTGCCCCCCCCCCCCCAAAAAAAGGCGCCACCACAACAAAAGGTCATTCACTCTGTTTTGTTGGACCATATTTAGCTTTAATTACGGCATACAATCGCTGTGGCATTGTTTCAATAAGCTTCTGCAATGTCACAAGATTTATTTCCATCCAGTGTTACATTCATTTCTCACCAAGATCTTGTATTTATTATGGGATAGTCTTGGTATTGTCATCTTGGAATATGCCTGTGCCATTAGGGCAGAAAAAATCCATTGACGGAATAACCTGCTTATTCAGTATAATGTGTCATATAAACACCTCAGCTGATCCGATCAGCCTTAATCGGAAAGAATTTCCGAAACGATCGAAAGAGGTGGTTTAAACCTTTTCATGATCAGATCAGCAGGAAAAAGTAACCATGCAAACACTCATTCTGATCGCTTCCGGGTGGATGTTGTTTCTGCGCATGCTTGAACCACGTGGGGGTTACGTGACGTAACGAGTTTCAGGGAAGACTTGAACAACGGCAGGAGGAAAACAGAACAGGACTGTGGCGGATACAAAGTTTTTGTTGAAAACTGAAAGAGTTTCAGGATTATTGAGCTTTTTGACGGTCAAAAGTTTCAAAATAAAAAAAGAAAACACCCCTTTTCCCGAACTATTAGCACTGCACATGTCCAAAAGGGTTAGAATGTATTGCATCTGTCAATCATATAAACACACAACGGATCGGATCATTTTATCCAGTGTCCATGTAAACATGTCAGCTGGAATCTCTTGTCAGATCGATTTCAATTGGATAGATGAAATATTATGTCCATGTAAACGTAGCTATTGTTGCTGAACCTAGACCTGACCAGCTGCAGCAACCCCAGATCAAAGCACTGCCCCCCCGGCTTGTACAATAGGCACTAGGCATGATGGCACTTCATCATGTAGAATTTTTATCATCGGTTGTCCAGAAACAAAGTTATTACGGGTGATATTCCAAAAATTTTAATTTGGCATTTTCTCAGCAAGAGAAGCTGACTTTAGACATATAGGTGCCTTGTCAAAGCTGTGAACATCATGCCCCAAAAACCACTTTATCCTCCTTATTTATGAAGATTATAATATTTTTCAAATCTAGCATTAAGAGGATGGCTGCAGGATAACCCATTTGATATATGACAATATATATATAATACAATATATATTTTACCCACTCAGTCTGACATTCTGGTCAACATCCTTACAAGTTAGTGGTGTGTCTGCTGCTGGCTGGTGCCTTGTTTGCTTGCTTATTTACTTGCACAGCGGAGTCACGCGATGGTACAACATCAAAACACAAGAGGGCAGAGGAAGGGCAAAGTGTGACTGATTTGGGCCATGATGGAGAGGCAGTTTAGACAGAGACAGCCAGGTCACTTCCTTCATGAAATGCAGCAGCAGATACTGCATAGAGGTGAGGCACTGAAACCAGAATATCAATGTCTTTACTCTAGTATCGATCAATATGGATACCAATGTTGGTATCAATATATTGATATTTGGATCCATTCCCCCACCACTATCTTCCAGCACCACCTGTGTATATTAGATTTTGTCAGCAGCACAATGATGTGAGCACACAAACTTAACTAAAATGTCATGGGAATGA
This sequence comes from Atherinosoma microstoma, assembly GCA_037177055.1. Taxonomy (NCBI): domain Eukaryota; kingdom Metazoa; phylum Chordata; class Actinopteri; order Atheriniformes; family Atherinidae; genus Atherinosoma; species Atherinosoma microstoma. Next base: position 21,703,101 of record JBBBVU010000006.1, on the reverse strand, counting down.
ACAGTAATTTGGGGCAATTTTTTTTCTTTTGTCCTCCTCCTTTCACTCATACGCCCCTACACAGATTTGCCCATTTGCCCTTGCCCACTTTGTCCATAGCAAAAACTTCTGGATGTGAAGCACAGTCTATAGTTTTATGTACACTTTAGTTTGAAGTAATGTGATGTCTTTTGAGCCTTTATACACTCCACTGGCATTTGCATAGTTTGCTTTCATTTTCCTCCCTTTAATTGAAGTTTGTACAGGTTTTTTAGGTTTACAGTCTTTCCCTGGTGTTAAGGAACAGCTGTTCTCCCAAGGTTCAGTTGTATCAACAATTTGTTTAGGGTCCTCTAGACAGCAATGTTTGCTTGTTCAGGACTAGCACTGTAACTACAACACTTGATGTCTTTAGAAGGTTCTTCAGGTCCTCATAAAAGTTGTGAGCCTGAATCGAAATAAAGTGCAGGATGATGCTGTTCTCCAGTTTTAATCTTCAGTTTTACTGAGCAGAAAGCTGACACTGAAGCACAAAGTTTTAGTTTTATTTCATTACAGTGAAAGACTTCACTCAAAGCAACAGCTTCTTATATCTGTAATGTTTTCATGTGAATTCATTCGAAGGCCATGTCTGTGCGAGATATTAGTTCTTCTGACTTTTCATACACCATAGGGCAGTGAGTCAGTGCTGGTATAATTAGAGTCGAAATGCATCTATTACTTTTTAATTAGTGACCTGGGGTAAGTTTCTCTAAACATTTACTTGCAAGAATGGATCTTTTCCCCTTTATATAGCTCTCCAAAGAACAGCTCCTAGTTAGTGTGCCTGATAGTTCCCTTAAGTCAGTTTTAAATTTATGTTACAGTTTTTCTGCACTTTTAAAGAACTGGGGTCAGACTAGTAAAAGTATTTATCATTAGTATCCTCAAGCATAAACTGAATATCTGTATAATGGGATTCACAATCAGCATTATTCTTTTTTTCTTTTTTTTCCTTAAGTTTAGTAACTCATTGCTTCATCCCTTCAGATAGAAACTTCATAGAAAGTTACAGAGGTCAGTTACAATTCTTCAAAAATGGGATGTTATCCTGGAAAAAAATATGAATCAATCACCACATTTATGTTTACCTAAGCATAATCTGTTCGTTCCTCAACAACATTTGACAGTTAAAATCAGATTTCTTTTCATATGCAAAATTTATAGGGTACAATCTGCTTTTGAGTACCATTCTAGCACTGCAAAGAGTGCATACAATTTTTATTTTTTGTGAGCAAATTTTATTGCATGTTTTCAAAACAGGGCTGAAAAAAAGAGAAAAAAAAATCAGCTTTCCCCCAATTTATTGCCTTTGGCCAGACAATAATTACACACTGGTTCACCATCATGATTGACAAATCACAACAACTTATATAAACTACAGGAGGGACGGTTGCAGAAGTCAAAGTAAGGTAGTGAAAATAAAACTTTAATCCTGACCAAAAACAAGTTTTCAATATATTTTCTTGAGCAGGGGTGGATTACAGAGGTGGCCAGGGAAATCTGTTGAGTCTGTCAGGTTTCCTGAATATATCCTGAGGTGTCTTTGGGCAAGACACTGAACACCATGTTGCCTTCTAATGTGTCTTATTATGAGTGTAGGTACTTCTTCAGTCCTAAATATAAATATATTCTTGTACAATACAATGAATATTCATCCAGATATTTAGCTACATAATAGAGAAAACACTGAAACAGCAATAGGTAATAGGCCTTGAAAAGTTGCTACTTCTGTCTACTCCCTTTTTCAGACCAGAATGATTACAAAAAAAAAAGTCCAAAAGTGTTGATTTTTAGTTTTCATTTTGTTTTGTTTTTATTTTGTTGTTTTGCTACATAATTTACATATTTGTTTATTTTTTATCATTATTATTATTTTTTCTCTGTATTTTTTCTCTTTTGTTCTATTTTTTACTTTGTTTTCTTTTATTGTGTTTGATAAAAAAATTTATTTAATAAACTAAACTATCAGGGTATAAATGAGAGTGATAGTAAAAAGCCCCTTGTATGTAACAATAAAAGTGCTGTAGCAGTGTGTGTGTGTGTGTGAATTGGTGAATGTGATATGTAATGTAAAAGTGTTTTGAGTGGCCAATATATGACTAGAAAAGCACTTTATAAGTAAACTCCGTTTACCATTTATCGCTATAACAGTTTGAAGTAAATTTAAAAGTTGTTCCGTAATTAGTCATCCTTTAAAAATATTGTCTTTAAGTGGCATATTTCCAGAAGAGATTTTGTCCCTGTGCAAGTACAACTACTAATGTTATGTAAGGCTATTAACCTAATTTTGGCCTGAAGTGACATAGCAGTGCTAATCTATAGTAGCTCTAAATTAGTTTTAAGATAATGTGGGAAAACCATGTCATATTTATTTTTCAGTGAGTGTATTTAGGGACTACATGTCAACACACTTAATCAAGGTTTTCACATTGGTGCTGAAAATAAACTATAAAGGATGCTCAATGGCTCTGTGTTTTTTGCAACATCTCTTGCAGTTTCATATTTATAATTCTACCCTTGTTAATACTGGTCAATAAAAATACCACAACATAATTGGCAGCTTACACTGTGTCCGATTCAAGTCCACATCTGAGTCATCATTCAATCGCAATTTTACAATAAGAAACAATGTAAGATTTATTGCATTCCTGGTCCAGAATGAATACATTACCAGATCCTGAATGTAGAGGTGTATAAACTCTGAGCATAAATTTCAGGCTGCAGTTGAGATCAAAGTCAATTTAAACATTACAATACATCCTGTGGCGAAGTTTAAAGGGATTTAATCGATGCTTTGGGTTTTTAGATTTTAGATATTACTCCGATTAAGCCAGATCTTATCCAATAAATTATTTTCTTACCCTGTTATCAAGTCTCTATCTCATGACCTGGTGTGAGTGAGCTTAATGAAGTCTACTCCCCATGAGTAGACTTAACAGTTTTGTTGTTTGTTTGTTTTTTCTCACGACTGTCATGTCAGAAAAAAATGATTAAGCCTACATGTCTTTTATCTGCTCTGACTCATGTTGGCATAAAGCGAGAGCACAGTCAGCGTCTCCTCATATTTCCTCCTTTGGTCTTATAAACAGTTCTGAGCTACCCCCATTGATAAATGTATCCCAGCTTAATTGTTATAATGTAGCTGTTTCCATTAAATATTAGACATTTCCATAGATATTAGACAATCGTGGTTACTTAATTGTTGGAAGCCAAAGTTTTGGTTGAGATTAAAAATGTATTAATTATGAGCCCTGTTATATATAGTAAAGAAAATGAAGCATTGAAAATCAAAATGCTAACACAAATACTCTCAGAGGAAGAGATGGTACCAACAATTTGCTTCAAAGCAACCCAATGAGACACTTTTCCCATTGCATTTCTCACTGGAGAACTATCCCAGTAGCTATAGGCAAAGTCCAGGGTACACCCTGGTCAAGTTAACAGTCCATCACAGCAATTTTAGAACAGTAAATAGCTTTTCATTTTTCTAACCACAACAATACAATTTCCCATCGAAGATGAAGAAATTATTTCTGCTTTTGCATATTAGATGTTGAGGAAACAGACCTTACGCAGTGGTCAGCTAGCTGTTAATTAGTAAATTATTTCTAAAAGACAGAGGTACTTAAAAACACATGATATGTGATTCCAAGAAACAATTAATGCATTGCTAATGCCTTGTAACTGTACTGTAAATGCATAGAACAGAATAAAAAAATTTTTTTTCCAAATTGCAGGCTGCCGGATCTGATTCAGAATTCTCTTTTGCTCAAACTTGCATCAAGCTCGCATCAGACAGTGAAATGTCACTGGTTGGTTCTGCAGTGGCTGACCTTATTTTCTTTTACCATCAGTATGATAGTTGCCATGAACTCATCTAAGAATCCTTGGCAGCCTGAGTGAGCTGCACGGCTCTTGCAGCATGTTTTTTAATTGGCTCCTGTGAGTTTTATTAAGAAGCTAAAACACATTGTGGCTAATTTACTGATAACTACTATCAGTATCTTTATAAGGTTATTGTCTAATCAAAAGCTGCTAATTTAATGGAAGGCTTTGTGAAATGGATTTTTTTTCCCCATGAAGGCATGCAGATAATATCTGTTTACTCTCCTACTAGATGATTTTTCAATTTTGTGCATTTTTTTTCTTTTTTTCCCCTCAATGCTTTCAAATAGTTTCAGCTCAGCAGTATGCTGAATTCAAAGCTAACAGTCTCTGGATCTAACTGTAAAAGGCTGTTGTTGTGAGTTATGAGATATTTAGATTGCCTTTGATGTGCTTCGTCACACTCTGTTGAACTCCAAATTTGATATTTCAAAAAAATAAATTTCAATTTCACACACTCTGTAATTCCCAATGAGATATATTTTATTCTTATTACAAGGGATCATGCTGGACCATGTAAGGATTCATATGTTCATTACAGCCTGCAGTACAGCTGCTTTTCACAACAACTCTGAAGCAAAGCAACAAAGTTATAACAGCAGTTCAGTGGGACAAGTTTTCTCCATGCGTGTAGGCACTAATCAGCTCAACCTTAGAGACTATTTATACTTATTTTTATGAACCAGCAGTGTTAGGATCCTTTAAATCCTTATATATATATATGTGTGTATAGAATACATGAAAGAACAAAACTTATTTAGATCTTCTGTACATGCATATTGAATGTCTCAGCAGACATACTTTACCATTCTTAGGACATTAATCTAATGTCTGTTTGTCAACTATTTCTGCAATTGCAATCATTATTTTTCTCATAAACATAAAGACCCGGCAATTGATGATGAAAATTTATATTGCATCCATTAAAAATCACATGAACAAGATGCATTTATGAGTATCAGCGGTGTAATGTGGAGGAGTAATTGGATTGTAAAAGTAATTCCTGGAAATTAATATCAAATGATATGACTTCAGAGTCTATCCGTGTCATCAACCTCAGGATTAGAATACGTACACATATTCGTATCCTTCTCCATCTGTCTCTTCATTGATCCTTCTAACGCATATGATATGTTTGTGTGAGACTAGTTTTTGAATGCACACACAAACAGATGGCACACGTCAAAAGTAATTATTTTTCTCATCCGCATTATCCGTCAGTGTGTTCAGCTACAGGTTGGAAGGGAAATCTGAATCACATTTATATGTTTGTACTGATTATTGCGTCTAAATTAAGTTGTGCAGTGTTTGAAATGTATTGTATGTACATCTTTAATATGACAAAACAATTGTTCTGATTTATGATGTCAAAAGAAAACTATTTTGTTGAGCAACCACTTGAGATCATTGATCTGCACCGACTCTCACAGGTATTAAAGAGTTACTTACAAGTCAGCTTCCATTTTGACCCTAAGCTGAAAAATTAGCACATAACTCCTGGAAGTAAAACAACATGTTGACAGTACATTCATTTAAAAACATTTTTCAGTGGTTTGGCAAAAAGACACTGATCATATTCAGTGAATGAGCACATCTGCATGGTGCTGATAATACTTGGGAAAATATATTCATCTTCAAAATGCCATGTTTAAAAGTATAATTGTCTTGGGATATGAAATAGTACTAATTGGCTTATAAAGTATCTTTTTTATTGTTGTTATTATGGGCATTCTTTTAAATAAAGTAATCCAAATGTTGTATTTGTCCTTATGGTACTTAGCAGTGAATGACAAATACACAAAATATTATTTGGGAGGATAAAATTGAGGATAAGAAATTGAACATTAGCTTCAAAAATGTTTGACAAGCAGCTGAGTCAGCAGGTTTTCTTGAACAGTTAGACATGATCTTTTTCTTCAGGCTTTTCAGTACGCTGAGTTTTGAACAACATCTTGGGCACAATGTGTAAATTATCATTCTTAATTCGAACAGGTTCACATAAGTAAGAACATTGTGGGAGATTTAGTCTTTTTAACACATAATACCCAACGTGTGGCAATATAAAAGTAACTGTCTGTCAACCCAAAGACAGTGGACGCTCTATGTTTTCCTTCATAATACTCTCTCACGGCTATTGCACAACCTTTTTCAGCCCTTGCTTGGTGTTTGGTCTCTTTGGCCTGGTCTTCAGCAAACAGAATAACACTCAGTCAGATTTAGGTGAGGTGATTTGAAGACTCTTTCCTCTGTGTATCTTTTTGGTTGTGCATTTACAGTGGCATGTTCGGAGTTTCTCATTAGCGTGTACTGTATCAAAATTGGCTCAGGAATACGGCCGAGTCAGTGCAGTTTTTTGCTCCAAGACACATGTAGACTAGAAGTGTTAATTAGTAACGGTGGAGGAGCATGTATCCTAAATGGATGGAAAAAAACTTGGTCACAGAGAGGAGGTGTCGCCTTAATTCAGTGCTGGTCTGTCAGGGTCAGGCCTCACATGCTTTTTCAGCCAATTATTAGAGCAAATGTATGTGCTGTACTTGCCCAGTAGGCAAACTTAATTGGCTGAAATGGAAAACAAGAACAAATATTTCGCAACGATTGGGCCAATTTTTATATAGTACATAGTTATGCACAGAATATAGCATGCCTGTGATGCTCGTGCTTGAAATATATTTTTTAAAAAGCTGCAGTAAACTCATGCTAATGCTGCCACAATGATAACTGAAAGAAGATGCTTCCATAAGATAAAATGAATAACATCCTATATCTACATCGTATTATAGACATATGAACAACCATTAAAAGCAGAGGCTGAAAGTTTTGCCATGAATAAAGATGGCAGAAAAACTTCACAAAACACAAAGCCTTTTATGTGTGAGTTTCTCCCACCTAGCAACAATATGGGGACTTTTGGCTGGCTACAAAATTAAAAAAAAGCATTTACTAGCTGTTGCATGGTTACTCATTGCAGGACAGGCTCTCCAGGGGGTGTTTAAATTTTTCTTTTGGATCTTTTATTGATTGATTAATGTTTTAAACTGCAAACGAAAAAAAAAGTGGCCTTGCATAAATTATTCAAGTGTGCCTTTTATGAAATAGGGTCATCTTTTAGTCACTTAGTTATTCACAGAGAAATTTTGATCAGGGGTGTCCAAACTTTGCTTGCCTTTTATATTTTCTTTTAGATTTGCTTGACAGATGCAACAGGATAACAGCAGGAGTAAAATAACAAAGGAATGACAGAGTGTTGGCTCAAATCATACATGTTTAAACTACATCACAAACACCACCATGTTCAGCAGGAATCAAGGGTGCAATGCTTTGGTTCCTACTTCTCTTGTATTCTTCTTTTTTTGTTTGTTTGTTTTTTAATTTTACAAAGGGGTTTACTATGATTTATATTTTTATACAATAGATGTCCTTTTTCATGCATCAATTAATGCTGAGATATCACAAGACATTTAAATAGGCAATTTATGTCAGAAGAGCTCCCAATAAGATTTTTTATTTATTTTTTATTGTTTTACTTGCTCTTTTCCTGTCTGCAGAAATGAAACTTTCCATCAGGACTGCCAGTTTGAACTATATATAAATTCATTTGATGCAAATTCTGCAGTAATGTTACTCTTTACCAGATTGCATTGGAACCACAAATGTCAAAAACATCATTAAACAATATAAGTAATATAAGACACATATCAGTCAAGCTCATCTGATCATTGATGTTAGATAGTGCACTTTCAGCATCCTGTTTTCTGTGAAGATGGATTTTTGAATATAATTACATGGTCTCCCCTGTTGTTAGTGAAAGCAGCCATTACAGAACATGCAAGAGAACATTTATAGTCTGCAGCTATAGCTCCTGCTTTCTTATCTCCCCCTGCATTTTTTACTACCTTGCCTTTTTCTCTCCTTTACTTTTTGCTAATATACTTGTTTTCCCTTTCCCCCCGTTGCTGCTCATAGCAAAAGCTTTATGTTATTTAGTGAATTTTTAATGCAAAGAGAAGGGTAAAACACTAGTGTGGTGCTACAGAACTCCCTGGACAGAGCATTTCATCATCTTCTCAGATGAATTCCAGCTTTTCAGTCTCTAAGCAAGGTTAGCATAGAATATTTGCTTGCCTTTGCTTCGTGTTTACTTTGTTCTCATACAGTATCTAACATGACTAACAGTGCAAAAGACACGGATAGTCAAATCAATATTATAAACAATGCCAGATGCAAATTAGATTTTTCTTTTTCTAAAACAATGCTCACTTTCATGTTTTTATTCTTCATTTTGCAGAGCTGAGAAGCAGCTCATGTGGAAACCCAGGAGTTCCACCCAAAGGCATACTGAATGGAACTCAGTTCAACGTAGGTGACAAGATCCGTTACCGATGTGTCACAGGCTACGTCCTGGATGGACATTCACTCCTCACCTGTGTGACCAGTGCAGGTGGTGTGTCAGTGTGGGATTTCCCAGTGCCAATCTGCAGAGGTGAGGATCCTTTTATCTCTGAAAATGTGTTTGCATGTTTGTTTTTGAGCCAACTCCCTACTCCAACTGGACTCTGTGACTGTTGGATGTCACAGAGAGCACTCAATGTTATTTTACTTTAGTGCTCCCTTAAGAAATTTAAAATAATCGAGGGATAAGATTCTTTTGACCTCTTCTTATTAATTGCTAAATGTTAATAGCTTTTTAATGATTGACAGACTGAAGGCTGTGTGATTGGTGAACGTGTCTCCTGCTTGTATGCTAAAATGTGGCACAAGCCTTCATTAGAGCAATATATATATTTGCAATCTGATGGGATGGAATGATTTTAATCATGCTGAAGAAGTTGATTAGCGTTTCCATGGCTCAAAAGGTTAATTGAATATTTATCCCCGAGGAGGAAGTAGCTTGAATATATTAATGCTGTAAGCAGCAGTGGTGCATCTATACGGATTTTTGCAGCTTTATTTGTTTTACAGTACTTTGACTGTATGCAAGTGGATTTGACGCCTCCTCTTTGTAATGTAAACAGGTTTTCCTTGTCACTCATCCATTCAACCATGAAGCATATCCTACCATTGCAGCCAATATTGTATCAAATATGGTATGAGAAAGCTTTTGAGGAAGTCAGGCCGACATTTTAGACAAACTGAAAATTACTCTAACTCCAAACTGTAATAAAACACAAGCTGTGTGAGTAGACAGCAAGAGACAAGATCAGTTAACCACATTGAGATTCTTAATATTTCACGGTTATAAGTATAATTTTGGGCACATGGAGAATTTTACAATGTTTTTCTTGATTTGCTTGGTAAAAACTTCCTGGAAAACCAGGATCTTAAAACCTTAAAGTTGCTGTACATATGTAAATAGTCAAAGGGAGCTGTTTTTTTTTTTACCATCAGGTACACAGGGAATGAAGAAGAAACTCCAGCATGTTGATCATTTCTTTCTGACAGCTGTTTGATGAATGACTGAGCAATGCTCTTCCTGCCATGCAATTTATCCCTTTCTGTGTTTAAATTAGTTCTGTTGTTAGTGACTGACACAAATAATCCACTTTTACATTAGTAGAAAGTCATTGCGTAATTAAGGAGCTGTACAGGGTATATGGACTCTGAGAAAGTACATTGTTGCAGGTCTGGGTATTAAATTGAACAAATTGATTATTCATCATTATGACTTTCTAATGGAAGCAATTTTATGTGTTGGCTAAATGAAGTCTGTCACACGGGCAGTCAGCTGTGTGTTGATGCTCTGGAGCGCTCGTAACTTGCCTGCAAATTCAACTGCAAATCAAAGATGAACTAATTGGAGGTATTTATATCTCAGTTAGAATACGATGCAGCCTTTACATTCACATGCCTATAAGCAGCTCACTGTTTTATTTTAAGATAGTGAAGTAATGCTTTAATTAAAAAAACTCATGGTCGTTGCCTAAATGATTTGGAAGAATAAAGTTTCTGCATCTACGAGAAGTGTCCACTGTCTAGGTGTGTAATGCCTAGTGCTCTCCATGCACTAGGTCAGCTTCTCTTTACCCCAAATGTTATCCTATGAAGCAATGCTGTATTCACATCATTTAACCAGGTGAAATATGTCACATTTTACAAGACTGTCACCATTTTATTAAACACAAAGCCATTTCATAATTTAGATAATTTCCTTCTAATATCTTATTGTTACCTTGTTGTGTAGAGAGAGAGTTTTATCCACCATTAAAAACAGAGCATATATTGATGTTGTGAATCATCAATGAAATGTTAGCATGGTGGAAAAGTTTTCAGTCAGCGCTTGATAACTTTCCAATGCGAATTTTCTTCACCAGATCAATCTTGCAGTTATTTCAAGAAAAAACAGGAAATGTCTACTTTTTAATGCTTGGAGTTTTCGAGTGCAATTTGATATTCTTTTTTGTTTTACATTTGTGGATAGCTTGATTTCAGATGTGCAGACTTAAAAGAGTCAAAAATCTACACATTTTATCTTAATATATAATCCTTAGAAAGCAAAAAGCCAGCAGAGAAAAACTTACTCATGCAAATTTTTACAATGCAAGGCAGAAAAATGAAAAAGATGCAGCATAAATTTTTTTATTTTTTTTTTATTTTTTAAATTTAAGGCAACAAAAAGCTGCAGGTGGAAAGCTCCTTTTTGTTTAAGGACAATGTAAGCCTCTATTGCCACAGGCCAGAAACATCACTCCTCTTTAGGCCTGCATCGGGTACCACACAAGCCTCAATCTTTCAGCAAAGTCCGGGCCGGCTCCTATATGTGGGCAGATGGTCCTTTGATCTTATTTCCTCAGAGATCCTGCCCCTTCTGCTCATCACCAATTGTTTCAGGGTAAACACACAGCAAAACAAAACCTCTCTCCAATCCACTGTTCAACTCCACAACCCCAACTTCCCCTCCACCATCTCCAAACACCTAAATCTTTCATCTAGTTGCCTTCTATTGTTACCATCTTTTTTGTTTCATCTTTCTCCCAGTTCAACTCTCTGTCACTCTCCAACTTCCAAAGTCCATGCTTGTCAAACTCATGCACGTGCACGACTGACACAAAGATCAAGAAATAGAAGAGTGAAAACACAAAAGTTCAGGAAGATGACCAATACTGGTTTCTAATAAGTTATGTAAGTCAGATTTTATCAAAATATTTTAACTACTGTTTTTGGAAAAAGCTGAATTTATAGCCTAGATGCCTAGGAGAGGCTGTCAGGGTTTTATAAATGGAAAAATAGTTCTGAAGGATTTTCCCAGCTTACTGAAATATAAGCTGTTTTTCTATTTAGATAAACAGAAAAGATGTGTTTATTGTGAATCACAGACTTTCTAAAAGGTGATAAGGTGTGAAGAAGTGACAGGAAAACACAACGCTAAGTAGATAAATGTGGTGGCATAGGCTTAAGTGTGGAGCCGGTGGGACTGAAAGATCTGCAGTAAAAAATAGTCAGAAACCCCTAGAAAGAATCAACTGTGAAAAGAAGAGCAGTGAGATGGAGAATTAATGGTTATTGTGAGTTATACTACCCTTCCCACAAGCCCATTTTGATTCCTTCTATCTAAATTGTCTCTTGACATTCATTAAACCAGCCAACGAGATGGCAAACAGGGGACAGCGTGGTAACATGAGAATATGGTCTATTGATAGACTGTCATTCTGGCTGCCAGCCACTGTCCAACAAAATAAGGAAATTAGACCACAGAAAAACCTTGCTCTATTAAAACATTGCCATGCCGACTAATATAAAGGAACTAAACTCACAGCTCTGTCTGCAGTATCTTTAAAACGCTTAGCCACTGAAATTGGGAGTTCAAACGTGAAAATCTGACTTGCTAACTTGCCGACAGCAACATTGTTCAGTCCAAGTGATTTCCCTCACAGTTAGAACTGAAATGAAAATGGTCCCCATATCTTTACCAGATGCTGCTGCTCAAGTGTGAAAACAGGCAACCATTTTAATGGCATTTGAATCAAGACTTGGCTTTGCAGTATGAATCTCCATGTTCAATATATATTGACATCAAGAGAAGATTAAGATGTTAATGAGAATCTTACAAAGTATAGTATAAAACAAAAATGAGCCAATCCCTTACTGTTATCTAATATTGCCAGTGTTCCTGTGGTACCAAATTGCTCATTAAATCCCCCATATTCTTCATAATTCATTTTAAATCTGAAATTCTGTTGAGATGGTCACTGTAATGAAATGACCCCCAGAAATATGCTGATGCAATATGAATTGCATCTTCGCACCCATTACAGATCTCCTTTCCATTCCTCAACCCTATCAATGTTTAACATGACTTGGAGCCGAGCAAATGAGAGACTTACTGTAGACAGAGTCACTGCCTTACATTAACACGGGGATTATTACAAAGGAAAAACCTGAGGTAGTGTTGAAAATTATACATGAGTTCCTTCCCTTCTATCCTTGGGGGTGAATATTTCTAAGTAGAAAGACAAGTGCTGTATATCTGATCAAAGTCAAGGGGAGAGAGGCTTAATCCCTCCTCAAGTAGCATTAGATTGCTGATGCTGGGGATGTAAATGAGCTCAGCTAAATCAGTTCTAATCCTCACCACCATCTTTTCTTTCTTTCTTTTTTTTTTCTTCAACACTGTCACAGTTTTTTTTTTAAAGAGAGAGTTCCTTCTTCATTTTTGAATCCAGAGCATGTTCTATTGATTTGCTTAGGAACATACTGCCTTTAATGTTGCTGAACTGTACCTTAAATTCTTCCATATATGTCAGTGAAACACAGCAAGTGAATGTATGAAACTCGGAAGCTATTATCAGACTGAAGCTATTTAGAATTTTTAAGCTGCAAAGCATTTTTAAGCCTGACAGCAGTTTTCCTGTTCATGATTTATACTACCACGCATGAATGCTTCTCAAAGAAACAGCAAAGAAACCTGCTTCCTCTGTAAGATTATGAATTTCTTCAAGGCATCTTCCTAATTTTCCCTGTGCAATATGCCTACACCTGTAGACACATTTCTGAGTTATAAGTGAGGTTATTATTGTTAAATGTGGCTGTGGATATCCATTCCATGCCTCTAGCTTGCGCTGCAATATTGATCATTAATGTACAGCCCACCAACCAAAGAATGTTGGTGCAGCTAGTTTAGTTTAGCTGAAAATGATGTCTAAAGTTGTTTATAAGACATTATACATGCATGTTTTCTATTACCACTGTGGCAACATTTTGTCAGATGTGTCTTCCTGTTAAAACCGTGAACATAAAAACTGAACTCATTATATGCCTCAAGACCTACAGTGTCCGCTGTATTTTGATATTTAATAAGTTTCACATGTCACGTGTCATCACTTGATGCCATTTAGACCAACAGATACCCTGCAGATGATTTTTTTAATAATTGTATAAAAAAGCAGTCCTTCCAAATGTTACAATATGAAGATGAGGACAGTCTTGAAACTATATATATTATTCAGTTTCAGCTTGTATTCAGTTCAGAGCACTTAAAAGTTTAGGTTTTAAGGACCACGGTCTCTATAAATTCATTTTGATTGAGATGGATATTGACTGCATATTAAAACTTGCTGTACACTGACATTAATCTTCCTCTTTAATTACCTCCAGACCTGGCACCATTGTGTATCAATCCAAAAATAGAACAGAGGAACAAATGGGTTGGATGCTTATTATCAGATGTTCATATTCATCAGTGTGTCACACAGCGTAATATAAATACATATTGTCAGTTTCAGTGGGTTTCACATTATAACTCTATGTAATCGTGAAATCATGTTCTTAAAGCTGTTCACATTTGGTTGTAACATGTACTGTGACCAGATTAGCTTTTTCTAAAGGTATATCCAGATGCTCTCCAAAAACAGCCTTCATCTCACAAAACAGCACAAAAAGCCACAAATCTTTTCAGTGACCTGAACTACATCATAATTCAGAAATGAAAACTGAAGTACAAAAGAGAACGAGCTGAGGAAAAGCTTGTGAAGGACAACATTCAAACACACAATCTCTTGCCTGAAGTTTGGGTGCTTATTGCATTTCACCACCCCAACTTACCTCCTATTAAGGCATTTTTGTCCCAATTAAAAGTATCAAATGTCAGTAACATCACGTTGTAAACGCAAACATGTGGAAACATCACCATTAGTGCAACTGGAGCTATATAGTAGTAGCAAACTGTGAAAGATAAATGTATTATGTACAAGGAGAACAACATAGGCATTTTACAAGATATCGTGAGAAAGCCTTGACAATAGCCATCACATTGTGCACATTAGAATTTTTTACTTCTTATTTAAGTCAAGTGTTTCTTTTATTCTTTGAATACTAATGGCTCTTCTCCCTCTCCCTTTACCTTTCTAGCTATCTTTGCACAATTGTTTTATGTCTTTAACTTCTCTCCCACCTAAAGGTCCGCCTTTACTATCATCTGGCTCAATTTGCCTCACTGGCCATTAGGACACTATGTTGTCCTCATGTCTGTCATCAACATCAAAAAGGGACACAACTCCTCCGGTCAGATTCTACAGTACTTTAAAACCAGTTTCATTTCAGCTAATTACTTTCCAGACCTGGAGGGATGTCATCTTAAATGGATGTCACTCAGGTTAAGTTATCCACTGTATTGGTAAAAGAACATAATGACTTAAATCTGAAACATATCATGTGTTCCCATGCATTTGTGGTTGCAGTGCTGCTGACATAGAACAAATAAGCCTAGACTAAGGCTGCCCTTGGTGGAGTCTACAAATTAAAGTCTGACTTTCATATGAATCATACACACTTCACCATCAATTTTGTCTTACACAGTATCAATTTCCTAACTCTGTCTTTGCTGTGAGGACTTTGATCAATTGCTCTTCTTCTACTAATGTGTCAAGGACACATGGATCAAACCAACTTGCAGCCCTCTCGTCTGTTTTCTGCCCTTTTTGTTTAATCTTCTCTTCAATTTCATACATCCACTTCCTTGTTCCTTGACCAATCGTTTAATGCGGCATATAGGAATACTTTAAGTCTAGCAGCTCTGACAGCCCCACATGGAAAGCTGAGCCATCAAAGGTTTCAGCTTGGCACAGCTGAGTGTCACATATTAGTCTTAAATGATCTGAAAACTGTGAAAGCCCTGCAATCATTAAGGTTTCTTTAGAGAGTAAAAAAAAAAAAAAAAGGATACAGGGATAGATGGGAGACTGCTGGTGACTAATAGTGGAAAGAGTAGCGGAAAAGAGACGTGACTTAACTGTTATGGTGGGCTGCATTAACATGCAGTTGGTGTGCCACACTTGCCACATTGGAATTATTTTATTTACTGATCTATTTATTTAGTGATATGAGCTCTGTTTATCCCACTTTGTTTATTTCTTGAAACTACAAGGGACTTTGAAGAAACCATGATCAATTACTCAATGTTGGATAGAGAGTGGTAAAAGAGAGGAATAAAAACACAAGAGATAATGACCTTTCCCCCATCCATATTGACTGAAGTGGAGAAAACTGATCAAATTAGCAGAGTTTATTTGTTCTTTAATTTGCAAATCATTTGTACTATTCTGGTAATTGACACTTGTCCTTGTGCTTCATTATTCTTGCTGCAACAGTCCCATAGTTGTACTAAAAGTACTGTAGCTTTATCAACCTGACAATATGCAACAGATAACAGTGATTTTTTTCAGCCACAGGGGTGAGGGGGGGGGGGGGGGGGGGGGGGGCCTCCTGGGGACCGGTCCTCCCCCAAAAAAAGCAACCTCAAAAACTTCTCTCTTCTACTCCCCCTGCACCCCCGCCTTTTCTTTCCCACGCGTC
>JBBBVU010000006.1:21650740-21673348 GCA_037177055.1 Atherinosoma microstoma | reverse complement strand
GAGGGCACATGAAAAGACAATTGACTCAGTCACTGTACTAGAATAATGAATGTTAACAGTTACTGGCCACACAGCAACTTGCTTGCTGTTCTCATAAGTTACTGTGCTGTCAGGGCAACATGCACCAAGCTGAATGACTACATCTGCTAAACAGTAAAAGATGAGGGGAGCAGCAGAAGAATTGGAGAGCAGCTTTTTTTCTCATCACATAAAGAATTCCCACTATTCACCTCTCCTGACACTTTTCATAACATATGTGTGGATGGAATCTCCTGGACCTTTCTCTTCTTGACTAATTTGAATTGTTCATCCATTATCTGTGTAACAGGACAGTTAAAAAAAAAGCCTGCCTTCCTATAAGACTAGGTATAGACATCAGAGGTTTTAACTTATCACTATGGCCTCAAGGCCACGTTTAGTCACAGTTCCTGCACACTGGGACTTGTTATAATGGTATTTTGATGAGATTGCCATGCTCCATCAGACCCCTCATCCTATCAAATCATGCATATTTTACACAGAGAACTTTATATGAGAACTCCTTAATGTGGCAAATGTAAAATATGTTAGAAACATCTACTATACCAATAGTCATTGAAATCATTGATCTGAAACATGCTAAAACCAGGCACATAAAGACACTGCACTCTCCAAGAGGTCATCTACAAAAAAAATCCTATTGCATGTCTTTTAAGGAGCAAATAAAAAGCCTGAGTGAATCTGCAGAGATAGAATGACTGTGCATTATGTCAAGAATCTTTTTTTCCATTAAACTTTTTCATTTTTAGTCACTCAGTATCTAAGCCCTGAGTTAGATACAAGATACAGAAAGAAAACAGCAAGTAGCTCTCATGTGTCCTTAAGGGAACTGCACAGCTTCAAATAGTTTATTTGTTTCCATGGTGATGGCTTTGTTCAGTACCAGAGATATGCATTTATATTTAACAACCTAGCCACAGATTACCATTTTTTGGCCATCTTGATGCCCTTACAAATTGGTCACAAACTAGCAATAGAGAAACTTTAGAAAATAAGTTGACAGAAATGCTGACTTTTGATGCATCTATGAATTTATGAATTCCCTGACATGATGATACAGCTCAGTTACATATATGCAATATCTAAAAAAAACAAACAAACAAACAAAAAAACCTAAATTTAACAAAGCTAATGGTTTGTGGAACGCAGGGCATCAGTTTCACTTTTCAAATGAGGTGCTGCAACTTTTTCTTCTGTGGTGGCCTTCTGGCTGTAAGCCTATTTGTTTTCAAATATGTGTTCCTACTAGGAGCAGCAGCCGGAGGGAGTCATGACAGTCTTTTGAGCTGCAAAGCTGGCCTACATCACAATGCCTGACATACTTTTTCACTTTTTTTTTTACATGCATTGCATTTTATTTCAGGAAGGGATTTTTCTTTTTCAGAGTCATAACTTTAACTGCAAATATGCTTGTTTGAGAAATGCCTTTGTAGGCTTTCTTTAAGCTTCGTCTGCTATTGAAAGATCACTTTTTGCACTTATACCTCAGTTATGGCACCGGCAAGTGTTGTGTGGCCTATATTTGTTTATTTAGTCTATCTAACCTTAATTTTTCCAGGCAAAAAAATTAAGAGCAAATTCTTTTTTGCAATGTTGGCCTGACAACTGCCAGAAAACACTTGTGGGGCAGGGGAGGCGAAGACAAAATAATACAAATAAAAAAAGAATATGAGACAATGATACACACAGATTTGATCATTTCAAATATAAAAGTAGTGTTAGATTGCGGTACAATTACAATTGTCATTTAAAATTGCCTTTAGGTGGCCTTTAAAAACAGAGACAGAAATAAAAGCATCCATTTTTAATGTTTCTTGTAACAAGTTCCTGCCATTTGATGCAGCAAGTGAAAAGGGCAATTGTCCAAATTGAGACTGGGTTTTCAGGATGTATTTCATGATAAGATGTGAAAAGTGTGTGTTGTACTTGGCTATTGATACTGGGTGCCGAAGCTGTTTCTGATATGTAAGTGAAAGAAAGACTTTGGAGTGTTTTTATAGACTAGAGTTAACCATTAAAAATGTTTTCAAGCATGTAAGGAAGGCCATGTAACCTGGAATAAATCAACAGTGGGGAGTTCTGAATGAAGCATTTCTGACAAGTTGAATCGCAGGGTGGCAAATTGTTTCCAGTTTTTGAAGAGTTCCTTTGCATGTATGTCAGTAGATTGTATCACCATAATCAAATGCAGAGAGTATGGTCAACGGATGTAAATGAGAAAAGATTTGTTCAATATGTTTATGTGATGTGAGGCAGATAGTCCATTATCTAGTCAAATACTCAGATATTAGTATACTGTAACCTGTTCAATGATGGTTCTATCTGATGTCAATGGGGGATGGGGTAACCCTGCCTTTGTGACAAAATCACACAACTATTTATTATTATTTATTTAGTATTTTTTTTGCATTTAAGAGCAAATTTAGGTTGGTAAAGGCCCGCTGTTTCTTTATGGATGGGGGTTACGGCAAATGTTTTGTAGGCCAGAAGTGGTCCAAATGGACATACTTGTGCGTCACATGGTGATGTGGCTGAGTTTTGGCCACACTCACATGAACTGGATGCCATAAGTCAAGTCCAAATATGGGCCGAACAAAACGGCGGTTGTGGGCCTTAACTGGGCCAAACGTTTTTCATTTTCCTGCTCTTTAACATTTGCCTGCATGGCAACAATGTGCTTGATTCTATTGTTACTAAATGTGTAGCATTATTCCTGTCTTGCTGGAGAATTAGTGCATCTTCTGGGTGTATGATACTTTAACACAGTGGTTCCCAAACTGGGAGGCCTGGCTAGTAAAATGTATAGTTTTTGCACTTGTAGCAAAACATGGACAAATTGGTGAAATTACTCATTTTTCAACAACCCCCCCAAAAAACTCCTCTCTCATCTTGACCAGTATGGTGGGTAAGGAAGAGGGACCACAACACCTGACATTATGATGCCAAAGAAGTTACGACACCACTTGAGGACTTCTCATCCTGAAAACAAATAAAAACCTGTTGATTACTTTAGACATAAACTACTCAACTGTAGTAAATAGTTGTTTTACTAAAGCAGCATCCATCTCATCAAATGCTTAACTCGTCTCATATAAAGTAGTTTCCCAGTCTGAAAAGCTTCACACTACAGCAGAGGAGTTACTACTTCCCTCTGCCACTGGCATGGTGTAGCACTGATGTAGCAGCCTATAAACTAAAGATACCAGAGTATTTCTCTGCCAAATGTGACCATTTTGTGGTGCATTTTTTTTATACGTTTCATTGTATAAAAAATGAAACATTTAACTGCAAATATGGGCGGGATGGGGGGGTGGGGGTGGGCTTGACTAGACTATACTGACTATACTGTCACTACCTCCGGGATAAACACCACATAATAGTTCTTGCTCACTGATGAATTTGTTTAATTACACCATAGCATGGATAAAGAAATCCACCGTCAAACTGTCGACATTCAGAGATACAAGTAACATGTGATTTGGCATAACAAATTGCACAAAAAATGTACATAATAAAACATGAATGTAAACATACCTCGCTTCCTGCACATAACCAAGAGAGAATGAAGTACTTCCAAAAAAAAGAAAATATTTATATTTAACGGCACATTTTTCTACATGGCAAAACTTCTTTTGCCTCCAAAATAATTAAATCAATAATAGAATTAACCAAAAATTATAAACAATGACATGAATATTATTTATGGCAGTTAAAGGGGCCCTGCAGAAAAAGTTTGGGAACCACTGCTGTAACATAACAATTTATCATCATTTTGAATTTTGGTTGAGATTTTGTGACTATTTGGAGCTTTGATTCCAGGAAATCTGGGGGCAGTGTCTTATTTCTTCCGCTACCGAGAGCTTCTCCTTTCATTCTTGTTTTCATTTGTATTTGATCAATTATGCAATGAGAGAAAAGGTCAGCTTTTGTGTGGAGATTGATTACCTTTAAACTCCTCTTTAGGATCTGCCATTGTCTCTGCTTTTTGATGGATAATTTGGACTTAAAAAATCTGTATTCAAAAATTACAGTTTGTTTACGCATTAATTACAGACAAAGCACACATCAGCCTGTATCTGACACATGCTTAATTCTGAGGAAATAATGTCCATAATTCAAACACAAGAGCTATTGATGTGACCAGAATGAGGAGAAATCAAATGTTGGATAGACTCTAGATGAAATGTCTTATATCTGCAATACCAACAAGCTGAAAAACTCCCCACTTTCTTTTGTTTGTTTGTTATTATCTCGCTTTTTATTCTTTCTCTGACTGCCACTTTCAATTATTTTAACTTAGCTTTTGTCTCTTTGGCCCTTAGTAGCTCTGTGGTAAATGCCAAAAACAGAAAACTAATCTTGAATACAATACACTCCTTGACAGACAGTTAAAGATAAACAAGCGAAGAGACACACATGCACACAGAGACAATATTGTTTCTCTTCTTTCCATACGGAGCTAAATTGGGAACATAGGGCTCAACCGCATCGTGCTCCTCTTTAGCTTGTCCCCCAAGCCTCTATTTGAAAGCTACAGTGGAATTCTGTGCTATTGACTGTGGTATGACGTGTTATGGTGGTGTAGGGATTGCTCGGGCAGTAGAGAAAAAACCCAAGCTGGTTAGTCGGACAACTGAGAAGGCCCCTGGCAGTTTTAAACCTCTGCTATTACGGAGCGTCCCTGTTGCTGTAGCCGCACACTGTATAAGACCTGTGATCTAAAAGCAGCCGGTAAGACAGATGTAGTCAGAGTACAGAGACTTTGAGTCTCTCTGACTTGTTCTGACGGCGCGTTATCACATGTGTGATGAAATGTGATCACATACGTACAAGGGAAAAAAAAGATGTCTGTGCCACCTTTTCCTTCGTAATTTCCTGCCTACACACACATTTGTATGCAAGCTCAGGCATTTAGAAACACCTGCAGGGTCAAACTATTTTATTTTTTATTCATTATTTTTTCTCCTGTTTTTGTACATATTAATGGCCAGAGTCAATGGTGTACAATAAAGTATGATCATTTAACATCTCAATTTTTTGGGATTGATTTGAAGGAACATTTTTAGAAACTGACAAAGAAAAGGTTTTTATAAGCAGTGAAATTAAAGGGATACCTTGTAACTTTTGACCCAAATATCAGCCTAATGTGAGTAATAATAGATGATTTCTGGGGTGAAGTAACAGTGCTTGAAACATGTTGGGGCTCCGAGGGGTCTGCCCTCTTCAGAAACCCGACACTGTAACTTTGCAGGAGTGGATCCGTTACTCATGGGATCATGTGACCTGGAGCACTTTGCTTTACGATTCCCCCTCTATAAACACAGAGGGCTCTGCTTTGTGCTACTTTTTCCTCGAATGTTTGTCATTGCTGAACGAAGTAAGAAGGGGAAAACGGTGTCTGAGGAGGCCGGAAAGAGAAAGACTGTTTAATTTTGCGACAGGTTTAGCCCCCTAGTGGCCAAAAGTTACACAGTATCCCTTTAACAGTGAAACTTTTTTAAACGACACCTAATGAAATGAAATATACTTTATTTATCCCTCTTAGAGGGAAATTTTTGTTGTAGCAGGGTATTCTTCTTTTTTTTTTTTTTTTAAGAATAATACGCTGCTACAACAATAATTTCCCTCTAAGAAGGATAAATAAAGTATATTTCATTTAATTTCATTTCTAATGTCTAAATTGGTAAACATAGGGCTCTGTCTCTGTTGCTAAGTGTACTGTATTTGCAGTTATCGTAATCTTGTAAAGTATAAATGGTTGTTTGCAAGTTGCTTTCGTCTGTTTTTATGCATTTCTGGTAATAGCTTGTGACTAGGGCTATATCAAAATGTTCAAATATATCAAGACTTTTTCACACGCGATATAGAATGAGGGAATATCTTTTATATTGAGATAGCTTGTTTTGAGTTAAAAGTATCTTTTCTTTTTGCATTTTGAACAACTGTATTTTTGTTATGGTCATTGAAAAGTATTTTTCATTCACTTGTTTTTAGGAATGTTTAATTTGATATACAGCTACTTGTATTTCATTCAAGAGTTTTAATGCACATGTGCTGCTGATCCTTAATAAAAGTGCAATTAGCCCTGAAGGCTGTGAATTAGAACGGTCTCTTTGGTTACTTGAAAAATATTGATATTGAGATATAAATTGTTGTATTGTGAATCAGGTAAAAAATATAGAGATATGAAATTTGGTTCATCTTATCCAGCCCTACCTGTGACCACTAAAAATATATAGTTAATGTAAAAGTAAAGGGCATGTGTTTTCTCACATTTGACTTTTTCACACTCAGGCTAACTGGAATGAATATTCCAGCACCCATCATCAGCAACAAAAACTGGCTACGGCTGCACTTTGTAACCGAGAGCAACCACCGCCACAAAGGCTTCCGGGCTCAGTATCAAGGTAAGACACAATTACTTCATTTGCACATCGTATTAGAGGGCCCCCTACTTGAACAAAAAGGATCATCGTAGGAAAAACACACTGTAATTACAAAACATGTTTTTGATCTTTGTTAACTGAATATTAAACAGTTTGATTAATACCCTCTGTTGAGGACATGAAGGATTTTTCTGCTTCAAACCATTGACTTCAAAGGACCTTTTTAATCAAATATTTGAGAGGTAAATACTGTATATACTTCACCCTTTAGAAAAAATTGAGCTCTGTAAGCTCTATAATCCATTACCCTGACATTGTTCTCTGGCATGACTTTAAAGTCAGTGTATGTGCTGTATATGCTTGGTTTCAGAGGCTGGCCTCAAGCCGGGTGTGAAATTTGCAACTTCACCATAAACAGCTCTGAAGACAAAATCTCCCAATAATATGAAATATGCAGCAAATGATTGTAAACCAACTGCTTGAAAAACCACATCTCCTGTGTAGCTGTGTATTTCTGTGCAGTGGTGGAGCATTTTCCCAAAGCGTCTGCATGTGCTGATGGCTGATTTCTGAGCAAAGATGTGCACTAAAACTAGGATTGTATTATTAAGTTTAATCTTCAGCAAATAAAAATCCTTACTCGGTCATTAAATTAGATCCACATCCTAATTGTGTGTAAGATGGCTTGAAATTAAAAGTTGACCGACAGTGTAGTTCAGAGGTGGGGCATTATTCCAATGCTTTCAAATTCAGATCCCATTCTTGTTGCTGTTGATGATGATAGCCACTTGCATCACTTAGCTTTTGTTTGCAATCTTGCCCCTGCTGTGTTTGATTAGACCTAATTAAGATAAGTAGTCCTTGGGATGCTCTTTGATTCCGCATGGTATTTCTTTTAGTCATTCAGTTTCCATCCACTGTTTAAACAGTTACACAAACAGGCCAACAATAAAACAACTAGCCAACATGTTATACAACTGGCAGGGCAAGTCCTGAAAAAGGGTGCACAATATTAGCAATTACAGCCTGATGTGCTTCATACAATCAAGTATACCTGTAACAAGAGAAAGAAACACTTGTACTGTATCTTCTCACATCTAATACTGTAACTTCTTTTATCTAATGAACTCTTTCTATTGCTCTCGACCAGTGAAAAGCTCTGGAGAGCTTAAATCCAGAGGGGTAAAATTATTACCAGGAAAGGACAACACTAACAAACTGTCTTTGAGTAAGTCTTTTATTTTTCTTATGCAACTGTTTTCATTGTTTGGATTTATTTATTTTTTTGGTTTGTGTAGGGCTTGCTTTCTGGGTCTTTTGTTTCTTTCTGTCTCTTTCTTCGCTGCATCATTTGGTGAAGGAATTAAGCTACAGTACTAGATTTTGCAGAAGTGCAGTCTCTTTTTCTTTCTGATGACCCATTTCCCCTGCTGTCCTGGACTTCCTGTCCTGACAGAGATGCACTCAGCTAGATCAGACCTAGTTATGTATATTGCAGCAGTATGCTAAATTTGATAAGCTTCAGCTGGACTAAACTCCATCTGTCTCACTCTGTACTGTGTAAGCAGTACATTGACTTATGTGATTTACACACAGGGCGGTAGTCAAGGTTGAGTGACTGCTTACTTGTCAGGTGATTTGTGTACACTTCAAACCAAACAGAATGCTTTCTAAATGCTTGTGGAGCTCTGTCATTAACATAAATCTGGAGGACAATTCCCTTTAACTCAGCAGTGTGCTAAACACTTGGATGATAACAGGTTGTAATCTTTATTACCTTATGCATCATAGATTCTGCGCTCTACGGAAACATGAATAATGCAGGGGGCTATAATCTCTTCCATGAGACAATACTGTATATCATTAAGACACTATGAGGAGATCCTTTATATGCCATGTGGATTTATTCCCCATAATTGAACCCATACCTGCATTAACATCCACAAAAAATAAGTTCAACGCTAAAGAACTTGCTGAAAAAAAGGCAAAGAAGAAAACAAGTCATACCTTAACCATACCTTTACAAAAATGATATGATGTAATGAATCAATTTAATTGAACTTGATTTGCAGATGATAATTTTGGGGAGGAAATTTTAAAATCATAACACATGCAAACATAAGAAATGTTCCTGTCTCATCCACCTCCCTGTTCCAACAATAATAATGGCAGTTTTCCGTTTAACCATATGTCCCAGGTGTAACTTGTCTCCTTAGATTATTATTATAAATAGAGAGCCTGACTGAGAGATTTCTTTTCTCCCACAATCGATAGTTGAAGGTTATTTAATCCCCTATTGGGTATTTCTGCTTCGTTTAGCTCAGGTAAGCAAGTTTCATTTAACCTTGGCCCTAACTCTATCCTCAAACACATGAATGAACTCCCAACAACGTTTCCAAATAACAGGCAGCACATTTGGAGATGAGGTCAAAGCGTTTAACGTCTACATGATTCCTGGAGCTAAACATAACTATTACATTCATGTACTGGTCATGTGCTTCTCATGGCAGTGGGTGGTTTTCTGAAAGTACAGAGATTTTGACAGATTAAAGTGCCTTTCTCACAGCTTTGTTGGTCCCTCTCTCCCTGTATAGTGAATGAAGGAGGAATCAAACAGGTCTCTAATTACTGCCCCGATCCAGGGGAGCCGGAGAATGGCAAACGGATTGGTTCTGACTTCAGGTTAGTTGGTGCTTTACAGACAAAATAAAGGGGCTCAAGTTTGACGGTTAAGGAAAAGAAATATGGTGCATGTGTTCAAACCAGTTTCATTAATGGTTGGACTGTTAACAGGCTTAGCTGTAACATAAAAACATGCAACATATCTAAAACTTTTCTATAAACTCTAATAAATTAGAACTGGGATCTGTTTACTGCTATGTTAACAATCTTTTAAGCAATATTATACAGCCATGTCCACTATGAAGCCCTACATGTTGTCTATAAGTGATGTGAAATGAAATAATTCGATATTTCATCACAATCATCTTTTGAAGAATTGATTGCTTCTTTTATGGGGGTGTTAAAAGCATGTGTTATCTTCTCAGCATCGGAGCCACTGCACAATTTACCTGTGATGAGGACCATGTGCTGCAGGGTTCCAAAACGATTACCTGCCAACGCGTAGCTGAAGTCTTTGCAGCTTGGAGCGACCATAGGCCAGTCTGCAAGGGTGAGCATGGCGTCTGAGGAGCTAATAAAACAGTTTGATTAAGGTAGTCCCTCTAGATATAGGCTGTATGCAGATAGAGGAAAGTTCATTTCTGTTAATTATGCATGAAAGCCTCAGCTGCAGCACTCGTCCTTTCCAAAATGCTTTCCCAGTTTTTCTGTGTTTCATAATACCTGGAGCACCTTTTAGGATTTGATTAATGGAAATGCAGCTAATAGACCTTCTCTCCACTTGTGCAAACAATATATTACCTCTCAGTCATATTACAATGCAGGAGTTATTACTCTGCCTTGAGAGCACCATTTCCATCAATATTTATAGTGAATCTGAAAAGGATTTTTTTAGGTGCAGTAGGCTGATAGATGGAAATATATATATATAAATGAAGTGATGCAGACACATCGATGTGGGCCTTTTAACTATTGAAATGACACCAACTCTCCCATGTACACTTGCTTAAAAATGTCTAAGGTACTTGGCAGGCAAGTTGTTCCAGGCATCGTGGAGAAATATGTAAACTGGAAGATTTAAACTGTCTCATTTGCTTGTGTTTCTTCATGTAATCCCAGATTGATTCCATGATGTTCAGATCAGGGCTCTGTGGGGAGCCTTAATGTCTGTTGCAGGACTCCTTGTTCTTCATGTCACTAAAGATGTTTCTTCATGACTGCTTGTACGTTAGGGGTTGTTGTCATGCTGCTGAATGTCTTTTAAACAGATCAGACACCCTCTTGATGTTATTGCATGCTAAGACTCTAAATGTTAGAAGAGCCTGGAGCATGTGTTGTGCACAGTAGTGTACATGTTGTATGTCTTAATTTTGTCTCTCCTGCTGTTGCAGTGAAAACATGTGGGTCAAATCTACAGGGACCCTCAGGGACTTTTACATCCCCTAACTTCCCCATCCAGTATGAGAGTAACTCCCAGTGTGTTTGGATCATCACTGCCAGCGATCCAAACAAGGTAGTAAAGCAGATATCCTCACCTTTTTGTTAGTATTGTTCTTACACTTTGCAATGAGAACTTGCTGCTAATGTGGCCTTGTTAAGAGCGGAGGTCCAATTATTAATTTAATGGTATATTTACGTATTCATCTATTTTTCAAGGTTTTCTGAATAATATACAAACATATAATATGCATGTATACTGACCTTAGGCCATTGCAACTGTCTGTAATTAATATAATATCTGCAGTGGATAACATTTCAGCTCACACCAGTTTAACCTTGTTTGCTAGCATTTGGTTGTTTGTTAGTATTCTCTTCATTCAACAGGCATAATACTAATGCTGAGAAATATTAATCTAATGAGAACACCTTTTCCCAAACAGAAGAGGAAACAAACCCACTCCTACTGCATCTGAATTTGTCTCTCTGTATTTTCCCCTGTTAGCCAAACACACAAGGATGTTAACTAATTGCTTTCTTATTAATGAACATTTACCAACCAACACTCATTCACAGTTCACGAGTACTGGTGAGTGCCATATATTTGTGCCACTGCACATTCTACAAGGCAAACAAGGCTTTGACTTGGCAGTGAAATTTGCTCCGTTAGTGTTGTTGTGGTAATTATGCTTATGTGTGTATTGTAATGAAGCTGTTATACATGGATGCTGTGCTGACATTTTCCTCCCTCTGGCTAGAAAAAAAAAAGGGTGGGTGGGTGGGTGGGTTGGGTGGGGGGCTAAGGATGAGCAAGCGACCATCATATGTTTGTCATCAACAGATGTGACACAAATGTCATAACCACATCCTTCCTGTCATCACTAATCTAGGAAAAGTGTAAGCTTATGTGGTTCATTGTGTAATGTCTTTGCAGTAGATTGCAGTAGGTTCATATGATTTTCATTAAAGTAAGCAGCTGTTGCCAGTTTGATCATTAAACATGTCATCCATTGTGATGTTATTTACATTAGTTAAACAGCTATACAGATATACCAGTGACAGCCAACAAAGATAGGGTAAATGCACACAAGCAATTAATGATTTGCTGAACTTGATTTGTGCTGTAAAGTAATGTAACGTGATGCTGCTTTATATTCCTATATTTTGGTCTTTCTGCTTGTCGAGAGGCCTGAGCACAGATCTACACTTTGTTAAAACCTTATTTTATTGATATTGTAAAATATGATGCTTGTTTAGTTCTGTATTTGCTTTCTGTTTCTCTTTACAGCTTTGTTGACTTTAAGGGATAGTTTCTGTATTAGTCATAGAAGTACCAGACAATGGACTATATTCTGCAGTAATCTGAATTATGAGCCTGGAGGACGTCTTAAGCTTTTACAGCCCTGCTTGATCAGACACCCTGCTGCCTTCCTTTGCAAATATGACATTTCATAGACTTCATCTGTGTAGAATAGTCTGTTACAGTTTATCTATCTTCTGAAACACTTTCTAGGCCTAGTTATGGAAATGAGCAGCTATGCTATGGATTTCATACAGGTGAGGGTGTGTTATTTGGTAATACATAAAGCTCATTTGGTTGAAAAAGTTTGGTTGGTTTAAATGAGTAAATGAACAAATTTTCAAGAGTAACATTTTTATCCGAGCAACATTAGTACAGTTGGGTAGAAACAACATAACCCCAAGAGCAAATGGTTTGGACTCACAGTTTTATTTCAATGGATAGAAAACTATGTAACACTGACGACAGACAAAACTGTTAACTTTTGAATACTGAATATGTAAATTACTTTACAAAAGGCTTGATCAACCTTTCGTTTCTTTATATATTGCCATAAAAAAAGGGAAATGGGTCTAATTATTTATTGAGATTCACAAATGTAAACATAAATATTATATATAAAGCAAATACAAAGTTTGAACACAGCCTGCTGTAGATATTTTTTTTCTTTTGGCCTAAGT
Source organism: Atherinosoma microstoma (assembly GCA_037177055.1). Taxonomy (NCBI): domain Eukaryota; kingdom Metazoa; phylum Chordata; class Actinopteri; order Atheriniformes; family Atherinidae; genus Atherinosoma; species Atherinosoma microstoma. The sequence goes on along the minus strand of JBBBVU010000006.1, from coordinate 21,660,884 downwards.
TGTCTATCATAAGTAGAAAACAGTGGCTTATCCCTTTTTTGGTACCTTTTTTATGCTTGGAATGATGCTTGAACAAGCAAGAACCGCATTTCTCTCACAATGATCATGCTACATTATAAAGCATAGTATAAAGAAATGAGGGTTGGCTAGAGACTTTTGCACAGTACAGAAACTATCTCCAGTTTATGTTGACATGAATGCTTCAGTAGGAATATTCTCAAACCATCTGAATGGATGTATTGCCAAACTGCTTGATAAGACTTGGGAAATGATTCACTGTCAGAGTGACTTGTATTGTGCTCTGTGAAATTACAGGTTATTCAAATCAACTTTGAAGAGTTCGACTTAGAAATTGGGTATGATTCACTTACCATTGGAGATGGAGGGGAAGTAGGGGACTCTAAAACAATAATTCAAGTGTAAGTAAATGTTTTATTGGAAATGCCATTATAAACAAATGTTACTTTATAATTACAGATCAGGATGTTGTTTTGCTGTTTTATAACTAGCTTAAAAAAAGGTAGTTTATTTATCATAGTGACTTGTTTTTCCTGTTTGCAGGCTGACTGGGAGCTTTGTACCAGACTTGATTGTCAGTATGTCCCATCAGATGTGGCTCCATCTCCAGTCTGATGAGAGTGTTGGCTCAATAGGTTTCAAGATCAACTATAAAGGTAGAAAAACTTGAGTGGCAATATCATCTCTCACTGTCTTCAGTTCAGTCAAGAAGCAATTCTTTTTTCCGGTCTACTTCTACTCTGCATACCTTTAAAAGAAATTCCTCAACCAAAATTTTCATACTCCTCTACTGGTTCTTTAGAGATAACATTAAAGGGGGGGGGGTCTCTAAAGTACTTCAGTTGGCTTAATCCTCTTCTTTAACCCTTCCCCTCTCCTTATTTATTCCCATTCATCCATCCTTCCTCTTCTCCTGTTCTCACCTGCAGAAATTGACAAAGAGAGCTGTGGTGACCCTGGAACCCCTCTGTATGGGTACCAGGAGGGCAGTGGTTTTTTAAATGGAGATGTTCTTCGCTTTGAATGCCAGTTTGGATTTGAGCTCATCGGCGAGAGGATGATAACATGCCAGAACAACAATCAGTGGTCAGCTAATATCCCCATCTGCATATGTGAGTCACATGCAGTCTTCTTTTTCATTTATTTATTTATTTTTCAATGAAGCAATTACTTAGACTCTTGGAAAGGATTAATTGTCGTGTTGTAATTTGAACATGCAGCATGCTGCTTGTAAACAACCATCAGTTTACATAATGTAGAACAGGAAATTGATGGCATATGGCTGCCTTGGTCTTTAGGCCTGGTTTGAAAGAGAAGAAAGTGAGGTGCATGCGGCCATGCTGTGCACATACTCTGGAGAGGCAACCTGCATTATACAGTGAATCATGCTTTGTCAAGACAGTCGTAATTCCTTCTTTTACTTTCAACGCACCTAACCCATATTCATAACAAAAAATCCAGACTTGTGTTTTTCCACGTTAACTGCATCCACTGGGACAGCATGCAGTATTCTGGTGCGTCTCTGCTGCAATATGGCCATTCCCCATGCAGTTTTATGTTTCTCCAGCTACTCAGCGCCCATGGGAGTACTGCAGTCTCCTGATTGCTGAGCTACTTATACAGTTGTGACATTGTTTTACACTAATCTTTGTGCCTGATTCTGTTGTGGCAAAATGCAAACTTCAGAAAGTCATATGACCAGTGAGAGATGCCGTAAGACAAATTACCTGACTTGGGATACTGAAGTTTTTAAAATCATCGTTGATATGTTTTCCATAGTCCCCTGTTTCTCCAACTTCACCGCGCCCATGGGGACAGTGCTATCTCCCGACTATCCCGAAGGCTACGGGAACAACCTCAACTGCGTATGGCTGATTATCTCTGAGCCGGGCTCCAGGATTCATCTAGCCTTCAATGACTTTGACCTGGAGCCTCCCTATGACTTCCTTACAATCAAAGATGGGGATCAGTCAGGAGCTACAATCCTAGGGCGTTTCTCAGGGGCTGAAGTCCCCTCCCATCTGACGTCTAACAGCAACATTCTGCAGCTGGAGTTTCAGGCTGATCACTCCATGTCTGGGAGAGGCTTCAACATCACCTACAGCAGTAAGCGACTGTTTGATCAAACAATTATATCATTGTTAATTATTTATGGGCAAATAAGTACATCCACCCTTGTCATTGTATAGCTAGGGATTACTGTGATTATTATGGCTCAGGATTGTCAAGATTGGCTCTCTGAGCTCATAAATTTGTTTACTTTTTGGAAGCAGTTCACAAAAAAAAAAAAAACAAGACTTAAAGTTTTAATTTTCGCATTTTATATTTTGTTGATCATAAACTTGGGGATAAAGCTTCTGTAATTAATTCATGCTCCTGAAAGACTGTTGGCCTTTTTTGTTCTTTTAAAAAAAATAAGAACAATAATTCATTATATTTGCTGATGGAATTCTTGCAAATTTCTTGAATTGTGTCAGAACATCATTAACAGCAGAGGGAATCACACACAAATCCTTTCCAAACTTTGTTTGAGATCATTCCAGCTGGAGATTAATGGAGATCTGCCCATCTTTACTTCTCAGAGGCTCATTTAATGGATAATTCTTTTTTCTCTTACTTATAGACATTACCTATTTGAGAAAACTTTATTTTTGATTTTGTGTGCCTAAATTCACCCATATACATTTTATTAATACACAGCTGCCCTGAATTGCAGAGAATAGACATATAGAATACAGATAACATGACTAGCAAAACAAGATATCTTTGCAATGTGTGAAACAAATAAACATTGAATCACAGTAAAAATAAGATTTGTTTAACTTTTATTTTTTAAACCATTATTAACTTAGGGTTGTATAATTAAAGGCTTAAATTTCAGGTACCTCAGAAATCAAAAGTTTAATTTGAAATTATTCACATCTAACTTGAAGGACAGGTTTAGCAGAATTACAGATTTTAAAAATGCACAACCCTCTTTTTTTGGAGTTTAAAGTTATTTAAAGTCTGGAGGCCATGGACATCACTAAAGAGTGGGCTTCCTCCTTTGTGATGCTTTTTCAGGCTTCTACCGTGGGTGCCTTCAGTTGTTTGTTCTCTGGCCTTTTTGTCTTCAGTTTTGTCTTTTGTAAGGTTGATCTTACTTTTATCTGAAAAAGAAAGGGAAGAACAAGTCCCATCTTGCCTTTCTCTTCTTGAGGCCACTGAATGGTTTGTACCTCCTGGTGAACTCTCTGTATTTGCTTATTTGATGTTTCTCTTTTCTTGTTAAACTTGTATCATGATGTGACTACCTTCTGGAGGGTATTCATCACTTGCCTGAATGATGAAAACTTTTTCTTTTCCCTTTGGACAGGATCCTGTGATCATCCATAGCTACTGTCTTCCATAGACATCCAAATCTTTTATGTTGCCAAACTCACCAGTGTAATCTCCTTTTTCTCAGAATATAGCATACTGTTGGTTTAGCCAGAGTTGGGTACACTACAAACACTTTGAATTGCAAATGCAACTCAGAACCTTTTAACTGCCCAGCTGATTAAGAAATGATGAAGGACTAGCAGTAAAAAATGCATAAAAACTACTCTGCCTAGGTTACGTTTGAACCAAAAGTGCATTAACTAACAAACAAACAAACATACTCCAATGCCTATTACAATGTTATTTTAGTTTTTCTTTTCTGGCCAGCCTGCAACAAGCTCTAAAGACAAAGGCTATTATCAACTTTGGGTGTACAGCGAGAACCACAGATTTTTTTTTTCTCTATTATAGACAGTTACATCCATTTCCCTTATCTCGCTATACTCAACGACCCCATTTCTTATTCTTACACATGCATTTGACACTATATCTTGTTCTTTCTCTTCTCATTACAAGCTTTTGGGCATAATGAGTGCCCTGACCCTGGCATACCTTTGAATGGTCGGCGCTTTGGGGACAGTTTCCAGTTAGACAGCACCATCTCTGTGGTTTGCGAGGAGGGCTTCATCAAGACACAGGGGGCTGATACCATCACGTGCCATCTAGAGGAGGGGAAGGTGATGTGGAGTGGGCTCATTCCCAGATGTGAAGGTACTGAAATGGAATATAGGGTTTATGTCTGGATTTAGGAACTTGCTGTATAAGTCAACTTTATAGTGAAGATAAGAACAAAGAAAACAGGAAAAATCTAAGAAAAATGTGAGTGGGTTATGTAGAGCTCACAGCTCAGTCCACCCAAACCAGAGAACATTTATTTTCAGGTATCTGACTCATCCTATATGTTATCTTTAGTGGTTTTTCATGTGGGTACAACATTTTTCCATTTTTTTTAAAGCATCTGTTCTCTGTTTTTCCTCTCCTCCTCTTCCTGTGCTCCACATCACTCAAAAACATTCCCACTTCTCTGCTCTTCCAGCACCTTGTGGGGGGCACTACTCGGGGCCGGCTGGTGTCATCCTCTCCCCGGGGTGGCCAGGCTACTACAAAGACTCTCTGAGTTGTGAGTGGGTCATTGAGGCCGAGATGGGACGCTCCATCAAGATTAGCTTTGACAGGTCTGTATGACAGTGCTGAGCCAACTCAGCTGCAGAATCAAAGTCACACACTCACAAAAAGACACACAGAAGGGGAGATCGCACACTGTGTTTGTACACCAATATGTAAACTCACAGACATGTTTCTTTTCATGAATAAATACACATGCGCATCCAGGTTGTTACACATACTGTACACTGACAGCTTGTATTTCACTCTGGAAGTACAAGTAAAAAATTGTAATTCACATGAGTAAGAACATGTTGAAAGCCTTTAATATTCTTTACTTTGCTGGGAATACACACATTTTCCTGTATCAATAGCATGATGCTGCACAGATTTAATTGCACAAATGTCTGAACTATTTTTTCCAAACATATTGATTAGTCATGTCGAAAGTCTATGCTGATGGCTGTTATTTGATGTCGGATGATGAGCATGGCTGCAGATTCATATCATGACATATTTTCAAGACGCTCATTGATCTTACTCTATTACAATAATTAGAATGATTGCTACAAGTTACGTCTTCTCATCTTCTTCCGCAAATGAGTGTGTTTTCTCTCTGTCAAACTAGCGGTCACTGTTCTGAATACAAATGACTTTGCATTCGGCAACTCGTGTCTTTCCTGTTTTTTACTCCTAAGGTTTCAAACTGAGCTCAGTTATGACTTTCTGGAAGTACACGACGGCCCCAACCTGCTCTCTCCTTTGATTGGCTCGTTCAATGGAACCCAGGTGCCTCAGTTCCTGTTTAGTAGCAGTAACTTCCTGTATCTGCTGTTCACCACGGACAATAGTCGATCAAATAGTGGCTTCAAAATCTTCTACGAAGGTGAGAACATGCTGCAGCTAACTGCATTTACTGCACAACCTTCGGGTAGATGATTTAGGTTTTATGAATTTATTATTGCTGGAATGGCTCAAAGATAACCTGACATTAAAAAAAATAAGATCCGTACTTGGATTTAGATTTTATGTCTTTAATAGGTTTTAAACTCACCTTGAATTAGATTTAAATGAATTCATATTTCATTACACTGAATGGCATATCAAATATTCAAAGACAAAAACCAGTGATTGGTTTTTCTTGTTACGCTTTTATGAAGTGGTTTGTGTCAGTACTAAATTGGGGATGTGTTACATGAGATGTGCATTAGTATTAAAGTAAGAACTTGGCCAGGCTGAAACTAAATGCATTCACTGTTGGTAGGGGAGATAATAAATGAAGAACCATCTTCATTTCAAACAAAGCTCACCGGTATTTTAGGAAGGGAGGCACACCAAGGTCAACACTGCCATTGTGAATCTTATCGTAATCTGTCGACTGCTTTTAATTCTTCACAACTCATGAATGCTTCAGGCTTATCAGTAATGGCAGTTTAAAGTTTGTTTTTTTCATGAGAGATTAAGTCACAGCTCCCAAGTTAAATAAAAGCCAAACTTTTTGACAAAGTCAGTTGTACATAAAGGTCTCGGTAGCTTATTGAAGAAAAGAAACTTGCTAAATTCTTCTCATCAGGGATTTTGTGAACTGTAAATGTACTGTATATAGTCACTGTTTATGCTACTCGCATAGCTTAATTACTCAAGCCTTGTCTTCAGTGCTGTGTGTGCATTCGGTTGCCTCTTAATTGATTCATTGCAATCCTAGCTGCCTGTGCAGAAGTTAAAGACGTATTTATTCTGCCTGGTTGAAGCTATTTTCTGTTTGATAGTGTTCTCACATTGTAAGAATGATAAGGTAATTTAGGTTGCCATGTGGTACATTTTATACTGCCAGTCTTGCCAAAGCTATCAATGCTGCAAGGTGTGGTGTTAATTAAGGATGATTTGTGTTGGAGTTATTTTGTTTGTCCATGCATGTTTTTCTTCAGAAGTGAATCTGTTCTCATCTTCCCTCTGTGGGTGTTTTTTTAATTTTATTTCTGGAGCTATTACCATATCCATACAGCAATAGAATCATGTTAATGTCTCCTCTCTATTCAGTAAAAAAGTCAAACTTTATTTGGTGACTCAGAGCTCTCTAATAGGAGCTTTGTTGCAGTCAATATAAATGATCCTTCTGGCCACAGACTCTCGGTGGAAACCCCAGCACTTGTGGTAAAATAAGTATTTTTTGAAGAAAAGAAAAGGAGAAACTAGATTGGAACAAGTATTATGGATTTGCAAGGTTTTTGGAAATTAAAGAATTAATCAGACTTTCAGTGTGCTGACTTGCCAAAGAAAATCTACACGTCTAAAGAAAACCAAGAAAAATGTAATTACTCAAAGGTATATGATACAAGGTGAGTTTGTACTGTTGCGTCTCCCATTTCTTTATCATGCTTGGAATGGTACTCTTTGAAAAATCTTTCAGTAAACAATTGCAGACATAGTGTGATCCATTTTCACAACTGTTTTCACTAGCACCATTACCCTTGTCACTCTGATTTGATTCATAAGACAGAGTTTGTTATTATGTCTGTATTATTGACTGAAAGCAGGGCACAAGTGTCCTTGTCTTATTATGTTTAGCTCTCAAGTGCATTTCTCTTTTGTTGATGAGCCTATCAAAAAGCAATAAGAGTAAGATCGTATTAGCGTCTTCTATGCCTGTTTAGGATATATCTAATTGTCGAAATACTTTGGAGAAAACCTAGCCTTATTCATTTGTAAAATTGGCCGTACTGAATAAGGTTGGATTATTCTGTGAATAAACAGAGGCATAGAAACACTGTGATATCACTTTATTGTAAAGAAAACTTAAACAGTCGTGTAGGAGCAGAAAAATGAAAATAAAAACAATTTAGGATTATATTAAGTCATTTGTAACCAAAAACATTACATTCACAGTACAGAATAACATTTATTTGCTGGTCTTCATGTTTTTTTCAGAGGTCATTATTTTCCACCAACTTTCTGCACCCTTGAGGCCAGCATTAGCAGTGATCAATGGATGCTCTACTTCTTATAAATTATGCCAAGATTCATGTTTCATCACTATAAATATCTAGTCTTACTAAGGTGAAGTTTCCTACTGAAGCTTAGATGTGCAAAAGGAACTCACAGTTATTAGACAGGAATAATCAGTCAACTGAGGATGCAATGTAATAAAATATTATTTATGACAGCCTCTATAGTTTACAAATATAGTTATTTAACTGTTACTCTCTTCAGTCTAGTCACCGGGGCTGTCTTGCCAAGTAGCTTTAAGTTTTGTCTGCAAGCCATGGAATAGAATTGCCTTCCCCTACAAATACTTTATAATTATAGTTATCTTTTCAGATCACTCAATATTCATTTGACTAGCTGATTATAAGCCTGTTGGATTCTGATGCAATTGTACATGTGTGAGCTGTAACTTTACATGCTGGGTTTGGTATGTGTACATCAAACACTATTTCTTTAATCTTATTTAAATCATACTGATCAGAAATTAAGACTTAAATGTTTACATGGACACTAAATAAAGAGGTCTAAAAAGTCAACTGTTTACATGCTACAAACCATTTAATAAAAATTAGAATATTTTTTAATGTGAAAAGCGGGCCTAGCTACTAATTTGCAAAAATTTAAAGAAAGAAAAAGAAAAAATGGTGTCTTCCCGACTTTATTCTCAACTTGAAAGCATACAGGCTGACACTTTTGCTGTCTTCAAACAAGCAGACACTTAAAGTGGAAGGCCAGAATTTTCCTAATTGAATTTACAATTCAAATACAATTAAAAAATAATTAGTCCAAATCTTCAACAACCTTTAATTCTTCAAAGGTCTCCAACAAAAAAAGAGTCCATGACAGACTCTGTAGATTTAGCAGCCACCATATTTCTGCCGCCTCACCTGCGTCCACATGGTTTGAGTATAATATTTTTATTCCAATCAAACAGAAACTACCTGATTAAGTGTATGCATGGTAACATGTTCCCATTAATCATCAAAAGATTTACAAGACCCCTCTTGATCCAAGTTGAATTTAGTTCATATTAAGCCTGATTGGATCAGATCTGACTGAGGTGTTTATATGAGGTTGATGTACACATTTCTCTTGATACTAGACAATCAACAGAATCCTATTTGCTGATTTGTAGCCCTATAACGATCAGTCTCTTGACTTAGAACGATCTTGATTTAATATAACACATGATTTGAACCAAGATTCCTCTGAAAAAAAAGGTGATAATAATTGTACCTATAGCTTTGATAATGTCAGTCCTTAATTATTACATAAATATGTGCAAATGTGCTTTAGATACATGCTTTTTCTGACATCTTAGTGATAATGCATACATCGACTGATACAACACAGCTTTTTCCTCCATAACCTCATAAAATGAATGCTTTTTTTGTTAAATTAAACCACTTGCAAAATGGAAAGTATGAGTTAAAAATAAAAGTTCTGAAAATGCTTGCTTAGAATAGCCTACCCACTATGACCTGACAACTGCTTACAACAACTGTTGCCAGTCATTGCCTAAAATCAGCATATTTTTAGTGCATCAAAAGCAACCCTACTTGGAAGCTATCCAAATGGAAATCACAGGGAAAAATGGGGTCATCTCTTTTTAGCTTGCATCGCTGAAAATTTAGAGGGAGCTGCCACTGCTATGAAACCAGCCCACTCTGCGAGTAAAACAAGCTATCAAAGTAGTTTTATAAAAGCCAAAAGGAGTAACCCAACACTTTCATTGAACAGGAGGATGTACATTTGTACAATTTCTCCAAGATCATACCCCCAATTCTTGTTCCTCATGAAACACGTGTCCTGTTCTCCTTTACTGAACCCATCTAATTTCTGCCTTTGTTGCACCATCAGTGGGTACCCTGCTGGTTTAACAATACAGCCTTAGCATTAGTTTGAAACACTGTTTCTTCAAAAGCCAAAAAAGCCAGCAACTTCATTGAAGTAGTCACAAAGAACTATTGTATTGTAACATCTTTTGTCATTGTTTGATTTGTCTTTTGTGAGGCCTCCAGCAGTGTTGTGCATGAATGAGTTCAAACGAACACGTTCATTGAACTTTTTCAGTGAACCCTGAACTGAGCTTAACTCATTTGCAAATAAAGAACTTGAACATGAACTACTTCAGATTATGTAAGGTCCCGCAATAGTCTGCATTTTACATCTACTTCACTTTATGTTACTCATGATACACTGTTCACTCTAGTATAACAAACTAGCAACGCTCCGCGGCCAGTGTTGCCAGATTGGGCAAATTTCTGCCCAATCGGGCTTCTTTTGAACATGGTGGGCTGGAAAAAATAGCATTGGGCGGGCTGATGAAATTTGGGCGGCTTTTCTCAACAGTTGGTAGTTTATTTTTTTTAGAAACTATTCTGTTGAAAATATTAACATAATAGTTGATGTTATGTGGCAAAAATGAAAAACGTACACATTTTAATAAACTGTTGTGTCCTTGCACTAATATCATTAGTTTATTTATTTTGAAATGGAGAGAATCTGTTGAACTTCACATCCTCAATCAGTAATAGTCATTGGTTAACCAAGTGGCACTTTGAAATGGTATTGGTCACTTGTAAGCACCCCAACCATGGCTAAGAGTTCAACTAAGCTACACTAATGTGCGTTGGCATGATGGCCTTTCTTCCAGAATATATATACATACATATAC
>JBBBVU010000006.1:21611783-21650640 GCA_037177055.1 Atherinosoma microstoma | reverse complement strand
TATATATATGCAATAGTTTTATGGTTTAAACATGATTTTCTACAACGGCATAGATTGAGCTTATTTTTATTGAGGTAGGTGGGTTTTACGTTGTGTTTGGGTAGGAAACTTTCTGTCAGATCTGGCAGAGACGAGGGGAATATCATGTACTGTCTGAAAATGAAATATAACATTTCTGTAAAAATCACATTCGCTTGTGCATAAAAAACAAGTCAGAACGTCAGCTTTGTGAACTTCTAATTTGACGTGGAATTGAAGCATTTGTCCAGTGTGACAAGATAATGTATCTATTCAGAATATTTCTACACTTTGCAGCATTTTTTTCCTCATCCTTAAAGTTAAGATGAAAATAGCTGTTTGAAAAAGAATAGCGTTTTTTTTGTCCTTTGTCCACACATCTGTTCCACATGCATATCTATTTTATGTGATTGAATTTAAGGTCTAGTATAATTGATTTCATTGCAAGACACAAAACTATAATATTTTTTTGTTCTCAAGTCCATTCTTTGACTCTCACTTCTAACCTAAAAAATTGAAATGAACTGAAAAATTCAAAATGATATGGTGAACTGTGAACATTAACTATTCATTTTAACCCGTGGGGACTGAACTTTGAACAAGTTCATGAGAAGCATGAACTTGGACAACACTGGCCTTCAGTGTATTTTCTGTCTTTTAGCAAGTAGATGCAATGATTCTTTTTTCATTTAAAGCTAAGATTTAAACTATGAGCAAAAGTGAATCTGGGAAAAAAAAGCTGTTTTGCTCCCAAGACCTTTGACTGAGATGCATGTAACTTCAACAATTAACACTTTATTTTAGATACATCTCACTGTACGGCAATGGTTCTCATTGTTTTAAAACTGCCTTATATATAAACCTGACATTGACAGCAGTTGATATGACTGGGACATACAGTAACTAAGGTGAAATAAAATAACCGTTTCACGTTTCATGAAAGCAGTATCAGTGAATTTTTCCTCAGCATTATTTTATTTGCCTCAGCAACGTAAGTTTGACAGTATTTTATAACATACATCAAAATGTATTAATAGTCTCTTCCATGGTTATATTTCATTTAATGCATTAATGGTTGCGAACCAAACATAATAAAACTGGGTGCATTCAGATTGCCTATTTGTTCTCTGTGAATTGGACTGCATGGGGTGCACAGTCATGCTAGCAAGATTACACACCACAGGGATCAAAATTGTTCTATTCAAAGGGGAAATGTGAACTACAGTAAAAAACCGAACAATGGATCATCACTTCTCATTAGTTGTGTTGAATTGCAGAGTGCATATTAACAGTAGACTACTGCCTACTCCCTAATCACTGTTCAGATTAAGTTAACAAAGGAACTTTTTAGCTAAATTAATCTATTTGGAACACTGCAACATCACTAGTGCAGACAGCGCTCTCTCCATGCATCACACTCATCACCTGTGATATTTTCTACTGCTGTTGTGGTAATTTAACATTAGCCAACCTTAACCGAGATTAAGGGCTCTACTGTATGGCAAGCTAAGTTTGTGAATAGGCAGGTTTAAATGTTTTTTTGTTTTTTTTCAAAAAATGTTAGACAAGTTTTATAGTTCTGAACATTGTTTTTGAAATGAAACATCACATTAAAATGAAATCAATAATGATTGTGTTAGTTACCATGACAACACGTGTCTGACTATTAATCTAGTTCTGCTTTTACTTTTTCAATTGAGACACTATGACTGATGGTAATCCTCCAATTCAACTTAATGTGATGAACTGCTTATTTGTTCTTTCCTTTAATTGTTCTCAATTCCCTTTTTCAAGTTAACTGGGCGTTTTCAGCTCCCTGCTGTATTGAATCATCCATAAAATGTCAGAATACATGCAGAACTACCGGACAACAGGAGCACCCCTGCTAAATTGAATTACAGGATTACCAATCAGTCGCTGTGGCTTTGTTGAGTTCTAAATAAAGAAAAAGAGAAATAGCTTGCTAAAACAGTGTACATACAGTACATGCTGTCATGGTAATACATAAATATAATTAACAGCTTCTTAAATTAATGCAAAACAAGACTCTTTATCTAGACTAAGAACTTCATAGACGCCACAAGGAGTCCCTTTACAACCCAAATAATTGTAATAATCATATAAAATTGAACTATATTACATGAAGTTTATTCAAAATACTTGTTTTCATTCTCTCTAGTGGTCACGTTGGACACATACTCTTGTATGGACCCGGGTATTCCAGTGAACGGCAGACGGTTAAGCCATGACCTGTCTATCGGCTCCACGGTGTCCTTCCAGTGTGAACCGGGATATAGACTGAGCCACGAGGAACCACTAGTTTGTGAGAAGAACCACTTTTGGAGCCACTCACTACCTACGTGTGATGGTATGTGTGTCAGAATAATTACTGAGTGTTTGAGCCGAGGGATCTGTTTCATGAGCAAAATAACTTCAAATTTTCTTTTGTAACAGATCAGCTAATTAGGATATCAGCATGAACAAAGAACAAAAAACTTTTTTCTCTACAATATTTACCCACTGTCAATCTTTCAGCCACAAATACTTGTGAGACGCTGCGTGCATAGCCTGCAGCAGGTTTGACTAACAAATACACTCTCGTCAAAGCACTTTTTATTCAGCAAATACTCCCAGCTTGTAGGAACAACTCACTGGGTGTTATGAATCATGTAATAGAGTAGAACGATTATCCTCCACTTCAAAGCCTAATGTCCAGCTTGTTCAAGGTATTTTACGTGATCTCATTCTCTGGGCTGTTTGTACAAGTGCTTTTTGTTTAGAAATACACTGAGAAACACTTGTGGCAATTATTGTTGCAAACTGTAAAATGATACTTCTTTATCACAGTTCACTTGTCTATGAAAAAAATAACAGATAAAATACATGCAAGAACAGGCAGGGAGAATGATATCATACATATGATGCAGTGCCACATGACTTCAGCCAGTTGCTCTGAAAACTCATTTTATATCCTGCAACATTTTCTTGCTTAGGTGTTTGCCAGGTTGTTTTCCAAACGCCTTGGCTCTCTGCCTGTAGTGTCTCCGAGTAATCGTTTCTCAAGCACGCTCATCCACTTTTAATGACTTTATGTAATTTTGGCTCATAAATAAAATATTTGCTGTAATTTTGTTGGTGGGTAAGGATTCAGGCCTTGATGTGTTGTGTTCGCTGGAATGCCCAAGGGTGGAAGGAGAGAGGATAAGAGAGGGTGGGTGTGTGCAGCTGTGGAGCCTGAGGCTTCCCATGCTCCAAAACATCAGCTGACATTCATTATTTTGAAAGTATATATGTGCGTATGAGTTCTACTTCTAATGTTTGTTAATGATAGCTGTTTGGAGGAAGACACGAGAACATTTGTCTGCAGCACTGCCTTTAAAGTCTCAGAACCAAAGAACACTTGAACATGCAAGAGAGGAAAATAGGAATCTCGTCAAATTACATGAATGCTGTTTTGAACAAGCGCTGCCCTTTATGCGAAGCGACCTTTTAGATGAAACCCAGTGAAGGCATGAAAAAATGTTTACAGGTTTGAACAATATCCAATTACACCACTTAACCTTCAGGCTGATCTAGTATTCACCTCCCAGTGCCAATCAGCAGCCAATGAGGGGAGAGATTTATCTAATTTAACTTCCTTTGATGAGATAAGGAGCTTTTTGGCAGTATATTAAGCCAATAGTCAACTATTCATGAGAGTCATAAAACTGAGGTGACATGATCGTTGTTTTCTTTAACTAGCACGTCCCATCATCTCCTCTTTACTGCTCTACATTAAGTGGTTGCAGCAGTATTATGAACCTGAATGAAAAGTCGTTGTACAGTAATTTTCTCTATTTGAAAGAACATTCAGAATGACAGAAGTGACAGTTGGTATAAATCCAGATGCTCTAATCCACCGAAAATGCTTGTCATTTCTTCTGTATTTTAGGCTAATTTAATGGATCATCATGTTTTCTGACAATGTCTTTCAGTTTAAGATACCAGGAGAGTAGAAAAACCTGGCCGATTGCTGAATTAATGAATAATTTAGTACCCTGTTAAGCAGTGGGGCTGGTTTGGAGGGAAGGAGAGGGGAAAAAACATTGTGTTGGCAGAATTACAGGTACTTATAAAAATAGCCGGACAGAATGTGATATGACTTGAATGCATTATTCATCCAAATCATTTCTTTGTCTTCAGGTGAAGGATTTATTGGTCCATTTTCTTTTATTTTTTCTACTCTTTCCTCGCAACAGTTATCATTCATTATCTTCCTTCTTTATTCAGCGTCATGTGGTGGGGATATCAGGGGACCTGCGGGGATCATCCTATCACCTGGCTACCCAGAGCTCTATCCAAACTCTCTAAATTGCACTTGGACTGTTGAAGTCAGCCATGGCAAAGGTAGGAAAAGCCACAAACTTTTTTAGAATTGAATGTCATTCAGTGTTTATTCATGCATAGTGTACTTTGATTGGTGTTAAGCCAATCAAAGCCATTTTAACTATTGGAGATTTAAGAAATGTACTTGAGTCTACACATTACATCTCAGTAACAGCAGGAGTATTTTTATAGTCCTCATTACAGTAGTTCTAACTATCAGCAAATTATGCAACTCTAAATTAAAAATGCATGATAAGGGTTTTCTCTCAAGAAATTCAAATAACAGGGATATCTGTAGTGTTACATATGGGGTGTGTAAAGCAGATATTTTACTCCAGCAAAAAATCATTACAATGCACTGAGTTTACATGCAAAATACGATCATACACACATTACACATTTCATGCAATTCCTTTTTCAAAAGTTTGCTTTTTTGTTAGTTAATTCTGTTCAATATAAAGCTCATCTTTATGAGCAATTGACTGAAAGTTTGTGAACCCTTTGATTCCGTTCCTTCAAGACTAAATGAGAATTTATATTTGTTTGATAGGTTTCTTTACTTCTTTTAGATAATATTTATGCTCATGTATTTGCTGAAATGTAGACAAACGCTTGACTTTACATTAATCATTTGAATAAATGATGTAGAGTTTATTGTTATTTATGTAGGATGTCTCTGCTGGATAAAGTGTAGCATTGTTAGGAGAATATTGTGTTTTATACATTTCTGCTCATTTAATTTAATGAACAGCCTTAACATTCAGTGGTCCCTGATATCTCAGTTTTCCTTACAAATTATTCTTTGTTTTATTAGTTTTATCATCAAAACCCTCCCTGTAAGTTATACGATCAGTAACCAGTTCTCCAAGGCGCTATCATTAATTACTATTTGAAAAGCAAGCTTAAGCTTATCATCGGACCCAAGCTTATTATCCTCATATTTTACCCACATTCCCTCTTATTCTTTTCCACAGGGCCCATAAAAATGTGGTATTGCACTTGTACATTAACAGTTGGTCATCTGTTCTAAAGCTAACCCCTCCTCTTCCTGTAAAAGATCCTGTTGTATTGTCATCTCACAAACATTTTTTTTTTCTGCTGTCATTAAGTGTTTTAAAAATCTCTGTATTTTCTTATTCTATATGAGATTGATGCACTTACTGAGCCCACGCTCAAACCCACTCAGCTCTTGATGGCAAGTTAATGGTTATATAGTATCTGTGTGTAGCTTCTGTGAGGAGACTGCGTGCAGTAAATTAGGAGCATCCCCGCTGACATCACTTTATCCTTCCCTACATAACTGCATGCTCTGTATTAACTGCACTTTGCCCATTGTTTTAGTTTAATTTCTTTGTGATCATTGGAACAATAAGATACCTACAGCATTATTGTCTATTTCACTTTGTTCCTTTGATATTCAAGAACAGCTGGAATCTCTTGGAACTTAATCAGCCAGAACGTTAAATCAACACATCAAAACAGAGAGAAATGACTTTCTTTTGATTTGTCGGATGCCTTTGTGTTTACTTGTCAAGGTTTTTATTACCAATGTTTTTATCTGCACAACCCGTAATTCAGGCAACTTTTTCCATTGGGTTTCTCTTTTCTGCTTAAAGAATTATACAAACTCCTACTTTTTAAGAGAAATCCCTATATGAATCTGTTCTCATAACACTGATTCCCAATGTTTACTATTCTTTGCTAGTCAGCAAAAAAGAGAGTCATCTTTATAAACTGCATCTCGTATCTACTGAATTATAATAATGGGAAATCTCCTTACAGAGGTGACTCTTGATTAATTGATCATTTGCCTTCATGCTTTGTAATATAATTGCTGTTTTACAGGGTATGCTCAATCATTTGATTTTGTTATTAATTTTGGGGGCATTTGAGACTTTCTTTATCAAGTGAGCCAAACATTGTGGAGGACATTAGAGTCATATTGGAACAGATTCAACAGATGGCACTGAAGTGACAGCACTGATTGTGCTGAAAAGCAGCCAACTGGCCATCATGGCAAGAATCATGGTGTTATTATTGAGCCTGTGCAACAGTGTGGTCAAACACACACATATTTTGTACATTTAACATACATACACTTTGCTTTCCAGACTAGATATTGAATTATAGTGTGTTGAAAATATTAATAACTTTTGACCTATTTAGATGCTTTTTATAGACTTTTCTGCCATAGATCTTCTATTATCACTCATGTTCTCTCTTCATGTAAATCAGATTGGCCTGCGGTGTCAGACAGTGGAAAAAACTTGTACTTACTAATACAAAATGAGAGGAAGCCACGGAAATACTTGCACTCTCATGTGCAAGTTTTAAAAAAGGGCATTCATCTTTCTTTTAATAATGGGAAATTAAATTGGAGGTTGAATAAAAGCATGCATTTTTTTGTAAAATGATTATTTTTTTCTATTCACTCTACATTATGCAATTTCTGTTTGTGTCTTTCTACTTTTACCTGAACTTTTTTTCCCACTATGATTATTTTTGATAATATTCATTCTCCTTGGTAGAAGGATTAAAACTTTATTAATGAATAAATTGAAATATATTTTATCTTGGGGATAGTAAGCTGAACCACGTAGAATAAATCGATTGATAAAGATATAACTGCATTTGAAATCACAGATGAATAATACAAAATGAAAGACATGAACATGAAAGCAAAAAAAATTGTAACTCATGTCTGTCTTTGCCATTGATTTTATTATCACTATTATTTGTATTTTTTTTTTCAACGCTGGACTTAATTTTCTTCTTCAAGGTGTCCAGTTCACTTTTCACTCCTTCCACCTGGAGGATCACCATGACTACCTCCTGATAACAGAAAATGGCAGCTTCGCACAGCCACTGGCTCGACTCACTGGCTCAGAAAGGCCCGCACCAGTTAATGCTGGACTGTATGGCAACTTCAAGGCTCAGCTACGCTTCATTTCGGACTTCTCCATATCGCTACAGGGATTTAACATCTCCTTCTCAGGTATGAAGGCATGTGTGGATTCTATCTGTTGGAGAAATGGAAGGAGGTGTTGATAAGTATGTGTATAAGGTGCCAAAGAGAAAACCTGTGATGGGCAGGCAGAGAGGGATTTATTTTTTTCCCCCCATGAAGAGATCAAAAGCACAAAGCAAAAAGTGTCCATAAAGTAACGTGAGAGGTGAATTATGATCAATGGGCTGAGGATAGATAATGCTTTAGGCCTGTGATGGTCAGATGAGAATAATTAGCACACAAAGAGATCACACAGGTAGTGGGTGCCTGACCATAATGCAAGTCTTCATCAAAGCATGTGGCCTGAGGACTCAGAGAAAACGTTATGTACAGATATAAGTAGAAATTTACTGGCTATGAAGAGATGTAGAGAGGGGGTGAGACAGATGGCATTGCTGTGTGAGAGTGAGCAAGGTTGATTGCGAGGGTGGAGAAAGAGCGAAAGTGAAGGAATGTGACAGGGAAAGATGTAGTAAAGTGGAAAAAGAGGGGGGGTCTGCTTCATGTGCATTCTAGCTAAATATTTGCCTGCTGTTTGCTGAAGTGAAGCATAACTTATGCAGCTATAAATATTCATGATACAGTTTCTGATTGTCTATGTGTGTGTGGGTGTGGGCGTGTGTATGTGTGTGTGTTTGTCCTTGCATTCTCTATAATTAGCATCTATGGATTCCCTGATTAGAATTCATTTTTTGACCTTTTACCAACTTTGATGAAAGTCTGCCGACACTCTCAGGCCACAGGCGACACTCTCCTACAGCAGAGTGCAGCTATAATGTTTTGCTGGGCTCAAATCAATAAGACCTATGTAGTTCCCTATACTGCCAGACAGAGACTATGAGGGAAATGCTGAATGCATTGAATGCTGAATATCTTACTTTTTTATGCAGCTTGAGTTGCATCTTTTCAATTTCTAAGGCCACCAATGGCCCATGTGTGAAAGGATTTGCAGAGAGGGTGGCCTAGTTTTTAAAGCGCCCATCCTTCATCTAAACATCTGAAGCTTTGGGCATCTGATGAAGTGTCCTTGAGCAAGACAGGTTATACCCACAAGATACAATATTTCTTTGTCTGACTGAATGTGCAGTCTTGTTTGCAGGGAGCAAAACAGACAGGTCTGATTAGCAGTGTTTGAATGAACAAGGAATCAGTAATCTGTTCTTTTCCTAATACAATTATATTTATAGCAACAGATTAATCCCTGTTTTTATTTGGTGTTACGTTGTTTTCAGAATACAATCTCGAGCCGTGTCAGGATCCTGGTGCGCCTCAGTTCGGCTGGCACACGGGCTCCAGGTTTGGCATCGGCGACTCGCTGTCGTTCTACTGCAACACGGGCTATCGTCTACAGGGGGCAAAGGAGATTGTGTGCTTGGGAGGTGGCCGGCGCATGTGGAGTGCCCCTCTGCCAAGGTGTGTGGGTACGTGGTCAGCTGTTTTTACTTTCTTATTTCTGCATGCATATTCTACAATTTAAACCGTTAGGGAGCATCAACTAATAAATGTGTTTGGCACGGATAATTATAAATGTACTTGACCTCCAAGAAGTCAGTGAAACTGATTTATTTAAATAGTCTACTGTGATTACATCCACTGATGTGAGCTGAAGTGAATCTAACTTTCATTACTCTCATCTTTTAGTCACGACTCCAGATATCTAGTCAGTTTATAATAGAGATATGTATTTTACTTAACCCTTTATTGGGGACTCACTGAAATACTGGGGAATTCAACATTTCAACCATAGAGAAGAGTGTTATTGTGATACTGAAGGATATTACAGGTCTTTAACACTTGATTACTTTTCTCTAAAATAATAATAGTCCTACAGTAGTAAGTGGTCAGTACTAAACGTTTCTTCTCATTTGATGTTGAAAGCTAATCTCAATAGCTGGGATGGTAGCCTGATCTTTGATGATTGCTGAGGAGAACTCCATGTGTTTCTATGATATCATTAAGTAGCATGAGAGGGCATTTTCTATGTCCTATGAAGTGACCAAATATGGTCCTTTGCCCCAAAATAAAAAGGTTAAAACAATTAACTATAAGTAGTGTGGCACATGTAAACAAAGTGAGCAAATATAAAGCAGGATGTCAGTTTCTCTGTACCTGCCATTCTATAAAGCAGTCCTCCACTGTTTTGTCTTGCAGGGTAGCCAGTAAATGTTTTTACAATGATCATTTAATAGTCTACTCACTGTCTTATAATGTGTCACTCCCAGTTGATGAGGATTTTTATGATGCTATAGTGATAAAAATGAATGCACTCTTGCTCATCTGAGAAATATATTTGAATTGCACCTTTATCTCTTCAGGTAATGCACCAGTTATAAAATAGTCTGCAGGCATCCCATATTTGAGTTTGTGGTGGCTGTTGTTGTATAACAGATTATGTCTGTTGATGTGTTTGTTTACTTGCAGCGGAGTGTGGATCCACAGTCGCCAACAATGAGGGAGTTCTTTTGTCACCAAACTACCCAAAAGACTATGACAACCGCCATGAATGCGTGTACAGCATTCAGGTCCAAACAGGAAAAGGCATCAACCTCACTGCTAGCACTTTTCAGCTTGCACAGGGAGACATTCTTAAGGTAGATGATGTAGTCTCTTCTTTTCATTAACAGATAATAGATAACTGACAAATAACATTAGCATTGCATTGAGTGAAATACATACAGGCTTTTAAAAAAAATATGCTTGGTGCTTTTTTAGTGTAAAAAAGATTGGATACCAGAGAAGGACTTTGTGGAGAAACACCAGACAAAATACACTATTGTTATTATTGGGTATTAAGAGCAAAAGTTAATTAATAACTGTATCAGTGTCCTTTTATAAAGGGTTTTCTTTCTTTACTTAAAAGCATTTTAGCAGTTTTGGTTAGTACCGCAGATGTGGTGTAAATGACTACATTGTTCCCACTTTATAGCTGAGATGCAGTCATTTGGGATGCAGATGTCTTGCCTAATGCTCTAATTAACTGCATTGTAGCCTATTATTGGGATTTCTAGTAATCCCCTTTGCTTAAGCATTTTGTGAAGATCTGAAGTGTGGAAAGGCATGCTCAGAGAGTTAAATTGCCCTGAAGAAAAACAAAACAGCGCCTCTCTGGTATTTCAAAAGAAGATCCCAAAGCTTTTTCTTTCATGTCTTGTCATTTCACTGATGTCATTCAGAAAAGATTTGGTATATAGCTGTAACAGCATACTTAGAGGCTTGAAAGGTTTTTTTTTTTTTTTTTTGCAATATCTATTAGTTGCCTAAGGCAAACCATATCTAAATATTTCTTCCAAAATATGAATAAGGATTCAAAAATGCTTTTAAGTTTATCAAAAAAACTTGGAAAAACATTGAATTTTGACTCTTATTCAACTTTAATTTGAATAAATATGTTAAAAATTGTGTCTTTATCTGCAAAACTCTCCTACATGTCTCTCTGATTAGGTGTACGATGGAAAAGATGGCACAGCTCCTCTCCTTAGTACCTACACAGGCACATTGATGCAGGGCCTGTCCCTCACCAGCACTTCCAACTATCTGTGGCTTGAATTCTACTCAGACCATGAATCCACAGCAGTGGGGTTCCGCCTCATATACCACAGTAAGTCACATTTTATTTCCATAGGGGGAGGAGTGCCCTAAAGGGCATTCAAATGAGTGAATTAAGCCTAATTTTTGAAACTTGGAATTTCAAGTAGCAGAATATAAAAGAAGACTTTAATTGACCCTCACCCTGCTCCACCGTGTCTTTCACTGTCGGGGCATCCATTAAACACAGCGTGGTGTTTCTACCAGTCTGCAGCAGGAAAACGTGCAATTTACTTTCTGTCTTTTCTCTCCATCTGCCTCACTCTGTGCACCTCCGTTCTCTCTTTTCTTTTGCACTCTACTCCTGCAATTAGCATCCATGCCTGCCTAAGTGCACCTTGTTAAAACAGGTGAATTATTGTTGGAACTATGTGATGTGTGTGTGAGTGTGTGTTTGTATTTTTCATTTGTGTGCTAACACTATACAGTGTGGGCTTTTACACATTTAAGACTGTTTGTGTGTACTGAAAGTTGTGGTCATTGTTTTAAGTAGGCCAATAATAGATGGATAGAGTCAAGTTTCTCCTTTAATTGGCTTGCTGACTGTGTGTTGTTGCTAAGTATTTCTAATTTATTACTGTGACAAGCGGTTGCACTGGTGAGACTGCCTTTTTCTGTCCAATTCAAAGTGTTTTTGTGTTTCACCTGTAAATGAGCCTTCCCGTGTGTTTTCTGAGATAAAACTGAACAGATAGTAGTTAGTAGGAGGCTCTGCCTTGACTTTTGAACAGTTTTGAAGGGTGTGAAGTTAAAAAAATAAAAGGGTTTTCTTCACTCAAAGTTAGCAGGACTATAGTTTCCAGCGTGTGATAATTACACTAAACGTGTCAGGTACTTGCAGAAATAATGTTTACAACTGGATCCTGGAAGACCTGCAAAAATTATGAGAAAACTCACATTAATTAGGATTCTGTGCTCATTTGCAAAAACAAAATAAATTAGTATGCACATCTAAATGCAACTGCAATTAGCTGAGAAGAAATGGCTTAATAACATACTGCCTTTTGAGTCATAATTAAGAATCTCATACAGTAATTAGTTTTCATGCTTTTCTTTTTCTTTTTTCTTCACTATGGCCTTTTCATCCAGAATGAATAGCACTCTTAAACTTGGAGACCACTGACTGAAATTTGAATGACAAGGTGACAAGGAGAAGGTGGGATATTGCCATTTAAAGCTGGTCTAATAGGGAATTTGGATTACATTTTTGTGACTTTTCTACCCAAAGGACTGAAATAATTTCCCAGAATGTGAGCATTAATTGCTGGGAATTTATTCTAGGCATGACACTTGAAATACTACCATAACACGTGGCATGGCCATGGACCTCACTTTGAGAAGTAACCATCAATCAGTACTGCTGGGTTTATGTGCAGCTGCTCTTGCTGCATAGCTTAATACTTACATTTTATACCTGGAAGAGAGCATCACATATAAAAGCCATGGTCACATTCAGACAAGGTGAGTTAAAGAGTTATTGCAGTGTTCTCTTGTTTGTGGTTGTTATTTAAAGTCTGCTGTAATATGTCAGTGTTCCAAGACGATGGGTTGTTTCTAAATCATGATAAATGTCCACACAATTAAACATCTAATTGTGAATGTCTAATTGTGCTCTCTGTCTAAAAGGAATCATTTAATGCCAAGTCATATAAAGGGACTGTAGGCCTTCATCTTTGCTCAGCCGGAAATGAATTCTCAAAGCTTAGTCAATACCTCTTTGCAGTACAGATGAATTGGAGTATGGTACTCTATAAGATGACTGCTATGCAGTGGGCTTCGCTAAATGCTCAAATGCAGCTCTTTGGTAATATATGTTTATGTTGCTAATTACCTGTTATTCTTCTGTTCTTCTGTCTTTTCTAATTGTGCCTGTCTAGGTTTTGAGCTATCCCACTGTGATGATCCAGGAGTGCCTCAGTTTGGCTTCAAAATCAGTGACCAGGGTCACTTTTCTGGAAGTTCCATTGACTTTGGTTGCGAGCAAGGTTACACACTACACGGCAGTGGTATACTTAAGTGCATGACTGAGGAGAGAAGAACATGGGATAACAACCTCCCATCATGTATAGGTAATCCTCTATGTCCACGTCTATGCAAAGTCTTAGATTTTGGCCTTAGATGCACCATTTTCACTCTTCTCTGTTTTTTTTTTTTACCAATGTTTGTGTCTTATTTTGTTATTCAGACCAGGCACAATGTCAACGTTGCTCACCTAGGTGTTAATCCAGAGGATTTATCCTGACATGATTTCCACTTAATTACTTCTAGCTGGAAGAATACACACTGCTTGTCATTTTGTATAGAGTATAAATACCTCTGATGTTTTATTGTTGATCATTGATCTTTCTGCATGATCTCAAGGCAGAGATGGCTAAGCAGAATCGTTAAGAACCCTACAGTCAAAAACAGGTTCAGCTTTCACTGAGCTGCTTTGGCTCTGCTTCATGTGTATTAAAAGTTTTTTTAATCCACAAGTAATTAATCAGCATCTCTCTTGAATTAAAGGCCTACTTATCTGAGTATTCATGTCTTATTGATTTATTGACATGGAACACAGTCTTCACTGTACTTCCATATCTAGAAGATGCTGAAACACAGAGGAAAATGATAAAGCTATTACCTGCAGGCTGCTTGTTACTAGAAGGTATTGAGAAGCAGAGTCTGTTCTTTGTGTCAAACAGTGATGGATTAGATAAAAAAAGATGATTTACAAATTCTGAATGTGTGGGGAATTGCACTTTAAATGCCATTTTGTTCTGCTACCCTTTTTCAGTGGAGCATGTCTTCGGTTTAGCATGGCGTCGTGTTCAAAAGAACGGGCAAAAATAGAAACCTTAGTCATGCTATTGATGAATAGTTTAGGAGTGCTAGATAACTGAATGGTCAGCATTAATTTGGAGCTTTCTGCTTGTTAAATGGAATGGAAATGTTCCTTGCCATCTCTCCAGGGCCACATCCCACACTCCCCTCAAGTACCTTTACAATTGCCCAGTGTTATGATGCTGATTATAACTTGCACTGTAGCAATATAATGCAATTTGCCTATTAATTAAGTGCCCTCAATTCAGTAATATAGATAGCAAGATGATAACCAGGGAGCTGACAACATACTGTAGATTGGATGATAAGATATTCCTTTAGTCATTAACATCTGTAGCAGTGTTCTCCCTGCAGTCCAAAACTGATCCCGTGTATTTTCTAGAGCAAAGTCTTTATATAGGTAATTAACTGGATCATTAGGAGACAGAGTAAGAGCCACAACAGGTTTAAATTCTTTGAGTAGGTCTGATGGCTGTTTCATATTACCTTGGTAGTGGGTCAAGTTGGACTTTGTTTGAGTTATCCTGGTCAAACTATCCTTAATTCAATTTCACTTAAACAGTGACACATACATTGTCATGTAGGTTTATTCTGTGTACTTAGCCTGCTACAGACTGGGCTAACAGTCAAGTAGTCTATCCTGGAGTTTTTTTTTCATGGCCTGGTTAGGTGTCAGCCCAAAGGGAAATCCTATTTCTTTTCTTTTTTTTATAGTTATCTTTTTCACTTAATCAATGTTTTTGTCTTATGTTCTTTACTCGTTATTAATCATCAAGTATTAAAATGTCATAAGGAAGCCCACAAATCACAATTCAATTTCTCAATTGACTGTGATCATTATTGTTGTCATAATGATGATCACAGTTAAACTGAATTATTAGTCATTGGTATGGACAAAGTGACAGCAAACGTAGTTAAATAAGGACTGCAGCTGATAGGGATATTATGTACAGGTAGGCTTGGTGTGTATCACTGCGGTTGTTGAGATGATTGATATTAGCTAATTTTTTCAGTGGGGTCAGTGATAAGATCAATATATGAAATCCCCATATACGCACATTGCTCTCTTTATAGTGATGTGCCCAATTTTAGATGGCATGATGGATGATGGAGCACTCGTAATAAGAAGGGTTGCCTGAGGTGAAAGAGTGTTTCAGGACAGGTGGGACCTTCTGGTCTTCTCAGACAACCATTTGTATGAGTGACACCAATTTCCAGAGGCTGGTACCTGTGCAGGCTGTTGGGTAAAAATATTTTGCATCAGACTGAAACAATGCCATTTTGGACCATGCCACACATGGTCTGAAAAGGAAATTGCTGCATGATACAAATTATTATCCTGTTAAGAGCAGTGATTATTGAATGCATAGCTTTTTTCCTTCTTGTTTTTGAATGTACCTATGCACTCAATCGGTGCACTATGGTCTGCCAAGCTCTTTGCTATTTTATTCTTGTGGCCACCTTTTTGCATATCACGGCTTTAAATCCTCATAAATTTCCATTATTAATCTGTATCTCAGTTAAAGTGAGTTAAGAAGCAGACAGCTTTTCCATGTCAGCATCAGTTAATCTGTGATTGACTTCATGGTCTTTTGAAGACAGCTACGAGTGTGCACTTAGTGGGATTATTTATACCTGACTTGATTTAGTCGCTCTTCCTCAGCTTGAGTGGGTGTACATGAAACAGATTAAGTCAGGATGCTGTGACAAAGCTTGCTCAAGCCCTGATTTCTTCTCTTAAACTGGATTACTGAATTCTACTTCATTTACACATGTTATCTATTTGTTTAAATCCAATTTTTAACCTTTTGAATTTCACTGATGATTTTAAGTTTCAGCTTATGGATATTTGATTGTGTGTAGATGTTGGCTATTTGGAGAATATTAGGAGTTTGGGAAACTGAAACAGTTTTCGTGCTTTTGTTTCTTGTATGTGTGCATGCAGCTGAGTGTGGTGGCAGTTTTACAGGTGAGTCTACGGGGCGAATCCTCTCTCCTGGATATCCCTTCCCCTACGACAACAACTTGAGATGCACTTGGACAATTGAGGTCAGCTCTGGCAACATTGTCAGGTAACTTCAGTTAGTCGTACATGATCTTATATACTGTATATTCAGTATGAATGAAAAATGGTCCGATGAAGGCCTCAAAGTGTGTGGATCGGCAAAGGTCAAGCAGAACACAAATGGGGTCTTTGTGATAAAACTGGAAAGACCTGGATTGACATACGAAGATGTTGCAGATTATGGAAAAGGAAATTGCCCTGAATTGGATTTTATTAACATCTTAAATCAACAAAGGCCCTCTGACCACAGCTTATACTGTTTTCGCGGCATGCTAAATGCAACTGAACTTGAAATTTCAACTTGTCAGGTAGTAACCACACCGATTCCAAATGTAGGAACATGTAGCAAGAACTAGCTCTTTGAAGAGAGGGGGAAAAATACATATATTTATACAGTGGTGGGGAACCCTGGTCCTCAAGGGCTGCAATCCTGCAGGTTTTAGATGTTTTCCTGTCCAACACACCTGATTAAAATCCATAGATGCAACAGCCTATCAAGTTCTGCACAGTGACTCATTCGTTTGAATCAGGTGTGTTGGAGCAGTGAAACATAATACTTGCAAGACGAGGGCCAAGGTTCCCAACCACTGCACTACAATAACACTGACAGCCATTTCAATTTCAAAGTGTACAACTCAGTTTACAGACAAAACAAGATACTCAGCAGCTATTATGCTAATGAGAGCTGTTAGAGCATAATAAAGAAACTATCTAGCCAGCTAGCTAGGTAGCTAAGTAACTAGATGTCTACTTGTCAAGCTAGCTTGCTAGTTAACGAGACATCTATTCATGTAGGTGGGTAGCAAACTTTATTTTCCCTTGAGCTAGATATGATTTCTCTTTGAGTATTGAGGGTCTAAAAACAGAACCTCATGCCAAAGAATCAACAAGTGGTTTATTAAATACACTATATTACACACTGTATGAATAAGTAGCTGAAATGTCAAAACTCAAGGTGGAAGTCAAAGAGAAACTGAAGCCAATGCATTATATAATAAAACAAGACTTACTGTACACTGTTCCCTTCTCTGTCGGGTTGTATCCGTCAGCGCTCTGTCACTGTCAACCCTTCAGTCGTATACACTGCTGTCCTGGTAGCCTGATGCTGATAGAAACATACAGTAGAAGCAGCTGCACAAAGTGAACAGCTATCTGTTATCACTGTCACTCAAGTCTGGCTTTTACATCCTGATGGATACTCCATAAAACCTCTGGGTACATGATCCTGCTATCTCAAATGACAACACATTTGGTTATTGTTTTTGTTGCCTCAGTGATTTCTGTTTTTGCACCCATTAACCCACTTCACTAACTTTAAGTCAGTAAAGCTGTGAACTCGAAACACTGGAGTAAGTACAGTCCACTAACGAAAATATTCATGTTGATGAGCATCATAAAATGACCAATTAACTTAATCACAGCTACAGAAACTTCACTTTAACTTGCAGGGTACACAGCTGGAACAGGGCCATATCTTTGAATTATGTGAAATAGTGCATTTCTTTCTGCTCCTGTTTCTTCTTTTTGCATTTGACACATGGAATAAAGTAAGCCCATAAATAACAGTTTTAAACACACATATCTTTGATGAACAACACACCCTACAAACTGGACTTTCAACAAAAATAATTCTCCTCTGAAGTTAGACGCTATCAGGATAAAACCCGCAGCAGCTCCATTAACAATGATGTGGAGAGGGACTGTGTCAGCATCAAGAGGAATGTTGCTGGGACATGAAAGCCTTTTCTTTTTCTCTTTTGGTTTAGAGCTTCTTGCATTACAGTGAAGCAGAACCCATTTCGTCCCAGAGGTCAAAGTAAACATGTTATGATTTCATAAAGTCTGCCACATTCACACTCTTTATCAGAAGAGCTGCTTCTGACCAGCTCTCCATGAGATTGAGGATGAGTCTTTAGTCTCATATTGTGTTTTGCAACTTTGGGAGAAATTGATAAGTGATACCAAGTCTCAACTGAATTGCTCAAAAGCATACATGCACTGCTTTTAGATATATTTCTGCATTCAGCATGTTTGTATATTTAAGCAATATTTAATTCAACAAAACAAGTTTTAATAAATTAATCTCAGTTTTGCACAAAGTAATAATGTTATTTAATTTTTACTGGGAAAACAGAAAAAAAACCTGTCATGTCTTGTATTCTCCTCTTTCAGTCTCCAGTTTCTTGCATTCGACACAGAAGCATCCCATGACATCCTGAAGGTATGGGATGGACCTCCTGAGAATGAAATGTCTCTGAAGGAGGTCAGTGGTTCGCTGCTGCCTGAGGGAATCCACTCCACTCTCAACATTGTCACTATTCAGTTCGAGACAGACTTCTATATTACAAAGTCTGGTTTTGCAATTGATTTCTCAAGTGAGTATTCCTTTTTTGTATTTGTTTTTCTCCTCTGGGTTTATCTAAAACATTATGTGTGTTTTTTCTCTGGGGTTTAATGTTTGAATTTCTTACAGCCATCAAGACCGGGATGCAAAGCATGTCTGAATATCTTGGTATTTTCTGTAATGTTTAACCATGTATTGCTGAGCAGTGAAAGCCTGAGACATTTAGAAGTCTGTTGTTTCTTTGCTTGTTTGCTGCTCTAATGCTAATGCAGTTTGTATTCTGCTGATGACTAGTTTGAAAACGAAAGCACCTGGAATCAAGTGGAAAATGAAACACCGCACATGCCTTGGAGAGGCTGATGAGTTTGTAAATGCTTTCATTTTAACATTAAGGCATAGATGCCTAATGTAAAAATCAATGAAATGGAATTCAGTGCACTGCAAAATGGAAATGATTTGCCAATGCATACTGTACTTATATACTTTGTTAGCCTGGGGCTGCTGGTTTTCAGAACCAAAAAAATGTAGAAGCACAGTTATATCCCTGAGAACACACCACTGATAAATATGTATTTCTATGATAACTTAGAGTTCATATGATGGTGGAAATGCAACACAAACAAATGGCTGAAAGTTAAACATGGATTCCCAGGTGAAACTTAACATTCCTTCCTCACTGATTGACAGGATCATGTGGATTATAAGAATAGGTCTTGGTTTAAAGTCACATATGCAGTCACTTTACTCTGTGAAATTTAATTAGTCTATACAACTCTAAGAGACAATGTGCATCATTACTGGGTTTTGTCCCAAAGATGATGAATATTCTTCTCTGTCCTACCATTTTAAAATCAAGTAATCAAATGTGTTCTTTGTGTAGAAGCCTCATCTGTTAATCAAGTCAAACACAATATGAGCTTTGCCTGTTAACTGCACTTTTTTCAACCTTGTCCACTTTCTCATTAGATACAATTGTATTTTCAAGAAACACAAATGATTTTCAATAAAGTTGGTAAAAATATAATATTTGAGGAATCTTTAAGATGTTACCAGGTCACTCTTAAAGCGCTTGAGTGCTGTTGTAACCTGTGTGTGTGTATCCTCCCCTCCTTGCTTTTACTGATTCCACATGTGCATTTTCTACTGAAGGTGTGAGTCACGCGTTTTTGTGCATTTGCCCTTCAGGTTCGCTTGCGACAGCCTGCAGAGATCCAGGTATTCCCATGAATGGCAGTCGCAACGGAGAAGGACGGGAGCCTGGTGACTCTGTGACCTTCTCTTGTGATCCGGGATATGAATTGCAGGGAGAGAGCAGAATCACCTGCATTCAAGTGGAAAATAGATACTTCTGGCAACCCAGCCCTCCAAGCTGCATCGGTGAGGAAGAGGGAAATAGTGTGACTTGGGGAGTGAAGGTTGGATGTGTCGAGGCGATAGAGAAGGGTATATAGATTGAAGGAGAGAGTAAGGGAGGTGTAGGGAATCGGAGTGAAAGAAGAAATGGTGAGAGGAGGATGGGCCAGGGAGTTTGTCCATGAAAGGACTGCAGTAGAGACTGAAGTTCTTTCTCCCTGATATCTTTAAAATACATGGAGGTTAGACAAGACACTTCAGATATATTTGAGCTGTTGCCAGCTCTGATGTGGACAAATCCACTTCTGTTGCTGCTTAGATACAGAGGGCTCCCCAGCCTCTTAACACATTGCCTTATTAGAGCTTAACAGCCAATTACTTAACAATGCAATTAGAAATAATTACGCAAGTAGTTTTAAAGAAACCTGGATGGTCTTGAATTGCTGCCAACGTGTCTAAGAGTTTTACTCCGTCCACAAAAAAACATGTTCATTTGCAGGTCTTGTGTTACATTAAAGGATTAAACAAATCAGCATCATGGAATAACTTCACTGATGAGGCATTACATGTAGCACATTCATAGTCGTGTTAATACATTTATGGTAGTGACGCATGGTTTATGCATTAACTTAAAAAACAAGTGAGGCTTTAAATGTTTGCACATAGAATACAGGACATACTGAGGCTCTAAATTATGTTGATAAAAAAAACTAATATAAAAGCAGAATGAAATCGTGACTAGATAAAAATGTTTTCTTTTAAATTTCTGCTACATTCCTATCGTCCAAGCAAGACATAGGTGTACATAAGGGAGTGATTAAAAACGATATATAATCTTGGAGTCTCTAACTGAGAGCAATGTTATCTGCTATAGTAGCAGATATTATTTGTATGAGTAATTTTAAACTGTCATTTAGTTGCTCCAAAGTCTATACATTGTGAAACAGTAGATATACTTGTCCTTAGTTTTTTTTTGTCCTAATCTAAAATTTTCATTGGCATAGAATATATTTTTGTCTATGCTCTGCAACTTAGTAACTGAATTGAATAGATAACTTCTCAGAGAATTCATGTAAAGTCATGGAAACATAACACAGAGGTTCTCAAGGCCCTAATTTCCCCTTTCTCCCCCCCACTGCAACTCATCAGAATTTTTGCTGAAAGATCTCAAACCAGGTTATCAAATTTGAATAATTTCTCATTTAATGATTTGAATTTCTGTGCAGGTTCTATCCAAATTCAGCTTAGCAAAAGACTTTGTAGCAGGACAGATACATTTAGTCTTTTTCTGATCACTGCATCTTTCTCAGCCCTCATCTTTTTTTTCTTTTCTATCTCTAAAGCTCCATGTGGTGGGAATGTGACTGGGTCTTCTGGATTCATTCTCTCTCCAAACTACCCACACCCCTACCCGCACAGCAAAGACTGCGACTGGCTAATTGCAGTTCACTCTGACTATGTAATTTCCCTGGCTTTCATCAGGTAATATGACAACATCATCATACAGTATAAATCACATAGGAAAGGTGCAAGTGTGGACCATTTAAAGGTCTCATGTGTAACATTGTGCCCAATAATTCCTTCAGCAGAAAAGCAATACATTATAATAACTATTTTTATTATACTGTTTTTATTTTATATTACTATCATCATATGATATAGCCATCTAATTTTGTGACTTAAGCTCTTTATTTAGAGGAATTGAGCAATGTAGCTGAAAGCTCAACACCTGAGAGCAACTGTACACTATTTGGTTCAGCCATCAGTTTCAATGACTGAAAGCATAAAGGATTATACCTCTTATGTTGTTGAACATGGTGTTATATCCTAAACAGCACAAATCCTCTGCCAATAGCATTACCAAAGAAACTAGAACAAACTCCCAACAACAAACTGATTTGTTTCGTACAATGATTAAGCATTTAAAACAAGCTTCCCCACAGATTCCAGCCAAACTCCAGTCCCAACACACATGCCAGCAAAACACACTACAGAACACAGTCAAGTCACTGAATCTCAACATCATTTTCACAGTTAGCAAGATCTTAATCAAGCAACAGTGATATTGAATAAACATACCCATTACCAAGATGAAGTAGTCTCCTTCGCACTGTTACAGTTTGATAGCATGGCAGCTACACAACACAATGTATTACAGTATGTTTCAGTGTCTTGAACATAACTTTACAGTCTTTATTTTTCTGTTGATACATAATACTGGGCAAAAGCTAAATACAGTAATACTCAGCAAACTGAAAACTGTCTATGGCACTGTGGGTGGACAAATAAAAACCCCTTGCCCTTAACAAAGTTTGTCATCACTTGAATGCAAAGTTCTAACAAATCCTTTCCCTGACAGAGACAGGGCTGCTAGCAGTGGTGTTGGCTGACCCCTCTTTATAAAGTCCAGTTTTTCTCAAAGCCCTTGGCAATCTATCTAAAAAGAACCAAAAAAAAAAAAACCCAGCTGAACCAGTAGCAGTAAATCAAATTATTTTCAACCTTCAACAATTGTGCATTAAAAAAAAAAGAACTCAGGAAAAAGAAGGAAAACAAGGAAGCTGCCTTCTAGCTACCTCATTTTAGCTAGATTGTGGACTCACTACTAGCAAGACTAGCAAGAAGGTTCCAGCATGTCAAAGAATAGTCCAACATGATAAACTCTGAATATAACTGGTTTAAAAGCATCTGGTTATACAACAGTATAATGGATTTACTTAAATTTCAGAAGGGTTAGGGACATTTTTTATTCATTTTTTATTTTCCTGGAGACAGCACAGGACGAATGTACTGTTTTATTTAGCTACATTGTTAGTAATAGAGCAAAGGGAAGAGTTGAGATGAAATGGTATGCACCGATTGACTGGGACATGAAATCCACTGATAATAATGATAATAATAATAATAATAATAATAATAATAATAATAATAATAATAATAATAATAATAAAAGAAGGTAAATTATGTAAGTAAAATTTTCTGACTTTAACCATCTCCATCCCATCAGGGAACAGGTTGCTGACTTTGATCACCATTTGCAGTTATATTTGAAATAATTTGAAATCCTTTATTAATCAAAAAAAAAATGAAATCAAGGATTAAAGGTATTTATGTGATATGAGTAGCTGGAAAGATAAAACACATGACATGTTTAAATAAACAAAACAAAAGGAATTTATCCAGTTTATTGTCCAGTGGTTTACAGGATCCTTTTCTCTCTAAACTTGTTGTATATTTGAAACTTGCCTGAAACAGAATGGACTCAGTTTTCAGTCGGTGCACAGCAGCTCATGTTGTAATGTAGAATTGCTTGTCCCTGCAGTGGAACCAGCTATAACATTATAGTATTGAGCAAAGTTGGCCATGTGTGTTATGCAGAGGGGCCTGAGTCTGAGTCCAGGTGTGTTTTGAGATAGGGGAAGGCAGCATCCTCTGCAGTCACCGGAGAGACTGTCTTTGTTAAAATGTGGTGAAACAAGATTTCTAGGTAAACACTGCATAGCAGAGTTGTGATATAAATGCAGCTAATTTTTCGTGCTGAATGATGACACTACTGTTAAACTTAAATTATTAATTGAAATCTAAGCATACAGATACCAGAAAATACCAGAAAAGGAAACACAAAGATGCACCTGCAGGACAATTTTCATGAACACTCTTTTTGTGACTCTTGTGTCTTGTTTTTGTAGTTATTTCATAAAGAGCCATAGAAGGAGCATTGGCATATTTTCTCTATACTCCCACACACTTTGCCTGTTCTCATAGCAAAGGAGGGGAAAAAAGTCACTGGAATTATTTTTCAACTTTGTCCTTCAAAAAAAAAAGAAAATGATTTTTTTCTCTCTTGGGAACCTCAAATGAAAGAATGGAGTTATGATTTTAAATTGAAGTTGCTTTGATCCAACTCAAATGCAATTATCTCCAAGCTATTTACATTTTTGTCATAAACTATGCTCATTATTTTGAAAACAAATGCTCTTCTCCCTCCCGGTGCAGCATGAGATTTGATATACAGCACAACAATATGAAACGATCTTTTCACACTGCATTGCCGTCGCCGTTCTGGGAAGGTTTTGTGCCACTGCAGTGTCACAACAATTTAATCTTTCCTCACCTCTTGGGAGAGAGATCTTTTTTTTACCTCTTTGTTTGGAGATGCAAAACAAATCGCTTGCCATGATTCACTTTTTGAACGACAACATGCGCGCTCATTTTGAAAACCCAATGTCTTTTTAATCTCTCATGCAAACTGTGCAGTCTGGAGGTTAATACTTGGCTAAATGATGACTGTTTTTATCTCTCATTTGTTTGTTTCTTTCACTTGTTGCAGCTTCAGCATTGAGCCCAACTATGATTTCTTGTACATCTATGACGGACCGGATAGCAACACTCATCTGATTGGCAGTTTCCAAGACAGTAAACTTCCAGAGAAGATCGAGAGCTCTTCCCATTTCATGTACTTGTCATTTCGTAGCGATGGTTCTGTGAGCTACACTGGCTTTCACTTAGAATACAAAGGTACTCGAAATGCTTTTGCAAGCTGTGATTTTGTGTTGATTTTCACTGAATAAGAATATTTAAAACTTGACATTTACTTTAGAATGAAAATAATCATGCTAAAAAGAATAAGAAATCATTACCTTAAACTATGACACTGCAAAAAAGCTAACTTGTATAGCCTTGACAGTCATTTTCTTTCAACACAGTTGCCATATTTATGCATCTTTAATAAGCCTTATTGAATAAAACAGATCCCTTCACTTTGCCAGTCTACATTTATTCTAATTTATGCCCAAGTAGGAGTCCCTCTCGTGTTACACAGTTGTCAGAGTAGTAAAAGCTTTGTTCTGTTTGATTGGCAGCAAAACTGCGGGAGGCTTGTTTTGATCCAGGGAATGTAATGAACGGCACCAGAATGGGTACAGACTACAAGTTGGGATCTATGGTGACATTTCATTGTGAGGCTGGCTACTTGCTACAAGGCTACTCTACTCTGACATGTGTCATGGGCAACAGCAAGAGACCTGAGTGGGATAGAGCCAAACCAAGTTGTCAAGGTAAGAGGCAAGAGGCAACAGAAGGCCAGATTTGCAGAAAATTGCACGCCATCTTTTTGTGTAGTGTTTGATTATTTATGATACCTGAATAGTGTGTGTGTGTGTGTGTGTGTGTGTGTGTGTTTTATTTAAGAAAAAAATCTTAAATGTGTTACACACAATATGCTGGGATGAAATTTCAAGTATGCCAGTAAATCAGCACAAATGTAGTTACCTGTAAAAAGGGATCATTATGCAACATGTTTATGTTGAGTATGGCATACTGAGGTAAGCCATCAGTGTAATAACGCTTATTTTGTAACTTTTGACTATAGGAACGTACAAAATAAATACACATTCCTGTTTAGCTTTTTTAGTTTGCACTGTGCATTCGTTGTGCCATTTGTTCTTAAAAAGTAAATTACATTCAGTTGATCTCACTAGCCCTTCTTTAGATTATCCAGTTAAATACCCAACATGCTTTTCAGCAGATGAAATGAAATATACTTTATTTATCCCTCTTAGAGGGAAATTATTGAAGATGAAGTTTTGCCAGTCATGTCTGTTTACACCATGGTACTTTCAGCATAATAAAAATAAATTTCAACAGAAACTAACTTTATGTTCAATATTGCAGATGTCCATCTCCCCAAAATAGCTTCTTAGTTCCCCCTGCAGGATCCTAGAGGCGATCCCAAGTCAGACAAGATAAGAAAACGTTTCTGTGCATTGTGGGTTCATCCCTGGGGCCTTATCCCGCATGGGTGTGCCTGAAAAAACTCGAAAGGAAGGTGCCCTGGAGGCATTATATCAGATGGCTGATCCACCTTAACTGATTCCTTTTGACACAAATGAGCATAGGCTCTCCTCCAAATACCCTCCCTAAATGTCTGGGCTCATTACCCCATCCACCTGCTGAGAGCAGCCATGCTATAGAAAAAAACCCTAATTTGGCCATTTGTATCTTCAGTTTCATGCTTTCAGACCCAAACTTTCAGCTTGTGAGTGAGGGTTAGAGTATAGGCTGACTGGTAGACTGTACACTGACAAAAACATATTTCTTTTTTAGCTCTCTACCACAGTGCTTAGGACCATTCCCTCTGTCCTTCTAACCCGTCAAAGATCTCAAGATACTAAAACTCCCTTGTTTGGGGCAGCAGCTTATCCCAAGCCCCATAGTGAGCAATCCACTGATTTCCAGCAGAGAACCATGTCCTCAGACTTGGAGGTTTTGTGTCTTAACCCTGCAACCTCCCAATTTGTGGTGTGGTCACCTTCCAGAGAAGACAGCAGAATCCCAGCATAAGGGTGCAGTTGGGAAGCCTTCTTACCGTGGCAGCAACTTATGATCCTCCCCATGAATGTCACAAACAGAATCAGGGATGATGGACCGCCTTGGTAGAATCCCACACGCGCTAAAAATATAGTTAACTTTGTGCAGTGGACACTGACACAGCTCTCACTTTGGTTTTTACCTTGTCTGGTAGAGAAGTCCAATAAGAATCACTGCTCTGATTGGGTCAGGCAAGCTGTTTCTCCCAGTGAGCCTTCTTTAGGTTTCATTATAAATTCCCCTGAGTGCTTTGGTACCCTCCAGTAAATCCAGAGTCCTCAGATGAAACCCCTTCAAGGATACCTCTGAGACTTCAAGAAGGCAGGTTATTTTTGACTATTAGGTACATAGGCATTTACAACTGTCAGAATTTTCCACCTTATGAATATTATTTAATTTCCAAAGTAGATATTTCATTGTGTATTGCAGTACCACATATTAAGAAAGAAGATAAAGGAGAAGTCACCAAACTATCCAGCACCTCTCCTCCCATTCGTATGACTCCATTTATGATATTTAAAGTATTTAATATGCTAAGGTCAATTTAGAATCCAGCTCTTATTCTCAGCAGCGTCGATGGGAAGCCCTTATTTTCACACTAGGGAACAGTTCATTACTTTTACAGTTGGCACCTGGGTAACTGAGCAGCCCTGAGGATAAGTACATTACTAAAGAGACTGTCTGTCTGGATCTCACCCTTAAGTATTTTCACTTTGAGACTTAATCTGAACAGAAAACTCAACTGGGCTCAAAGTAATGTACCAACATATGGTCATATCCTGTTCCACTACATTATTTAGCAATAAGCTGTCGTAGCTATTTCCTAAACAAGCATTTCATGCAATTCCTGTTATTAAGTTAAAATTTCCCTATCGTTTTTTTTTTTTTTTGTCATGGACTACAGTCTTTTTGAACAAATGTCTACTATTTCAAGTCCAGTATAAAATCAAGTACATTGTATGAAAAAGAAGGATGTTTCAAGTTATTAAAACAAGCAAAGACTTGATTTTATTTGAAGCAGCATCTGCAGACAGATATCTGCAAAAAAAAAAACAGATCCAACATGATGGAAAAAGTCGGTACGTCACATCTTCTCTCAGTAATCAATGGCAAAGCCTTTAGAATGTGTCTTCATTGGTATTTTGGACCAATCCTCTACTAGAATAAGTGTTTAGATTGTCACAGCAGGCAGTTTCAATATTCATATACCTCCTTAAAATAATAATTACCCTGTAATTTATGTTTTGTTTGACACAGATGTGCAGCCTAATTTGGGTCAAAACTTATAAAAAACAACCCAGCTGTGGCTGAGTAGGTATTTGAAAACTTGTCTTGGCTGATCTGCCTCTGAATATGAATCAAACTGTGCGCTCCACAGTGGTGATGAAGAAACGTAAATATTTTTGCTAACTAGAGTTTGTATGTGTCACTCACCAAAGAAAGATACGTGAGTGTGCAGAAATCTATATGCACACACAAGCTCCACTTACTCCGGTTCCTACTGATTCATATAACTAACACTACTGATTATCTTTGTTCAACAAAACTAACATGTATTGTGGGTAATTTTCTCTTTCATCTGACTCTCAGTTCAGGTGGGGGGCAGCTCTCCCAGCAGTAAGAATGGGCTGCTGATGGGCTGAGAGTGTGCAAATGAGTGATTTGTTCATTTTGTGAGTTAGGCCAGGCTACTGTGAGCAACAGTGATTCATTCACAGCTCATAGCAGGGAGCAAAATAGTCAAAACTGAGCTGTTGCAAAGAAGAAACCAGACAACACACTACTGCTATGTAACTGCACTAGTGTGTTGTCTGATCTCTTCTGCAGTTAGCTAGCTGATGTAAGCAGGGGTGGGTAAGTGAAGGACTTAAGCCCTATTCTGACGGGATTAGTTTTACCTAGGGACCACATGGAATTTGTAATAATTGCAGCGATTGTCTGTGATGTTAATGCTGTGTGAATCGGCCATGTCGGTAATTTATGAAGTAATAATTCAGCCGTAAATTACCTACTATATTTTGCTGGACTCCGAGGTCCTGTGATGGCGGTATTTGTTTCCCGGATGCATTTTATTTCCGTTTTGGCGAAGAATAGAGGCGGCTTTGGAGTGTTTTGACAGCTTTTTGGGTCGCGGACCAGGAAGACCCTATCAGCCCATAAGGTACGGAGGCAAAAAGAAAAGGCTGAAAAGGAAAAGGAGCAATGTAAGGTACAAATTAAGGGCCGACCGATTTATCGGCCTTGGCATTGGCCAATACGAGGCCCAATATCGCCGATATCGGCAATGTCGCCGATACCATGGCAGTCCAAATTTGAAAATAAAGCACTTATTTAAGTGGCTACTTTTCATGTTTGTTTTCATAGACCCTTAATGCAGGCCCTCTTAGTAGTTGTCCCAAAATAACACATTAAAACGAGTCATTTTAAAATCAAACAACATTCTTCCAGAGACTCCCATGAACATTCTCTGTTATAATTAAATGCATATTTAACCCAGTGAAATTAAATTTCAACTTTTAAGATACATGGTATGCCAAACTAGATATTTCACAACCACAATTTCATTTTTTGAATAAAAAATATTTGATATTTTGTTGAATGGAGATAAAAAATAAAAACACATCCAATGGCATATTGATCCCTAATTTACACTCCTTATGTTGACATTGTTAAAATTGTTGTTAAAGTTCCTTATTTTAATTCTATAGTGTCCTGTTTCTTAGTCTTGAATCATATTCTGGGTATTGGATCGGGTTTGCTCACAGTTGATTTTTCATAGAGTCCCACAGCATGGCGAAAGCAACCGTTAGGGTTCACTGACAGGTCCCGCCCCCCGGGGTTCCACTGAAGAAGCTCCGTGGAGGGGCAGCGCCGCGCTTTCTGCCTGGCGCCCTGTCACACCGTTAACATTTCAAAGCAGAATGTCTCTGCTGTGGCTGGATTCTCCAGTTCACTCGATCGCGCAATAGTTGCTGCACTTACGGGCATTTAAAGGGAAATTAAACCAGTGAAGGCTTATTTGGGCAGTCCGCTCCCGTGTGTCATGAGCTTGCTCTATGTTTTATCACTTTTCCTTGTTTTTTGTGCATGTACCATGGATAAGTGAGTTAAATCGAATAAACGCCTCGTTTAAAATGTACATAGGTATATTACATTGTCTTAAGTAACCCTTCTTAGGTAACCCTTAAGTGTCTTAAGTAAAATTCTTCTTTGCACCCGCTATGTTGAAAACAATGAGAGCGGATGTTACACAATACGCAGCGCGTTGACATATCTGGGAGATTTCTGTAAATTTCGTTTAATTCTCAGACTTAGGTTATCCCGTGCGAATGCACTACAGAAAAAACATATGTAGGGGGGTAATTTATTTATTACATGTGGTCCCTAGATAAAACTAAGTCCATCAGAATAGGGCTTCAGAGATTAGAAATTGATTCTCGAGAATCAATAAAATGATTCTCGAGTTTTGAATGATTCACTCAAGACTTGCACATCACTACACACTACACTACACTATGCCATGGTTAGGGACCAGTGTTGCAGAGATACTAACTGTACATAAACTAATCTGGTGTGTATCCAAGTGGGTTTTTAGTCACCAATGAGAAGTAGGGAGACAAATTGCGTATTTCCCAACCATCACAAGGGGTGTGTTGTTTCATAAATGTGCATACAACTGGCCTATGAGTGTTTGATTTATTGATTTCATGTTGTTATTCACAAGATGAAATTTAGACCATTTTTGACAAAAGGTTGATAAATGACGACCTAGGCCTTTGGAGCTGATTTATTTTGGACAGAAGATTGTGAGTGCTGTCCAAACAATAAAAGCATGATCAACTGGAGATAATGTGCATCCACTTGTCAAAAAGTTCAAATAAAATCACAAGTATACTTCTCAGGATCCTGTTTCTCAGTACAATCTGAAAACAAATGGTATGAAAAGAAGCAGTGGAAATAGCCAAGTCAAATCCTAGCCATGAATCCAGTCAAATTGATGAGGGATTTTAAACACAGCACATTGGTCCTCATTTTAGTTTACATTTACATAAAGATGCACAGCCCAATTCCGCTGAATATGTAGAGATACATTTGTCCACTCCTGCAATGCATCGTGTCACAATCCATGGTTGTGCATTGTAAAATGTTTCCCAAGGCTGTTTTTTTGTAAAGCAGCATTTGCTTGACATGGAAATCATGTCTATGAACATGAAATATTTAAGTCATACATCTTTGTTACTGTCCAAACTGTCCAACCACGTATTGTTAGCATGAAAAGATAACATGTACATTTTTTCCTTGAATTAGTTTCCAAATTTGCCATCGACTCATCTTTGATTGCAACCCTCTTGCTTCTACAACAATTAAATGTGGATAAATCACTAATCCATTTGTCTACATTAACGCCTCTGCCTGCTTCTCACGTGTTACTGGATGAAGCAGGAATGTCATGTGCAATGTGTGGGCCACAGGAGGTCCAGAGCAGCTGGTGACAGCTCCCCTACAACAAATGAGTGTGTGTTTGTTTACTGTAGTGGGTCCCACACCTGATGGCTCTGTCCATGTGGTCTGAGTTAACTGCGTAAGGGGGCCTCTTGGCCAATTACGTACATCATTAAGAGCTTAAGATAAGACTCTGCGTTACGATGCAGGTGCAGGACAGACCTTAGCCTATATTAATAAACCAGTTTTCCAATTAAATATATGCCAATAGTTTTAAGTAAAAATGAGGAGATATATGCAAACGGGTGTGATTTTTGTTTGGAGCCAACAGTTACTACAACCAGGTTGGCTTCTTCCTTGTGGATGTAATACTCAAACCTTAGTAAAAACTGCATAACTGCATATTGATATGAATGGATGTGCTTTTCAGAAATTATTTAAGGTGAAATTTGATCGTTTTAATATTATCTATAACTCCTGATCATCTTTCTATGGCCACACACCAGCTGTGATGCCAATGACAGCATGCAGACGAAAATATAAAATATTAAGCTCATTAAAGATTTATCCCATTAGTTGCAGTAAATATATCTGAGAAAAAGAGGGCTTCAGGGATGTAAAATGACATCTGATATTCTGATATCCTTCACTAAGTAAATAAGAAGCCACAGCCACTTTGAAACACATCCTTCAGTTTGATCTTGGCTGTACACCTGTAGTCTCATAACAGTCTCATTGTGATGCTATGGCAATGCAAAAATCTATTCCCAGTCAAAGAACAACCTCTGCGGTATTTCCAACTCCACAAGGTCTCAGCAGACACGCACAATGGTAGAAACGCAGGATCAGAGCAACACCAACTTCACTGAAAATTGCAGTGCTACTGCAAATTTTTCATGCACAGAGAAGCCTTTTTTTATTTTATTTTATTTTTTTATATTTCTTCATATTTTGAACTCATTGTAAAATAGATTAGACTATTTTTCTCCTTAGTGCATGTGGTATTTTCCACAATGCTGAAATTTAATTTAAACAAAAGGCACTAATGTCCTAATTTAGAAGGAGTCAGTACATAGTAGATAATAGCACATAGTACTTGGTTAATTCATCTTTCCACTGCCAGCCTAAAGTCCTCTCAGGATTGGTCTTTGAAACTTTGCACTTTTTCTTTGAAAGTTTCTTCTGTTGTTCTTGGCCAAAATGTTCAAACTAAACCATTTTGGATGGGGAGTGTCAGTGCACAGCGGGTTTTAGGACCAGACTATAGCTCTAGTGATTTCTTGTTAGATGACCTCGGGGCCTTATCTTGTTGAAATGTAAACCTGTACCTCAGCCTGGGACCCTGAGAAGTCTAGAAAAGGTCTTCCATCAGGACTGCTCTTTTGTTTTACACCTCTATCCTTATTCTACCTCGACTGGTGTCATTGTTCCTGCAGAGAAACAGGAAAATAAATAAATGAGGGAGTGATGCCGTCATCACCATGTTTGACTCTAGGGATGGTATTAATACTGTGATACCAACTCTGTGGTTTCTTCCACACATGCAGTTGGGAATTGTGGCAACATAGCTCAATCTTTATTTCATTAGATCAAACAATTTGGCTTCTAATGGTCTGACAGGCATAAAGAAGCTTTTCTGTTAACCAGCAGGCTGTCATGTGCCTTTTAGTCAGTAAATGGTTTCTTTCTGACTTAAGAACAAATGTGACTGACAAATTGCTGCACTGATGGTCTATTAGTTTCTCTCTTCCCCACAAAGAACAGTTGAACTTCCTTCATTCTGATCATTAAGTTGATAGTTTTTTAGGCCCAGATTAGTCAGTTGGGATGTCATATTTAAGAAATCAGTTGATAGTTTTGTGTTTTAATTTGAAGAAATGAACAAAACACCTATATCGGCTGACAAGCTGAATCTAAATCTCTCGAAGCAAGCTGTTTGGAGAAACA
Source organism: Atherinosoma microstoma (assembly GCA_037177055.1). NCBI lineage: Eukaryota > Metazoa > Chordata > Actinopteri > Atheriniformes > Atherinidae > Atherinosoma > Atherinosoma microstoma. The sequence continues at coordinate 21,618,324 of JBBBVU010000006.1, read as the reverse complement.
GACTGATTTAAGTCACATGCATGCAACACTTCTGTCAATGTGTTTTCTAAGCATTTTAAAGCTGAAAAGTTTTTAACCCCGTAAACATGACTCAGGTTTTTTTTATGTCCGATTACACATCACTCTCTTTTTGAAAATGTCCCCAAAGTGTCTCTTAAAAGTGAAACTCCTTTTCTATGCTGAATTATATTTGTCAGCAGATGAAGGTTGAAAGGTTTTTTTTTTCCACCTCATTTTGTGATGAGAACTGCTTACACAGCATTTGTGCCAGTTAAAATAAATTTGCTGATTATATTTTATGGCCTCGTTTCCCCCTGGTATTATAAGATGGTTGTTTTGACATTTGTTAACTTTGCTTCTTTGTTGCTTGCCATCCTGTCCCTGCAGCTCCCTGCGGAGGTCACTTCACTGGTTCAGAGGGAACTGTTCTGTCCCCAAACTACCCGCATAATTACACCAGAGGCCAGAGTTGTGTCTATGACATCTTTGTCCGTGGAGACTTTGGTAAGCTTAAAGCATCATTTTAAGGAGTTCCAGAAATGTATTTCTATTAAACTGTTTCTTCAAGCCAGATGTGGCTAGAGTTATTGAGAAACATATTTATTTTAAAATGTAGAAAAGGCTAAGAGAAACAATTGTTAGTCTTTTCTGTGAGTTCTTTAGATGAGGGTAGAGGATAATCTGAAGAAATGGAAGCTCACTGCCTAAACTGGTCATAGGTGACAGGGAATTACAAAACAAAACATTCAGACTTACATTATTTATTTCCATGTAGCTGAATTTGTTTTTCATCCTTTTCAGTGTTTCTTACATTAGAATTTGTATGTATAATGTCTGCTGCTACTGATAGAGCTAAATCCTTTGCTGCAGTTGGAATAATGTTCAGTCCATGTAGACTCATATTTAGAACAACATTTTTTTCAAGGATGAAGTTAATCTTCCAATAATTACCAGACAGGGAAGGAAACTGCTGGTATGTATGTGATGAAACCTCAATGAATCGATATGTAAGATGTTAGAATTCCAAACCAAGACTCTGCTGTGGGAGGGCAGCTGCTTCCTCTTTAACATTCAAGTTGAAATGCACTGCGAAGAATGACTGTTTTTGCAGCTTTAGTACAAGAGGTGAAAGCAGAAAGGGTTTTGAATAGAATTGATTGTGTAAACAGAAAAAAAGAGCTCTTTACAGTATGTAATGGAGAGGAAGGTCAAGAAATGATGGGCCGCTGGGAATAGATGGAGCAAGTGAAATCTCAGGCACTCAGTTTATCCAAGCACAGCACATGTTTAATTCAGCAAAGATTTCAGGTAGACCTTCATGCGTTTCTGCTCAATATTCCATGTTATCCATAAGGAGCAGCAGAAATGTGAGCAGATGTTTATATTCAGTAGAATGCCATAGCTATGAAATGCACATTAATCTCTTGTGTGATGATCCAGTCCAACTGTTTACATCCTCTGTTGCCATTTCCTGCTGCTCATGGTGTCCAGGAACCCACAGGGTTTTTTCTTTTTAATAAATATTGCATACAAATATCACCCTTGCTTAAACTTCCAGCAAAAGCTTAATGGAGTGTGGAAGTCACCATGCAACATTCCCAGATGGGCCTATGAATTTATTCACTGGAATGCACTGTGGAGACCGAGGCTATTGATGGCTAGCAGGAGTGTTGTGGTGTGGCCTGAAGGGAATACACGCTGAGCAGTTTTCCAACTACGCAACTGGGATTCACGGTTTAGGTAGAATAAAATTAACATGTTGGAATAAAAACCTAAGCTGTTATGGCCCAAATGATCTACATCACATGTTGTTGAAATGAAAAACAATGCTTAAATCTTTGATAAAAAAATGGAAGTCAGCTCACTAGCTGGCCTTGGATCTGAACATTAAGCTCAAACAAGAAAAGCTTTTATTGTTATAACACTGAGTAAAACAGAGCTTGTTTGCATAATATAAATATGTTTCACAAAACACCATATTGCAGCAACAGCACCCATTAATTAATACATTAGTTTCTTACAAAGTGATTGTATTACTTTAATCATGTGAGTTACATTATATTACAAGAGACAAGTAATGCACAAAGTCCAGCATTTAGTCTTTTTTGAGCTCCACGTAGGACTGTTTGGAGAGAAACTCTTTTTTTCCCCTTCTGTAATGGCTTGGCAGCAGAGTTTGGCCTTTAGGCAGTATTATAACAGGCATCACATTTCAGTGTCTAGTATACAGGTGATTGAAATTTGTAAGTGCCCTCAGTAGAGTGTCAGATGTGTGTCTTTTCGTGTCCCTCATGTGACCCGTAACATACCATAATCCTTTCATTGTGTCAACCTGCTTTGCACCGGGAGGAAAAACATCATCTCCTGACTCTGGCCTAGTGACCTGAGGGTTTTACACTTGGGTTGGACGATTAGTGTTATGTGGCTGTGTGTCTTTTGGTGTCAGAAGTGCAGCCACTTAGAGGGCTGGCTAAAATAATACATGACAATGTTTTGAGGTGGAACAACGATTTATCATGTTGCATCATGACTGATATATACAGTGCATTCATTAAGTATTATGCAAATCTTGTCACAATCAATCACCGTTTTGCTTTGCTAAAGCAGTGTTGGGGAGTTTGAAAAATGTACTTAATCTAATTAATTGATACTTTGGTTTTGAATATCGATACAATATCGTCACATGAAATATCTCAATATTTCAGTGTATCAATATTTTCTTACACCTCTACGAGTTAGTATTTCTTGTATAAAAAACACATGTTGGTTAGACATTAAACATGTACACAGTTAGGGTTAAGTATGAAAACTACACAGTTATGTTAGAGTTTTTTCTTTGCTACACAGGTTTAAAAGTGGAAATATAATGCATGTTTAAGGTTAGATATAAAAACACATGATTGGGGTTTTTAAGTCACATGAATTGTGCTCTACACAATACAAAAGGCAACATAAACCATTACCATCTCACAATTTTTCAGCCCTAATTGGAAAATATAATGTTTTTGTGTGTTTTTGCATTTAAAAACAAAACAAACAAACAAACAAACTTTCAGAGTTGGTGGCTTTTTGTAACTAACACAGGAAAATAAAAATGGACCGTGGACTCTCTGCAGCTCAAGCTTGTTTGTGTGTGTGACATGCTATGATATACAGTACCAGTCAAAGGTTTGGACACGCCTACCCATTCATTTTGAAGGAGTCATCATTCATCAATCATCTGTCTATCAGTGCATAGAAGATTGTGGGTTTGAGTGGCAAGGAAATCTTTCTGGCCTGTATGCTCTAAAATGTATTCTGGTCTGTCTGTTCTTTTTTTTTTCCCCACATTGCATTTGACAAACTATCTGGGATGTACCAAATGTTTTCCTGCCAGAATGGTAGTATGGGTACTGATACTTACCAACTGTGTGCTTCTGCTTTGCAAGTGATTTGAAGAGACAGGACCCCAACTGTTCTGTCACAGACTGAAGAAGAAGTGAGAGGGTTTGACATGTGTCATAAGTTTTATTTTTTTAAAGTACTGTTTGCATTGTGTGTGTTTTAAGATTCTCTTACAATGCATAGGCTGGTGGTGACAGTAAAGAGAATTGGTAATGTTAAAACATCATTGTTAGTTGTGATGCCATTGATGTCACAGTGCAGTTTATGTAGATTTACTCTGCAACCAAGGTTGTCTTTATTGTGGGGAGGGAAAAAAAAGAAAAGAAAACAAACAAAAAAAAAGTCCTGTGGATCAGTAAATACAGTACATCCTTTTGGATCTGATATTAAGAGCCAGAGTTACTAAACTGGGCAAATTATCATGTGGTCACTAACCATAAACAGCACTGATAGCGGGGTCTAGCTCTGTGATTTAAATCTAAAACCTCACCACCATGTAATATTGTACATTTTTTCTTAGAATAACCTCACTATTTCTATTTTGTAGAGGACTTGCACATCCTCACTGACATGGAAACCCTGTCTCACCTGATAGTATACATGTTAATAAAGGGATTCTAATCTGCTTCCAGTTGCTGATTATAAAGATTATTCTTAAAAAGCAGAATGAATAATTCATAGTGCTCAGCCTTTGCCTTTAGCACAGCTTGTAAAAACAGACATACACTCCCTCACTGAATTCACTTTTGTTTACGCTGCTTTCAGCATTTAGCGTAGAACGTTATTTTCTTGTCCAGTAATTTCCTGCGCAAATTTTTTTTAAAAAAGTTTCAAACCCATTTTGTGCCTGGTAATGAGGAAAATATAAAACATTATGTCCATTTATATTTAACAAAATTGCCTAGCTGCTTTGAGGTAATTTTCTTTGTCTTTATTTCTTTTCACCCTGAATTTTTATTTAGCTTAGAGCATTGTTTCTTCTGTGCACTTCAGAGGGGGGATTCTGTGATCATGTGGTAGATATAGTCCACAAATTACATGGAAGATGACAGATTTTTCAATGATTTTTATATAACTAAATTTACTAAGCAACTATGCTTTCCTTGCAAAATCCTGCAGTCATTAGATTACATACACCTCACCTAAAATCGTGGACTTAATTCAAACAAAGCTAAAATATCTAAACACCACTGTTATAGTTTATTTAATGTTGTTAACTTTGCAAAAGTTCCTTTTTCTTTCGTCAACTCTCACCGGAAAGATTTTACTAATGAGTCAAGGTGAATTTAATCTTGCAGACACACCACTCCTTCAACTCTGTTTGTCTGCCTGAGGCTTTTTATAGCTCCAGTATACATGTCTATAACAAGAGCATATGCATAATGGTTTCCACAGAATGTTTCAGGAGGCAAGACAAGAACACTGATTGATTGCCATAATAAATCTAAGGTGTAGCAACATAGACAGAAAATGACTAATTCTGAGGAGACTGTGAGAGGTAAAGGGTCTAACCACAAGAAAAAAGCAAACAGATCTTTGCTGAATGTGAAAGTCTCTCAGAGAGCAAGTTGGCTGGAGAGTGTCATAAAGAGTGAGAGATTTATAATGAGCGAGACAGGAATGAAAAGAAGATGGAGATGGAAACAGAGTGCTGCTGAGAGCGATCATAAAGACGTTGACCCCGGAGGCTGAGTGTTGACTCGACAGTGATGCTTGCTGAACAATAAGAATATGCCTCAAGAAGCCCTAGAGTACACAGAATGACATCCCTTTGTCAACTTATATATGTTAACATTTCTCTTGATGGACTTGATCTGAAATGAAATGTGAATTACTGTCATGAAGTTTTAAGGTTTCACATATAAGGGGCATGATGATAATAGAAAATTAACCCGATCTTTACCTCGGGCCTATTGCACAAAACAAAAATAAGCTGAGGTTGGAAGGTTTTTTCTGCATTACATTTACTTAAGTAAATGTTTATATAAATGTTCTTTTATGAGTAATTTTAATCCAAAAAACATTTTACTTTTACTAGTATATTTATGAAGGAGAAACGCTACTTAAACTCCGTTACATGGCATGGTTTCTTACTTTTATTTTTGGACATGTGTTAATGTACGAACCATTTGTTTTATTTTGTTAGAGAGACTTCTGCATCACTGTTTCACAAATCAAACTTAGCTACGTAGACAGCGTGTCATTCGAAAGATGAGACAGAAGCCGTGGATGACCCTTTGCTGCGGCACCTCCATTCAAACTTAACGTATATAAAAAAATAAACAGCTATGTCATGCGCTGTCATTTCTGTTTGCCCAAAGAAGTCAACATTTCAGCCAACAACACTCAAGTTTGAATTTGAAAAAAGGCGTCGAAATAAGTTTAGTTTTGGCTGTGGTCAGCCAAGCGCTGTTTGTAATACAGTTTCTTTGATTTTTGAGCAAGATGTTTAGTCATACTCTGTGCTCATGTGTCTTTTTCTAGGCTCTGATTTCAAAAGTTTTGTTAGGAAAGACCATAACAGCCAGACAGAGGACTATGTTTTGAAAAAAGTTGTATGTTTTTATTTATTTATTAACATTTCATTTATTAATATTTAATTCAAAGGAACAATGAATCTGATGTTATTCAGGAAGTACTCAGTACTTGTTTTTTTTATTAAGTACAACGACCTTTTACTTTTACTTGAGTAATTATTTGGATAACTACTTTTCACTTGTCTTATTTTTTTAAAGTAGCAGTACTTTTACTTGAGTATAATTTTTGGCTACCCTTCCCACCTCTGAAAATAAGGCATTAAGCCATATGTTGGTCATCCTGGCTCAACTCATCCATAATCTGGTTGCACAAAAACAGGATTGTGGAAAGTGTGATATGTTATGACATAAGTTACCATGGAGATTTATTCTGTGGAGCTATTCTGCTCCAGACCAGACTAAGTTCCGGGATCTATTTAATCTTATCCCTTATGATAGTCAGTAGCCACCACAAATGGAAACTTTAGGTTACTTGCGTAACCCCCGTTCTCTGAGTAGCATTTATTTAGTATCTCATGTTACGGCCATGGGTTGTGGTTATAGTAAATTGACTGTGTAATCCCACCATAGAAGTTGGACAGCTGACTGGATCCTCACCTGTGCCTGGCTGTGCTGTTGCG
>JBBBVU010000006.1:21577074-21588057 GCA_037177055.1 Atherinosoma microstoma | reverse complement strand
AAATATGCTCTGTTGTGTGTTTGCTTCAATGCAAATATTTTTTCTCCTGAAAGCCAAGACTTGAAAGAATGATGTGGAGATGAGAAAAGGCTTGGTCACTGTTCATCTGACTGTTATTTCTATAAAATACTGTTAGTAATAAATTCTATTTTGTTGTCATGCTGCTATATCCATTGATACATTAATTTTACATAATTTTATTACTCATAAACCTGAAAACTGAGGATACCCTGGAAAAAAAGTCTATATGTTGACTGTGGCTTAAAAGGATTGAGGTTCGACATGCTTTGATACATAAAGAAAACAGTGTTTTAACCCTTAAAAGTGTTTTAAGGGTTAATTATTTATCTGTGTTAATCCAAAATTTAATTTGTAACTGACACAATCTTGACATGGCCCCTTGTGAATTTTCCAATCTAGGTGAAACACTCCCCTTAAGTTCAGGAAACAAGATAACACTCAAGTTCACCACAAATGGAACAGACACAGCCAAGGGATTTCATTTTGTTTACCAAGGTAAGGTTGCTTGTTTATACTGTTCTATATTTCCGTGTAATCAGCTTATTTGATGCACTGAGTGCATTCAACCTTGCAGTTACTTTACTCTTGCATTCATCACATAAGAGGTTGTCCGGCATAGTGCCACTGAATGTGGCTGGGCATGACTTAGCGGGGCAGATGTGGAGTCAAATAGCCTGTCCAGTCAGAGCAGATGAGAGTGACTAACGACGTGCAAGAAGATTCACAAGGGCTTTGCTGCATCATTCTGCCTCCTTTGTCTTGCCATCTCTCCTTCTCCCCTGCGCTTGTCTTCCTAACACAGTCCACCTCTCTTTGTCTTTCCTCCTCTTCTTGCTACCTCCCATTTTATCCACTAGCTGTCCCCCGGACAAGTGCTACTCAGTGTAGCTCAGTCCCTGAGCCCCGGTTTGGGAAGCGGATAGGGAATGACTTTGGCACCGGCATGGTGGTACTGTTTGAATGCAATCCAGGCTACACGCTGCACGGCGCCAATGCCATCAGGTGCGAGGCCGTGCCCAACGCCCTGGCCCAGTGGAACGGCACTGTTCCCACATGTATCGGTAAGCATCCCTATCCACACACCCTTGCTACATTTAAATGCTGGGACACATACACATAGATCAAGACAGGGGCACAAAAAACATTGGTGTCCATTTTTTTCTTTCCTTGAAAACCAGAAATGGGGGCTAATTTCTGGTTTTGATAGATCAGACATGAAGAAAGAGAGTGGGACAAACAGATTCACATCATGTTACAGACATTTCCTACACAGTATGCAGATCAGTGATGGTTTCACATGAAGGGACATTATATTGTACTGTTTCACTGTCAGGTTATTAGTGGTGGTCATTTTAAAAGACTGCAAAACAACAATAATGTTTGTTGTAACCCTATTTTCTTTGCCAATGCCTTTTCTGCTTTTGTTTGTAAAATGGTTTGCATGAATTTGGAAAATAGTCTCAGCACTTAGTAGCATTAAGATTACTCTAAGAAAAATATCAAATTAGCACATTGTACCATGTCAATTTATATTAAATGTATTATCACAATGATATATGCAGAAAGAATAAGAAAAAACAAACAAACCTGAAGTTATAAATTGTGTAGATCCATAGTGATAGAAATGGTTTTAGTCTGACTCATAACAACTTTGTTAGCAGCTAACAATGAATCAATCTGTCACAGCAGAGTTCCTTGTTGTCCAGGTTGTACCATTCTTCTTGCCCATGTTAACATAAAGAGTTTCACAACCACCCACATGGATATACGGAAGATTCAAGAATCACTAATCCATTTTTTGTACTTTAAAAAAAGCTTTACAAGTCTTAGAGGGTTGTAGCAGCTACTGTGTGATTGACATTTTATCACACTGTGAATAGTGACAATGGAATAATTCGATTCTCTTTATCTTTCTGATCCACAACTTTCTGGTTCACTCAGATGAAAATCAAACCTATTGTTTAGTACTTGTACAACACCGAGGATAACACTAACCTTGATGAGGTGGTAAGTCATTTTTGAGTTCAGTCTATTTTGTGATGCTCTCAAGTGGCTAAAAAAGATCGATTATTGCAGGTTTATCGTATCAGTCACATAAAATCGACCCTCATTATTTGGGAAAGATATTTGGAGTCATTTAACCTTTTTTTGTTTGTTTGTTTGTTTATTTGGAAGGGACGGTAAACGTTAATGAACATTACATTCAAACATATTACATAAACAGCCCAGATTTTAACCAAGGCTAATTTCCATCTGTTGTCACTGGAGGAACTTAAAATCAAGGTTTAAAAATACAGCATATAGATAAAATTCTATGTAATCAGAATAATAATCATGATCAAAAACATTCATTTGTCACTACCTATAAACACCCATAAACATACATATCCAAAATCTACAGGGTATCATATCCAAACATCATTCAGTGGTTGTGAGCTGCAATTTCACCAGGAACACTAGAGCTTTAAATGATGGTGAGTTCTGATGCCACAGGAAACAACAACAAATATTTGATGTCTGCTTTCAGTGTAAGCTTTAGTCAAATACTTTGCCTGTACTTGGACACATGCTTTTGAAGCTGCCAGTGTTCTGCAGGCCTTCAGCTTTTGCAGTGCTTCCTGTGTTGACAAGGTGTTAGTTGTTTTATTTAACTTTGTTGTTTTTGTGCTGCACTTTGTTTTCATCATAACAATTCATATACACCACTCAAAACAATAAAGGGAACATCTAAACAACACTTCAAAGATCTTGATGAAAGAAATATTACAGTTGAAAATTTTAATTCATTACATAGTGGAATGTGTTGAGAAGAAAATAACAGAATAATGAATGGAAATCAAAATCATTAACCCAACTTCGGTGGAAATTCCTCGAGACAATTCAAAATGAAGTTCCATGAGTATAGGCCTCCATGTACCTGTATGTACTCCCTACAACGTCTGGACATGCTCCTGATGAGACGACGCATGTTCTCCTGAGGGATCCCCTCCCAGACCTGGATCAGGGCATCAGTCAACTCCTGGACAGTCTGTGGTGTGACGTGATGGCGTTGGCAGGAACAAGACATGAGATCCCAGAGATGCTGGATTGAATTCAGGTCAGGTGAACGAGCAGGCCAGTCCATAGCATCAATGTTTTCATCATGCAGGAACTGCTGGGACACTCCAGCCAGATGAGGCCGAGCATTGTCATGCATCAGAAGGAACCCAGGTCCCATTGCAGCAGTGTATGGTCTGACAATGGGTCTGAGGATCTCATCCTGGTATCTAAAAGGTAGTTAGGGTACCTCTGGTTTGCACATGGAGGTCTGTGCCACCCTCCAAGGATCTGCCTCCCCACACCACCACTGACCCACTGCCAAACCAGTCATGCTGGGGGATGTTGCAGGCAGCAGAACATTCTCCACTGCGTCTCCAGACTCTCACGTCTGTCACATGTGCTCAATGTGAACCTATTCTCATCCATGAAGAGCACAGGGCACCGATGGTGAATCTGCCAATCCTGGTGTTCTCTGGCAAATACCAAATGGGCTGTACGGTGTTGGGCTGTGAGCACAGGCCCCACTTGTGGATGTGGGGGCCCTCATACCACCCTCAGAAACATGCACATTAGTGGCCTGCTGGAGGTCTTTTAGGGTTCTGGCAGTGCTCCTCCTGTTCCTCCTTGCACATAGGAGCAGAAGTAGTGGTTCTGCTGCTTGGTTGTTGTCTTCCTACGGCTCCCTCCCCGTGTCCTGGTATCTCCTCCATGCTCTCGACACTGTGCTGGGAGACACAGCAAACCTTCTTGCCACAGCGCACATTGATGTGCCATCCTGGATGAGCTGCACTAACTGAGCAACTTCTGTGTGTTGCAGACACCGCCTCATGTTACCTGTAGTGGTGAGGGCACTGGCAAAATGCAAACGTGACCAAATCATCAGCCAGAAAGAATGAAGACAGGGAAATGGTCTGTGGCTTCCACCTGTAAAACCATTCCTGTTTTTGGGGTCATCTCATTGTTTCCCCTCTAGTGCACCTGTTGTTAATTTCATTAACACCACAGTAGCTGAAACTGATCAACAACCCCCTCTGCTACTAAATTGACCAAATCAGTATCCCACAAGTTTAAATGATTTGATGCTACGCTCTGATTAAAAGTGTTCCTTTAATTTTTTGGAGCAGTGTATTTTCTGTTTGTAGTTTTTTTATTTATTTTTTATTTCGTATGGATGAAGACAGCAACTTTTGTTTCACATGAAATGGCAGGAAATTCGAGAAACTGATGATCCAGAGGATCTAATATAACAGCAGCACCTGACGGGTGTATGTAAAGTGAAAAACACACTTAGGGGACCAGTATCTCTCTTTACATGGGTACTTGGCAAACACGCTGAGCTCTTTATGGGTAAAGGTATCTACATGCAGATGCACAGACACATATTTTCCCTCTTTGTCTTCAAATGCCAATGTGCATTTGGGAGGACATGCACTCAGTTTCAGTCAGCCACATGCCTACTTTGTGAGAATGCAGAGCAATGGATGATGAACCTTTGAAATAAGACCTTGTGCCAGCCGGTAAATAGTTCAAGATGGTAAGTGCAGAAGATTTCAGTTCAGGGTTCATCTAAGTTCCCTGCCAAGTGATAAGGGAAAAGCAGCAGCACGCGCAGTTCCATTTTAAACACAGTGATTTTTATCTTGAGATTGAATCTGGCTGCAGCATCTCCCTCAGCAGCAGTGTACTCGCTCAGAATAATGGATAAAGTTTTATGGAGGCTTGAGAAAAAACAGCATGCTCAATTACTCAAGCACTCTTTATGGGATATGACAGCTTCAGACACTTCAGAAGATAGATTTCCATTTCCCCGTCCTGTTGTGATTGACCAGGCTCATCATGCACCCCTTGTTTAGCTTTCGATCTCACAAATATAAAGCTGTTGAGTTAGCTTTGCAGATGATCTATACAACATTTTGTCCTGATTAGATGAGCCTTACCTGAGTGGCTGCACTGAGTTTAAGTGGTCTTTTTGGAAAATAGCTGATTTGTTCCCTGATCAACTAAAAGAATAGCAACAGCATCTAGTATACCACATTGCTTCTGACCAAAAAAAAATAATACAAAAAAAAGCACACACCATGGCCCAGAATTATATAAGCTCACAGATTGCTATGATTCATACTCAGTATGCCCACACTGAGGAATTCACAGTTGGTTTAAACACTTGTTCGAAGGTGTCAACAAGTTAACAGTGCTTGTTTTTAAAATGTGGATTTTTGTTTGAAAGAGCCTCCCAAGACCAATTAAAGTGTTTTAGTCAGGGTGAGTGTGGTAAGGCCAAGCCAGAGAGCTGCTCTTTAGGTCTTCCCTGTCTTAGGAAGCTTGCTAAAATTTTTGGAATGGAAGTGGAAATTATGACCAAGCTTACTAATTGTACCTCTACTCGATTTATACATTTTGGTCTGTTTTTCCCACCAAGAAGGCAAGCATCTGTGATCTTGTCTAGCATATCGAAAGTAAAAATCTCATACTTTTCCACTCAAAGATTTTTTGTTTCATTCTGTACTTGCTTGTTTCCATTACAAGTTGTACTACAACTTTTGGGAATCGATTAATGCTAATTGATATCAACATAATATACATATTGATAAGCATGAATTGATCCCCAAAAGTTGTAACACAAGGTTAAAGATTGTACAGCCCACTGTTACCTAGGATGGGTTAGAAAGCAGAGAAGTAATTGCCAATTTTGGATAAATAAAATGAAATGAAATAAAATAAAATAAGCTTTTTATGGTTATAGTTTCATGGTTTGGCAAATCCAAGTGATGCAAATGTCACTCATTCAGTGTGCCTACTAACAAGACTCCTCCTGAGCAGCTGTGGAAATTAAAACCGATGCTTACTGAGCACGAGGAGGGTTTTAAAAGATAGAAAAACCTTTTTTATATGTAGCTGTTCTCTCAGCTCTTAATGTAAATCAAGAGCTGAGAAAACAGCTGTGTTTTTTCCTGAGAATGATAAGGTAAAGTTTCATTTCATTTTCATTTGATTTTAAATTAACAATTGACAAAAGGGAGGATAGAATTCTATCAGGGTCTGGATGACCCAGAGTATCGTCACATTAAAAAAGAAAAAAAGAAACTCCAGTCATCTTCTCCTAAGTCTTTGTCCTTGTCTTCATTGAAAAAAGTTATGATGTATAAGATAAGTCATGAACAAAGATGGTCAGGGACATTTGTCAAGGCTCAGAAAAAGGTTCCATCTCTACAATGAAAACCCAACCTCAGTTAGGCTGTTTTGTGGGTTTGTGGTCGTGAAGTTACAGATATTCAAATCTATTCCACGAAAAGCAAATTCTTTAATTAATGCATTCTTACCATTTTGTTTCACAATAGCTCAGTATTATACAATATTAAATATGGCTTCATTATCAGGGTTGGGTAACAAATGTTAGCTGTTCAAGTCTGATCACCTACACAGTCTTACCCTATGAAAGTAATAGTATCTCTTTAAATGCTGAAGCAGGAAAGAATTGTGAGATGGGATCATCTCTTTGTCTTATAAAGAAGATAAAATGCTATAAAAGAAAACAACAACAAAACAAACAAAGCTATCTATCTGTTGATCAGGGGTTAGATTTGATCATGGTTTGGTTTTGTATTTTAGCCAGTGGCATTGGGTATATTTCAGCAGAACAAAAAATAATGGATTCATTTTAACATTTAAGAAATTTGGAAATCAAACATGAAGCCTTGTATAAGAAAACAAATGAAACTGGGATGCTTTCTGCAACAGAATAGGGATCCCAAACACACACACACACAAAATCTTCAATGATCTGTTTAGGCTTAAACAGTGATGCTTTTGCCTAAAACTTCTTCAAACATTTGCTAAATGACTAAATCAGAGCAGGATGTTCAAGACAGTCAAAAAAATCTCACAGAATTTGAAGCTTTTTGCCAAAGGAATGGATCAATATCCCATGAACAAGTACTGAAAATCTGTTTTAGAAAATAGTGTTTAAAGCCTTCAATTTTACCATCAGAGAGGTTAATCAAGTCATTTTGCTTAAAATATGAAATGTCCTCTATAATTTAACACCTTTTGGAATTGGGTAATCTTTTACCAATCGAGGTATTTTCAGCAGCAGATATTTGTTTAGGGGTGTCAAGATATTTGCATGCTGCATCTGGATTACATGCTGTTATATAATTATGTTAAAATGGACAGAAGCCATTTGATGATATGTGTGTAGGAATCTAATTAAATAGAAATAAAAAAACTTGTGTCTCAAATTGAATTCAAATGTAATTGTAACAAGTCACTTAGGGACAAATAGTTGATCCATTTTATTAGTGGGATGCTTCTAGTGATGCTTCTAGTGATGCGAAACACTGTGTTGTGCACATGTGCAAATATTTAACCAAAAAATTTCTAATTAAATTCCATATTTCAGAAATGCTCAATTTCAACACATTATGCATGTATTTCTCCTACATGAGCTTACCTCAGACACACAAGCCCAGCGTATATTGAGATGGATGAAGAACATTCATGGCCTTCACTGTGATGATTTCTAACCTTTTGTGACTAGTTATATGAACAAGTAAGAATCCAATGAGTCTTGAAATTGTAACAAAGCACTTAATGTGTTGCATGCTGGCAAAATCATGCTCTCCTCCTAAAAAATAAACCCCACAACAAAGGGAAAAAACAAAGACGTTGCATTGGTTATTATTTAAAAGGTTTTGATTTTTCTCAGCTGTTTGATCCAGTATTGAAAGATGAGTATAATAAAAATATTATAGTGTTAGAGAGGTTGCAGGAAATCACTGTACAAATCAGACAACGGAGGTTACTGGAATAGACAGCCTGGTCACTTGCCATGTTATTGATTGCATAGCTCTTCTATGAGAAGCAAGTATCGTCCATAGGACATTTTTATTGCAGCACTTGTATATAATATCTTTACTATTTCATTTGCAGAGCAGACCTTAAAACAATTAAACAAGCTGGTATCCTTCAGCTGTGTTTCTTTTCTTTTTTTTTGAGTTAATCGACCTCTGCACTGAATTCTACAAACATGGCGTGCCTTCGAAGAAGAAGTTAATGCTGTGATGATGATATTAAAGTGTGATTTCTCTTCTGTGATCGCTTTAAGATGCAGAATAGAAGTCATTTTCTCTAATGTGTCTCTCAGAGGAGAAAGACCAAAGCAGTCACTGTGGCACCGTTCTCTAAGGGTCTATAAGGAAGGAAGGCATTGCATCGGAAATATTAATGTTTATATTAAGTAAAATATAAAAACTCTGTTTTTGTTTCCCTTTGTGATAAGCTGCCCCTCTCCCCATGTCTCTTCTTGTTTTTCATCTTGAAACCACTAGTGATTGATGATATCTAATAGTTATCATTGACTTGTAGGGTAAACCCTTGTCCTTGACAAATAGCATCTGGTTCTTGATCGCCTCTCAGCAATATCTGTGCTTAGGGTTCCACATTGCATGAAAGCTCAATATAAATGCGAGTTAACCTATGATGTTAGGGTACTACTTCTCTAACTTATTATTGTTATTATGTATTAGAAAACCCAAAGGAAAGAAAAACTTTTATATAGAACTTATTCTACTTCTTTTAGTAGCATGCTGTATCCGTCATTTAAGTTGAAATGGTTGCCGTGGCATAACAGATATCTTTGTTTCCGCTGGTACCAGCTAAACAATGGTTGTCAACAAAGCAAAGATAAAAAAAACAGTGTCTGCATTAACCAGAAGAACTGCTGCATATTTCAGCTGAAAGGGGAAAGCATTTTGCTCCATGTTTTGTTGTGCATAATAATCTTACATGGCTGAGTTAACACAGCTCCTAATGAACAAAAAACAAATAAAAGTGAGCCAAAACTCTGAATGTTGTAGGCTGAGTACAAGGGCACTTGGCACCTGTCTGAAAAGCAGTGAAGAAATTGCAGCTGTTCTACCCATTTTTTCATTATTTAGTTCTTGATGTGTCACAATGACCAACTATGTCAGCACAACCTGGGGAGAAACTTTGTGAGTGAGTGCTCAAAGGCATGATGAAAGGCATGGTGGTACTGGTTGTAATGGGACAGATATAAAAGATTTAGGAGTTAAAAGATAAGATCCAGTTGGTCAGAAAGTTGACATGGTATATCAGGCTTTAATCGTTGACTTCTTTGCAGAAATGAGATAAGTGAGGGCTTCCATTGCTACGGTCTGCTGAGTATGTAATCATAATAATATAGTTTTAATTTTTATTATATAAGTAGAAGCTTTCATTATCATCACAGAACTCCAATCTTTCTGCCAAATCAATTGAGTTTCATCAGATGAGTTGCTTTTTTCAAATCATGTTTCTGGTGGACATTTATAGAGGGTTGAAATGTCCTTTTAAAGACTGACAATTTGCTGTTTCCCTACTTGTGATACCCCCCCACTCCCCACTGTTCGTGACTTCAGTTAGTCCGAACTTTGTCAAGACTGAATCTTCTTTACTTTTCTTTCCTTCCCAATATGTGGTTCTTTGTCTAGTTCCCTGTGGTGGAGTGTTAACTGACCGCAAAGGGACTATCCTCTCTCCTGGATACCCTGAACCATACGCCCACTATCTCAACTGCGCTTGGAGAATCTCTGTTCCCGAGGGAGCCGGCATACAAGTGAGAAGAACCAGAAGCGGATTTTTAGCTTCATAATATTTGATCTTTTTCTTTTGTTTTCTGTTTTTTTTCTCGGGGAGAGTGGATTTACTATTTATAAATGGTCAAGTCATCATGTCAAGATGTTGTAGGATTTCATTGTTTATTTCTCTTTCAGATTCAAGTTGTGACCTTTGCCACAGAACACAACTGGGATTCTCTGGACTTTTTTGATGGAGTTGATGGTAACGCTCCAAGGCTCGGTAGCTACTCAGGTAAATCTGATATAACTGCATTTTAGTTGTCAGCTCCAATTTGAATTTCAGTCAGATGTCACAAGGCTCCGGCAGCAGACAGATGTGGAGATGGGGTTGATAAGCTCTGGCATATCCTTTGAGAAGGCTGTCTAAAATCCAGTTTAAGAAGTCAAAGAAGAAGAAAAATTTCCTCCTCACCCACTGCCCCTGTCTGTACTGTCGATGTTTTCATTATGGAAGCCACATTTTAATCTGGAATTTCACAAATGTAATGTTGCTGTAGGGCTCACAGTAATGAGGACTGTGCAGTTACAAAAAGGTAACCAACAAGAAACAGGCAACCACATCATTTCAGATGTTCATTCCTAGAATAAGAAGGACTGGTGTAGTATAATGACTTCTGCTGTGATATCATTTTTATGAGACAAGCTGTCCAATTTTTCAAGTGGTGTATATCTCATTTTCGAGTGAAACTATTTAAATAGTGAAATAGCTCCACAGCACAGCTGGGCACAGATGGAGCATGAGAAGGTTAAAGCATTTTAGATGGCTGCAGATCCATTTTAGCTTGGAATAAACTGATGAAGACGATTATAGATATGTTGTATGTGTAAATCACTATGCAAATTTCCAAAGACATTAGCCTGGAATAGAGAAAATGATTCCTGACCTAAACTTTGCTCCAGATAAAATAACTTGAAGTGAACTAAGATTGTAGTTCGTGCTCGGTTTCTGGGTTTGATTTAACGGGTCTGAAATTTTAAAAGAGGTGTGCAGTGTTCAACATGATTTCGACAGTGGCAGTTTAATAAAAAAAACTGTGTGATTTGTTTATTCCATTTTTTTTACTATTTCTATTCTTAATTTTTTAAACAGAAAATGGGAAAAGGGGGTATTTTTCTGTGTTTCCAGACACCTTTCCCTATTGTATTTTCTAAAAGATTAAAATATGAGTTTATGAAAACGGAATCTTCTCATAGGAACTGCAATACCCAATTGATCCATCAGGTCTTATAAGTGGATTGTTTTTCACATAGATTATATACAAAAGATGGATGAAACCACCATTGTGTT
>JBBBVU010000006.1:21546169-21562015 GCA_037177055.1 Atherinosoma microstoma | reverse complement strand
TTCTTTCTTTCTTTCTTTCTTTCTTTCTTTCTTTCTTTCTTTCTTTCTTTCTTTCTTTCTTTCTTTCTTTCTTTCATCGCTACCCGTAGAGTCTTAATAATGCAGTGTTCAGTTCTTAACACGGTTTTAGTAACTTTAGCAATCTCCCTGATTTGTTTGATGTAGACAGATAATTTGGACCCTTCCAATCACATAATTTTCTCTGACAACAGCATGTCTCTTCTGATATGGTTTAAAAACTTGTTTCCTGCTGAAACATTTAATCACTTTTTGATCCCTGTCTTTACATTTGTGGCTTTAATTTTCTATTTATGAGAGTGTATTTTCTCTCAGCTTCACCTTAGAACAAAGTAAAAAACTATGTTATATGTGATTAACAAAACGAAGAAGAAAATCTGTGTTACTGTCTTTCTTCCCCAACTCACAAAACTTAGGGTAGATCTCTAAACATCACAGTGAGTGTTACATAAAATGACAGCAATGTGTAAGAGCCTGAAGACATTGAAGTTGAAACACTTGGGATGTTTGTTAGTATGTAGAAACTTGAGTTGAAAACGGACAGTTATATAGCAGTAAACACTGCTTACCTGCCTTTTGTCACTGCAGCAGCTGCCTTGCACTTTGCATCTTCTTCTCCTTCTACCTTTCTTATTGCCTTTACTGACTAGTAAGCCTCAGGCACTTGTGGAGCTGTCCTCATGGGTGATAAAGGAGGGAAGTGCCTTTCAGCATCTTGGGCTGCCATTCTTACTATGGGAGGAGGGAGCTCCTGGCACTACTGTTTTTAAATGAAATGGCGCATAAACAATCTGTCCCCCGATGGTAACTTTTCATTTCCTTGCCCGAGTGCCTCCTCCTATTTTGCTGATCACTCTAAAATGAAACTGACATAAGACCCCCCCCTTTAGTACATAGGATATTAAAGGTACAAATATATACAAGAAAATCATTTTGCTTGCATCATTTTGCTGAATAGCCTTGGAGCTCCTTTGAAAGTACCACTGTACCACTAATGAGACACTTTTCTCTACACAGCATTTTTATATAATGAGAAATCTAAATTACAGTCCTCAAATAAATAAAGCTTTGGGGTTGTCCCCAATTTGCACTGTTTGAAAGATTTAAAAGTTCTGACCTTTACTCATTAGCAGTGATGCTTCTTTGCGTGCCTCACAAATTGCCTTTACCGCCAATGCCAAGTCCTCTTACACCTCTGTAACCCACCAAACCAGCTATTCATCTTTAGGCTGAGAAAAATGTTTTAGGTTTGTATACGCTTTTTGTTGCAATAGTTTCCCAGATAGATTCTATTCGGAAACCTTTTTTGTGAGCAGTATGATAACAAATGGATTCTGTGTTTGGAGAACTAATTCAGAGAATTATATAGATCTCCATCTTTCAACAAGATGTGTGCTGCCATATTACCCAAACCAAAATCTATTTCCTACCATTTTTCTCTCACCTTTCTCTATCTTTACCTTGAGGTTCACTCAGACCAGACAGGTGCCTCAGGTCTCCTCCCAGTCAGACGTGTCTTATGCAACTCGGCAGGAAGCCACCCCAGAGGTTACCTAATTAGTTGTCTGTGTAGCCTCAACCAGCTCTTTACACAAGAGGTGCTGGAGCAGCAGGTCTACTCCAAGCTCACTCCAAATATCGGGCTTGTATGACCCCAGCCTGCGGCTTATTTCAACTTTTTGTTTCCATAAATCAAGAATTCCACCCCTAGGCTTAGCTCCATTTTCAACTTGGCATTTCAGTACTTGCTATTAGTCAGTTCCAGACATCACTGGAACCTCATTTGGGGGAAAAATACTTCGAAGTTTTTCCCTTGGAAATGCAGTCACCATCACAGGCTGTATCTCATTGCCTGCTTATATAATTCCTGGAACTGTTTCAGAGGCTGTCACTGACCTGGCCTTTGTTTTTTCGATAGTAAATTAAAGATACACAGAGAAGTTGCTATTATTACTTGAAACATGTCGACATTTAACATATCTGCCACTTTCGACTTATATTTTGACATAGTGTGCATTAAGTTGGGAAAATATCTGCATCATTAAACTGGTGGAAAACTTTGCTGTACTGGGAGTAATGTATACTGAAATTGCACTCCCACAGACATGTTCACACTTCACAACTAGCAGCCTTCTTTCCTCCCATAATTAGAAGCGTTCTGGGTTAACTACCAGTCAATTAAGTGTAATTCTTATGCATAGCTACAGCGCCTCATACATCATGATATTCAGTGGAACGTCTGAGGATAATGATTTAATGATAATCATATGTAAATGGTAATCATTGTCTAAATGCTTCTGTCTTCAGATTTCGATATGCTGGGAGTGGGAGGGGCTGTTAAAACTCATGTGACGTCTCAAGTAAATTTTGGAATTTGTACATTTTTCCCAGACAGTTCAATGTTTTTCCTTTCCCCCACAAAACTTTACTCTTCATCAATATGTAACATGGCTGGAGGGCTGGGGGGGGGGTTTCAGTTCTGTACCCCCTAATCCGTGTACATGTTCTTAACTTCTCAATGATCAATGTGAAACTTTCTCTCAGGTTGTCAGGAATCACTGCTGAGTCTACATGACTGCTGGAGGATAAATAGACCTGCTCTTTGATCCCAGCTAGTCATCCCTGCTGTTTATTCATAAATCATTTGCACCCTCTCTCTGTCCACCTCCTCCCTTCCCTCTTCTAATCCCTCTCTCTCTCTCTCTCTCTCTCTCTCTCTCTGCGTAACAGGGATGGACCCGACCAGTCCTCCCCTCAAATCGGCCAGTTTAGTGGCAGCTCCTTACAGGATGGCGTGTCTACCACTGCCAATCAGGTCCTCATCAAATTCCACAGTGACTTCAGCACCAGTGGCTTCTTTGAGCTTCACTATTACGGTAACCTCATCAGTTCAGCAGAGACCTTGCTCCACGCTGTTGTGATGACCAAGTCTCGTCATTGCAGGAAACATGATGCAGTTCTAACCAACAGAGAAAGATTGCCAACCCCTTTTTCCTAGAATTAAATGTTTTTCATTTCGCTTTTTGCTGTTTATAGAATGGCTTCCTGTTATATGTAATGATAAATGATGAATGTCAACTTTAGATGGTTTATAAATTTTTTTATTTCTGTTTGTCTGCACTATCAAAACACCCCATTATGAGTGGTTGATTAATAATAAAGCACCCTCTCAGCTAAGTTAGTGATCGTTTTTTTTTTTTTTTTTTTTTTTTTATCATGAGCAGTGATATGCAGAAATTCGTGATCTAATCAAGTTTTACTGGGATTGTATAGAAAATATAGCTTCAGCTCAATAAGAAATGTGTGTATTTGTGTGTCTGTCGCTTTGGGATTCACTTATACACTCACTGACACACAGTGTTTGTCCTCTCTCCAACAGCTTACCAGCTGAGAACTTGTGAGCCACCCCCTCCTGTCGCCAACGCCACCATCCTAACTGATGATGACGAGTTTGAAATAGGTTTGTCTCAGTGTATTTAGCTTGTTTACATGCCTGAGACAGCGCATAATAAAATCAGTGTTCAGTAGATGTAAGTTTATTTACTTGGACAGCCATAAATGGACAGAAAAACAACCAGACGTATCAGATGATTTTAGTCACTTATTTATTCATTCAATCCCCCTATTTGTTGAATTTTTTATTATTCCATTGGTTATATGGTTTCTTATTTTGATTTTATTGATAAAGTTTTTCCATGATGCTTTGAACTCGCTTTGTCTCATCTACATATTTATTTCATCATACATATTGTTCTATAATATCTTTGCAGCACAGGTGTTGGCTCCCATGTTTTCATGTCATTGCACCTTCAATGTCAATATTTCTTTCTCTGTGCTCAACCTTTCAAGTGTGCCCATCTATTCATGCTTTGCGCATTAAAATATTAGTCTGACGGTTGGGCTAATGAGGTGTACTTATATGCTGTTTGTACTTTCACTGCTCAAAAGTAATTAGCAAAGTGGAGTGGAAGTCATGTGCCTAGTAGCTGCCTTACTTTGTGCCTTTGAAATAGTGTGTAATTTTGACTTTGTGTACAAGTTTATGGCTGTAATTTAATGAAGTGCCTTCAGTACCAAGAAATGTCAGTCTTCATTAGAAAATGTGTAGTTGATTGCTGTTTCAAGTGCTGGTGCCGAGGAGCCTTACTGACAAAGCCTCTGTGTGTTTATGGCTGTGTGGGTGGATGATTGGATGGATATGTTTTTCATGTCCATCTCTCGCCTCTCTTTGTGTGTTTGTTGGTGTAAATGACCTCACAGGGGACATTATTCGGTACTCATGCCTGCCAGGCTTCACCTTGGTGGGCAGCGAGATTCTGACCTGCAGACTTGGAGAGAGGCTACAGATGGATGGACCACCACCAGTCTGTCAAGGTTGGTTTTGTTGGGTGTGAGTTTGAGTCTGTTTTTTGTTTTTTTTTCTCCTTTGTGGCTTTTGAATTTTTTTGTGCTTGCATGTGTAATCTCTCCTCTCACTCCGCGTGCACATGCCCGTACATTCATGTGAATGCATAATCATGTTTAGTTATGAGTGTGCTTGACACCACTCTGCCAAGGTTGGTTGCAGTCAGCAGCACTCGCTGTTGATGCATCATTTAACAGACAGACTGCCAGTAGGCCCCCCTCCAGCAGTCTCCCGGTGGCAAACAGCATCTCTATTCTAATTCATCAAGACTCAGGTGCTTGGAATACAACTGAACCAAGATCATGGATGTCTGCTAAGGATCAGTTTGAGACCAATTACAGCACAGCAGGTTTCATTAACAAATATTTGAATTTTTGTCTCCTTTTATTCTATAAAGCAAACAGAAGTCTATTGAAACTATAGCTTAATTTATTTTGCCCAAATAAAAAGCAAAGGGAGTTAATAAAAACAAATATGTATCCTCTTCATCATGCATTTTGTCTTAGACAATAAAATAGATTTCATCAGCCTGTATCTTGTCCCAGTAAATCACATCTGCAGACAAGCGATCACTCCTAAACCTTCCGTGCTCAGTAAATGGGCATCTTTCGAAGTGCCCTGAAGTCCTTATTCTACAAGTCTTGAGTTAATATGCACCTCTGCCTTTTCATTTCTGGGAACAGAGGGAAAAAACATTTGACTCCGGATCATAGCATGACAGAAACATGTTCTAGACAACCCATAGCCTGCATTCATACAGAATTTTAGAAGAAAGTCGGATTTCAAAACCAATTTGCTGATTTCCGTCTCCCATTTTTTGATGTCTCGGTTTCCCCCCCCCCTGTGGTTATTTTTCGTTTGATAAAGTTTTGAATTTTCAAATAAGAATTTGTCATCAAGCAAAGAAATGCATAATAACACAGAAGCAAATGTCTGCTGTTTTTTTTTTTTCCTTACATGTGAGCCGAAAATGCTCGACCAGTTCGTTGTCAAACGTTTGCTTTGTAACCTTTCTTTCTAGAGAATAACTTTGAATGTGGAACTTTTAGTTGATAATCTTCACCTTAGTTCCCACAACTAGAAACTTTGGGGTTTCTCATATTTTTTTTGATTGGAAATTGGAAATTTCAGAGTACCTTTTTGCACCTTGAATTGTCCTGTACATGAAATGTGCTCTGTAAATAAATTTGCCATGCCTTGCCCTGCCTTGCCTTTAAACACAGCATCAGTAGAAACGTATAGTCAAACCCACCGTTACCAAAACAAACTTGTAACACTGAGGAGACATTGTACAAATAACAGTTCTTCACATTATCCTGTGAAGCATTAGACAAAATGCAGAAGAGTGGACTGGGGTTGAAGCCTATGGTTTACTGAGCATGTGTGTAGCAGATGAATTATAACCAGCTTATTATTTTTTTTTTTTATCTTACCTTTCTACTGGTTGATATGTCACTTGAATGAATCTATCTATGGTGCAATGGAAACAGCAATGGGCCAGTTTAATGCATAACTTCCAACAAGATTGTCATCCCTGAAAGAGTGATCAGCTTTCAGTCTTGGACCAAACTGCAGATGAAGGAAATGTTGGTATTATAGAGTAAAATTGCCACTCGGCTACCTTAATCAGTTTGGTGTGAGAACAGTCCAATGAATTGAGTATGCTCGTTCATATGGTGATAGGGACCTTCACGGGTTACAGAGTGTAATTTGTGACGAGATGCACTTTTTTGCATGGTAGTGCAATGCTGAGAATTTCTCTTCAAAGAGATACACCTAGCAAAAGAGAGGGATGGAGTGGAGTAAAGTAGCTCACTCCAACTTCTAAAACTGACTGCTAACAACAGGGATGTAAAGCCAGTGTCGTATGCCTGTATTATTTTAACCGAAACATGTCACCCGTAATTCATTAAGACATCAGACAATTGTGTCAACTTGTGAGCAAAGGACGTATCACCTTAAATTTGAGGAGAAAAAGGAACCTGCCATTTTCAGCACAATTGTAGTAGAACACAATAAGGAAATCAATCATGGAGGTGTTTAAGGTCTTTGTTTCACAGCACAGTTTGTTTCTCATACTTTATAGAGAACTGTGTTTTAAATAGTGTTGTGAAATGTCCAGACAGTGGGGCAGGTACGGTAAACTCAGCAAAAGTGCTCCTTCTTATTAAAGAAAGGGGGTTTACATGGGGAGAAAAAAGTTTAATTAATATGTTGCTCTTCTTACAAATCATACAAAAAAAATTTGCATATAAAGTCCTGAGGCAGGAAAGTACACATTTAAATGAGAGTTGTAAGTGACAGACATTCTTAATGTCTGTTCATGTGTCAAATGACTAATCACCTTATTCGAACTGCTCCTTAAAACCTGCCTCCAGCGTCACGTTGGCGTAGTTAGGACAATTTTAGGGTTGGTAATTTGTTGCTTGACATTTCCATGGATCACCACTTTTTTTATAGTCACAAATTCATTACACTTCCTTCTGTTGGATACGTTATGTCCTCGGCACCTCTAGCACAGAACTAATTGCTCTCCTTGGGACATGTAAAGTTGAACTTAATTTGAGTTGACCTGCTATTCACATCCAAGAGACTGCTACAGTAAGCTTGCAACAAGCGCTGTTTCCTGTCGGCAGCTTGCTGATAGGGCAGGAAAGAGAATTCTCCTGCGCTCCCTTATTCTGCTTTTGTTTGCTGTCAACCCTTCTGTTAATTGTCATCTTAGGCCTTTGAGATAAGACAGAAAAGTCCTTACATGTAAGTTCACCCCCATGTACCCGGGGTTTTCATATATTTCCCCAGGCTCTATCTTTATGAGAGACTATGAGGAAGGTTATGCAGTAGCTTTGATCATGAACAGAGCCACAGTCAAGTTGACTGCTGTGTTGGGAAAACCATCTGACACCAAGAGGCTCAGTTTTACCCATTGAATGATGTCATGTTGCTCCTTACTTAACATTCTTATTGATGCACATATTTCAGAAACTCTAATCAAGCTTCTTTTTTTTTTTAAACAGTTTTATTGAACAGCATGTAACTAGAATGCTAATCTGTGTGTGGTTGGGTACATGGGTCAGTTAGAGTTTTATAACTTGCTATTTTGCATTTGTGTTCCACTTCCACTGAGAGGTATGCTTTTGTTCTAAACCCAAATGCCCTCATGACTACATCATAAGTTTTTGTCTGCTTTCAGGGTACCTTCCCGTCCCTATCACAGTTCTTTGTAAACCATCTTCTAAAGTAGCAATATTTGGAGGGGGGGTCTAAAACATTTCAAGCATTTTAAGCTTCTTGTGATTCATTTCTTTAAATCCCTGCAGCAAAAGTTACATTCAAAGCTCTTTAAGCCCCAACTGTGCTCCCTAGATAGACTTGTGCTCGTTGCCTGGCAACATTAGTTTATGAAACAATTTGTAGAAGCTCGAATATAGCAAGCATCTATTAGCCGGATGACTCTATTCACAACATATTTTTTTGTTTATATGTTTTTTTTTCATGTTCATCTTAAAGCCGTTCATCATAGGACATATTAAAGTGACTGGGAACCTGTGTGTAAATAGCTAAACACCTACGCAGGTTCTGCACCTGCATGAAAACTGGCAAGTATTAACTTTATTGCAAATTATTGCAATAAAACAAATGATTCTAAATGTTTAAAGGTAATCAACTTAATCAAAATAGTTTTCCACTACAACCAGAGGTTGTCTATTAAGTAAAAAGAGGGAATGCCTGCAATTTTTCACTTTCTTGAAATCAAGATTTGATTCTCTATAATGTCATTAGAGTTCCATCATACTGAAATGATTAATGACGTATCAAATGGTCCGTTATTAACTGACTACCAAGTCCCAGAATTTATTGATGTTACTGATCTTGTTGGTAAACTGGATTCTGAAGTTTAAAAGAACCCCTAATATTTTGCTTCTCCATGTTCACTGACAGATGGACCTCATTATTAAAGATTTAGCTGAATTATAAGCTATCAAACGATGTCCAAAAGAAGAAAAAAGTGTAGACGCTTCATTAAATTAGATTTAATGCAGACCAGTTGGAATTGGATTGCATCAGGCTTGATAATAACTGATGTGTGCAGGTATTACACTATGGTACGAAACTAATATTTAACTTTGAAGGAAACACAGTGTAGCTACCTTCTTTATTTACAATGTACAACATTCAGCAGCAGCTGTGAAGTTGCAAGTTATCCACAGTGTTTTGTGTAGTTCAAATTCCATCCCAATCCATGGATAACTGAGTGAGGGGTTAGGCTCAGGGGGCAGCATTTGATTTAAAAGAAAAAAGAGAGGGAGAGTCATATATAATCTTTTTTCCAAGAAAATCCATGAGATGAACTGAAAAGGTCAGGTGAGCCGCCATAAAGAAAAAAAAAATCCTATCTGGATAGAAATGCACTCAGAATATCAATGACTTTACAATTGATTTATTAACTGTAAAATTGATCAAAAAACTGAAACTACGCTGGCTCAAATTGACAGACCGAAAACACAGGCTGGAAAATCCTTTTTTTCTGGGTCATTTTCTTACTACGATTTCTGTCTGTCAAACGGATGCATGTAGATTTTGTTTTGCGTTTATTGGTTCATAACTGCATCTGAATAAGTTTAGTTGGTTAGAAGTTTACAGTGAGTAATATGAAAACAAATGTTTATAGATATGCACACAAAAGAAGCAAACCAGAAAAAATCCTCATACAAGAATGACAGGAAAAAGGTGTTATCGGTTAACACAAAGAATAGCAAAGAAGAAATGTGGTGATTTTATAATATTCTGAGGATTTCTGTACGGCGATTCTGCAAATATTGAGTTTGCCGTGTACAAATTTTGTCCTGCTCTCGTTTGTATTTGTTTAAATATTTGCATAATTAATTTCTTTGTTGTTCAGGCAGTTTAACACATTTTCTTGCCACCAATACCCCCAGTGCACACAGAAAGCTTTGTGTGTGTGTATTTTCTTTTATATATAAATTAATATTGCTTTCCTCGTCTGTTTTTATTATTATTTTAGTATTATTGGCTTACAGTCTTTGGAAGCAATATCTCCTTGTTATCTTTTAGCTCCTGAATTTATAATAATGCACCAGCAGGAATATTCACACATTTGTGCTGATTTTTGTTTTTATATATGTCCCAATTTTCCTCTGACCTTTTTATCTGGACCACTTGTTCGCATTAACCTTTTACATGCATAATGTTTCTTCACTAGTGGCATGAACAGAAACTTGTCACCTGCAGGAACAGGAAAGAAAGGAACAGGACTGCCTTTATTTCACACATGCCAAGCTACAGGAAATGAAGGCAGCTCCCACTTCCCACACACATACACACACACACATCTCATTTTTCCATACAAAGTAAGCTGTCTCATCTGCTGGCTATATGATAGATGAATATCAGAGGAGCCTGTTGACAGCATTGGACTCCAGCTCAGGACTTTAGGTGCAATATGAGTCTGGCTGAAATGTAATTGTGTCAGAATTTGTTATTTTTCTAATGTAATTTCTACCACCACCACTCATTCCGATCCCCCTCATATACTTCTGCTCAACTTCTACCTTCAATCCACCCTCATCTCTCTCTCTTTTTACAACTTCCCATTTTCTTTTCTGTCTTTTTTCGTGTCTGCTTGACCTTAATTCTTTTTTCTGTGTTCCTAGTGCAATGCCCTGCTCATGAGGTGCGTTTCGACTCTACTGGGGTAATCTTAAGTCCTGGCTATCCAGAAAACTACCCCAATCTTCAGATGTGCTCCTGGCTGATCAACGTAGAGAAGGGCTACAACATCACCCTGCATTTTGAGCTCTTTCAGACAGAAAAAGAGTTTGACATATTGGAAATATTTGATGGTGGGTAATCCTGGGATTTCATGTTCCCTGGTCAAAGCAAGACAGTGGAAGTTATCTGTGCTCAAAGCTCAGCTTTAATGTGAATCATTTCTTGTGAATCTTTGCTTTTAGGTCCTAACATCTACAGTCAGAGCCTTTCAACACTCAGTGGTGACATAGAAACACCTTTCAATCTGACCACCACAGGCCACCAGCTTCTGCTGCGCTGGTCCTCTGACCATGGCACCAACCGCCGGGGCTTCCACATCAGATACGTGGGTGAGTATCAAAGTATGTATCCATCTTATAATCATATTCTCTTTTTTATCAAAGCTGCATTTGTATATGCTTTAGTTTCTAAGTTGCAGACAAGTGATAAAACTCATGGTTCTCCACTTGGAAATACACACTTTAGATACTCTGTGATGGTACTACATAAATAGATTGATATTTAGAATTGAAGGTTTATTGACTTCATAAAATCCATTATCACTGAGTGACGTTTCTACATAAATGTTAGTATTTTTATAGCTTTATTGAATTAGCAAATGTCATTAGTCTATTCCTTACTTTCCAAAGCAGTGGCATGACAGTGACTCATTACTACTTTTTTCATTTTGTGGGGACCCATAAAAGTTCAGTTTTCTCATTGGCAAATATTACAATCATATTACAATCAAATTTATTCAAAGTGAAATATATTTACTGAAGCATCTCAGATATGCATATACAACATGATCCACCAACTCCATGAATTTTATCACGGTCTGCTGTGATTGCTTCTGAATGTTCTTTATTTAGTTTTTAATGTTAGTCAATTTTTAAAATATGGTTTCCACACATAATGGATCACAATGGGGAATGTTTTTACGTGCAAAGAGCAAGAAGCAGACAGAAATGACTGGTATGATAGCATGCTGTTTTGTACCCCTTCATTTCAGAGGGTTTAAATTCTTAATTGACTCTTTAATAAAGCAAATGTTGCCAAGCAAGAGTAGCATAAGCATCTTCTTCCATTTGAAATGCATCAATAATCACGCAAAAAAAAGAACTAAGGACATTAATTATTCATGTTGTCTCTCCATTATATTTAATACACAAGAGTGTTCCTGTGAAAGCAAGTAAGTGTGATGAATTTTGTAAAGAGAACTACTTCTTGACTTGATTGACTTTAACAGGAACTGATTTAAACATGTCTTTTCGTCTTAAATCTCTCTCCCAGTCACACTGATTTGTAGGAATGGTTGACAGCTATTGGAACGCATACTGCCCTCCCTTGGATTTCCTTTCCCACTGGCCATTTGCTAGTCATGTTCTTAAAATCAAATGTGCCTTGTTTTGATATTTGATGGGCTGTAGGATGAAAGGGAGCTGTCTTATGAAACAAATAATGCACCAGTATCGCATGTGGCATGTGGCATAGCAAATGTAATATGTGCATGCCCATAGGCCATAGACGAGAAGTAGTAATGTGATTTTAGGACTCCCTTTGCTGTTGTGGTGCAGAACCTGAGTGCAAGATAGATGCAACCTTCCTCAGGCAATTCCCCTCATTGTGGTTTTGCATTTAGAATAGAGCCTTTCAGTAACAATGAAAAAAACATAAACAAATCTCCACCCTAAGATATTCTCAAGTGATGCTTTGTTAACGCCTCTCATCCTTTGCTTTGCCTTATTTAGATTTCTCTCTCTTAATTACTACTTTTCCATTCTTTTTCCTTGACTTCATGCTCACCCTCTCTCTTGCTTTGCCTTTTTTCTCACCTGCTCACTGCTGTGCCTTTATTCCATCACCTATTGTAGCGATGTACTGCAGTACCCCAGACTCCCCTCAGCATGGCTTTGTAGTGAGCCAGACCGGGGGTCATCTTAACAGCATGGTGCGCTGGGCCTGTGACAGGGGGTACAAGCTTATCGGAAAAGGCACAGCTGTGTGCAAGAAGACCACCTATGGCTACTATGCCTGGGACGCACCAGTTCCTGCATGTCAAGGTGAGCTCATGCCCTGGTAGCTATTTATTTCCAACTTTATCCTGCCTCTTTACCCCGCTCTTCTGGTCACTGCTTCCACGGCAACTCCTCTGCGGGCACAACAGAACAGGCGCATAAAGCACCTAAGCATTCCCAGCTCAAATCTTGTTCTTGTCTTATTATCTGCTGAACTGAATCCAACCTGATTGAGAGCCAGTTTCCTGTCAGGTGGAAATGAAACAAAAATCAATCCTCTCTTCTTCTGTCAATCTATACTTCTTTAAATTACTTTGGATAACTTGTCATTAGCATGCTGTGTCTGCGGTTGTCAAGTCTCACTCAACTAATTGGTTTTTTTGATGTGCTCATGTGAAGTGTGTGTGCTTATGTGCACACAGTTGCATGCAGTTGCATAGACCCATGCACATTATGACAGCAACAAACATCAACAGACGGTGCGTGCAATTGCATTTTATCCTGATGCAGTGAAATCAAAATATGTATGTCATGTACTTTAGATGATATGAAAACATTTCACACCTGTGATTGATTCTATCAGTTTGGTAATTGGGCACAGCTTTTCCAAAGCACATAAAGCCAGCCACTTCTGCAGATGAACAGATATATTCATACAGATGCTGCCCATCTGTTATCTGTAAGATGGGAAAGATTACATTTTACTGATGGTAGAGATGACACACACTTCAAACATCAAGATTTTCCATCATTAGTTTAGAGACATTGTAGTGCGTTTCTTAGTGGTGAATTTGTCAGAAAGAGTCACTCACAAATAAATGTCAGCTGCTTTTCTCATGGGAGCTGAAGGGATTGAAGGGCATTATAAATGCTCCATTCCACGTAGAGACTTCAACTTTTTCTATATTCTGTTACTGCTTCTTTTTAAGATGTTTGTTTGCAGGGGTGTTGCCATTCAGTGTGGTTTTGCTGATGCCGATTTCCCTTATCTAGACCGTCTCTCCGATTGATAATAAAAAAAGAAAAAGAAAAAAGAAAAACACCTTGAAACCGACTAGCTCAAGCTTTCTGTTTGGTCTTAGCTCTGAGGCCACAGTAACCCAGATTCAGTGTGTGTAGTTGCTGTGTGCTAGTTTTTCAGGGAGAGTGCCTCCTACTTCTGCACATTTGGAAGAGTTGGTGTCAAAAATGCTTACATTATTGATATCAATCGCAGAGGTGGGTAGTAACGCGCTACATTTACTCCGTTACTTTTATTAAGTAAATTTTCACATAAATTGTACTTTTAAGAGTCAGTTTAATACAACATACATTCTACTTTTACTTGAGTGTATTTATGATGAAGAAACGTGACTTTTACTCAGTTACAGTAGCATACATTCCGCTCATTACTTTAATTTTTGGTCATGTACATGAACCATTTGTTTTGTTTTGCATGACTGTTTCACACATCAAATGTAGTGGCTACGTCAACTCCGTACCACCAGTCAGATGTAGCCAGGCCCGGACTGGTCCACAGGAGAAGCTGGACAGTTCCCGGTGGCCTGGACCCGAAACTGCTTGTCAAAAAAGAATCCCATCGCATAACGTCAGTGTGTGGAGGCAGAGAGCTGAAATGCAGAGAAACATGGTGGCGAAATGGACTTTAAAAGATGAAAGGGGGAAGACAGCTGAGGAGGAGGGGGGCAAGGGTCAGATCATTTTGGATATTTTCAAATCAGCAAAAGCCACATCACGTGAATTAACTTTTCATTAAATGAGTGATAGAGGAGAGATGGCTGGTGTATTACAAGCTGTAAACTTTTATCTGAACATATATAATGAATTTTGTTGAGATTTTACATGGTCCTTTTTATGTAGCTGTACTAATGATCTTGGTACTCATTGTTGTCAAAACTTCTTTCTGTTGTCGCCATGGTTTGTTTGTGTTACAAAGCTCATCACCCCAAACAAAAGCTACTGGTTATTCCAACCTTGGATATACTGGGAATCATGTATGGGATCTCCTTGTATCATAGATAAAATATTAATTAATTTTATGTGCTCCGTTAAAGTGACAGGTGGATATTTCCACGAAACTATTCTGTACACATCGGCTACTGTGTCCACATCTGTCCTTGTCCAACTCACAAACAGCTGTAAACTGCGCCAATGAGGAACATTCTATTAGTCCAGGTTAAAAGCTGATGAGGAGACTTTTGGACTTAATCAGTATGTCAGTGTATTTTTCTGATTGTAAATGATGTGACTGTAGCTTTTTATGCTTGTTGGCTTATTTAACTGCAAAAAATATTTGGTGGGTCCTGCTGGATCAAACATACCTCCCCAGGTGGGCTGCTGCATGGAGAAGTTTGGGAACTCCTCTTAAGGTTGGACAGTGTCTTATCTGTATAAGCTGAGTTGACTTTTTCATTTTCTAGTGTTAGTTGAATCACATCAGGTGAACTTGCTGTTGACCACTTCTTGTTTTTACTGTTGCAGTGAATATTGATGTCAACATATTATATTTAATGGTAA
The DNA here is from genome assembly GCA_037177055.1 of Atherinosoma microstoma. Taxonomy (NCBI): domain Eukaryota; kingdom Metazoa; phylum Chordata; class Actinopteri; order Atheriniformes; family Atherinidae; genus Atherinosoma; species Atherinosoma microstoma. The sequence goes on along the minus strand of JBBBVU010000006.1, from coordinate 21,547,285 downwards.
ACTGGCATCTAAATGATTTTCTGACAAAATGACCCATCATGTTGTTTCACCAGGTTAACATGATATGATATGAATAATGGAGTCCTGTTGTGATTGTTGGGGTCTTTTGATGACAGTGTGAGAGAGAACAGCACTGGACTGGTTGCTCATAGTTATGTGTGAATGTCGGTCTGTATAGAGTATTGAGCTTTGATGTTTATTTAGCCTGTTTGCGCGTGTGTGATGTGTGTGCAGTATACAAGTTGGGGCAGCATGGGTAAGCGTATATTTCTCTGCCTGACTTTTTGTCCCAGTCCGGCCCTGGATGTGCCCAGGTAGTCACATGGCAGTTTGGTGCCAGTGCCACACAGGAGTAGAGTGAGCACACTGGAGCACAAATGCAGGAGTGGATGTTAAAAATGGCTGAAAGAATGTGATTTGGAAGACAAGACATAAGCCACAAACACCCCTGGCCACACATTCAAACTATGTTTGCCTTACAGCAGGGCTGCGCAGTTCGGTCTTATGAGCGCCGTAGTCCTGCAGGTTTTCAATGCTCCAACAGAACAGAACATCATACGCTGCTGGATCCATTTAATTTGAGTCCAGTGTGTTGAAGCAAGGACACATTGAAAACATGCAGGACTGGAAGCCCTTGTAAGACCAAATTGAGTAGCCCTGACTTACAGACTATTTAAAAAAACAGCTTTGTCATCTGTGTCTGCCCAAACAAGTCGACATTTCAGCCTACAAAAACTCAATTTTGAATTTGAGAAAACACATTGCGGTATATGGCAAACATGAGTAACACAGACAGAATGATATTCAGCGAGACGTTTAGTCAACAACTGTGCTCATGTGTCCTTTACTGGGCTCTGGTCTCAAAAGTTTTTCTATGAAAGACCATGACAGACAGACAGAGGACAATATTCTGAAACAAGAGAGTATTTTATTTGATGTGGTGGATGCTTTCATTTATTTTCTCATTTATTTATTAACATTTCATTTGTTAATATTTCATTTAAAACAACAATAAATCTGATGTTACTTGGGAAGTACTTAAGTATTTTTTTTCATTAAGTACTTTTTTTTTACTTTTACTTGAGTAATTATTTGAAAGACTAATTTTTACTTGTA
>JBBBVU010000006.1:21517879-21533544 GCA_037177055.1 Atherinosoma microstoma | reverse complement strand
AGATAGATAGATAGATAGATAGATAGATAGATAGATAGATAGATAGATAGATAGATAGATAGATAGATAGATAAAAGCAATATGTATAGATAAATAAAACATCTATGTCCTGCTGTGACAAAGTTCTACTTGATGCTGATAAAACAGAACTGAAACTGTAAGCTCTGACAGAACCAGCAGGGCGACTGCAGAGATATACGGGATAAAACAGTTTTCAAAACCCACAGGATGAATTTCATCACTCATGAAGACTATGATCCTAAAAAAAAAGAAAGCAAAAAAGCAACCTGGGAGCTTCTCAGGGTGAAGATGTTGAAAGTCACCTGATCTCAGTCTGACTAAATTTCACATGTTGAAGAACAGACTGATGCCAAAACTTTGAGTGTGTTATAAAAGGGCTTTGTCCTCCAACATAATTAAAGCTTTGACTTGACAATTTGATGATGTATTCATTATATTATTTAAATATGAATGAGCTGAGTTGAAGAGCTTAAAGCACCATACGTCTTCAACTCCATAAGTACTTACAGTCTGTACTATACATCAAAAAGGTCTTTTTTAAAATTTGAATATTTTGTAATTTCCCCTACAGCATAAGTATCTTTTTACCAGATAAAGATTTTAAGTTTAGACAGGGATTACTGGTCTGGTTGGCTAATTTTGGCCAGGCTCCATCCAAATCTGGCAGCATTGTATGGTTTATATTGTGATGCAGCTGCACCACCAGTGTGAGATGTGACCTGCCTATCTATCTATCCATCTATCCATTCATTCTTTCATGATAATCCTTTCCCTCCTCCATCTTGCCTGCAGAGGTAGATTGTGGCCACCCAGGTACACCACCCCACATGGTGATGAGTGGGGAGAAGTTTACCTTTGGCTCCACAGTGCGTTACACCTGCCTTGGAGACCATCAGCTCATAGGAGATACATCACTTACCTGCCAGCTGAATGGACACTGGAGTGGTCCACTGCCACATTGCTCAGGTATGCAAGCCCTCTCACAGTTGATCATACATATAACCAATGTTTTCCTGCACATGTAAGATAGACACTAGGGGCCGGATCTACTAAGATCCCAATTTGCGTGTAGTAATCTGTCCGAGCAACAGAAAATTTTGCATGTGGGGCTGTACTACGGTTTGCGGGTGATTTACTAAGACTGATTGCGCAAATGTTGGCAGGTGCAAACGTGTTGGAGACACCCTGTTTAAATGAGGGTTTTGCGTGTTTTGTGGTGTGCAGCATGGCAAGTTTGGAGCGAAGAAAGTGCAAAATGAAATTGACCCGGTGAAGATGGGGATATTAGTGGAAGAGACAAAAATGAATACAAAAAAAATATATATAATAAGTATTGAATTAAAATAATACAACAGCCATCCCTGCAGAGCCTCAAAAGCCGCTAGTTTATGAGGACATGGATAAGTGGAGTTGCTACCAGCACAAATCAAATAACCCTTTAGTAAATTAGCCGCAGCATGTATTTGCATGCGCTGTAAAGTTTGCACACCTTTTAACACGCGAAAGCCTTTGATAGATCCGGCCCTACAAGTAGTATGTGTTCAGATGCAAACATTCTGAAAGTTAAAGATTTAGTTCACACAAATTTCATTTTAAAATGTTAAAAGCATAAAAGACTAATGCCCAATCTCAATTGTCCCCCTTAGCCTTTCCCCTCAGCCCTTAGCCGTACCCCTTCGCCTTTAAACAAAGTGTGGAGGCAAAGGGGAATCTTTTCAGCCCCATGAATTGAGACACACCTCTGTCGGTATAACCTGAACGTATTAGGAGGCTGGTCTGCTAGTCCCTCCCTATTTACAAGACATGCGTGTCATACAGACCTTACGATACAACAGAAAGAAGAGCTGTAACTTACATCCTTATAACCACAGAAATTAAAATTACGTATATCGTTATATTATATATAATGTTCCCCGAGTATAATCAATTAAAACCTTTATGCAAATTACGACATTGCTACTTTTATTTTCAAAACACGCGTCGAGCGATCAAATTGTGTCGTCATGAGTAAACATCTACCTTATCGTAAAGTTTTTAACAACAGTTACACATTTTTAACTTTGTTATTTACGAAAAGGCAACTTTTCTGTAAGAGTCCCTCGGCGCCAGGTTTGTTTCCTGCGCGAAAGCGTAAGAGCATGAAGCAACTAAACCATCGATCAGGAGTGTGGAACTGCTCCTGTGGTTGAAATGCATCTTATCATTATTGTGTCTCATTTGGTCAAAACAACAATGTGTAGATTTTATAAGGAGATTTTATCAGTACCTTTGGGATGGGAGTAGCTCCCCTCTCGCCAAATGGTAGTTGAGATGAGCTCCAGTCCCCCGATGGTCCTGAATCAGATAAAGCGTGTATAGAAAATGAATGGCTGAATGGATAGCATCAGTAGTGATTGTTCACCCCTTAAAAATCTCTGCATGGCCTGATATTACAAGAGTTAAGAGAGCAGAATATTCAATACACACCTTGTTTCCCACAGTGACATGATACAGGCATTAATAGTATATTTAATAAGTTGTCAGCAAACTGACCCAATCTACTTACCTCAAATAGGGCCATGTGGAGCTCTTACAGGATTTCTAAATGGCTCCTCTGTCCCAAAACATTCAACCTTTATTATCCACAAATTCCACATTCACTCAAAGTAGTTTCCACATTTCTGCGCAGGCACTTCTGTGGATTATCTAATGTATCTGCATTTGACAGGTGGTTGTTTGAAAAAGACCACTGACACCAAACCATAACTCAAACTCATTATTTCTCTCTATTTCAGTTATGGGGATGTGTGAATTCACTCCTTACCTCATAATATGCATAGAAGCAGATTTTGCCTCCAGCTAAAACAGCTGAATGAGCAATATCACCCCTGATATAAACTAAATGTGGACTATTGAAAATTAAATCTTTGACCGAACTCCTAGTGTCTTTGGTTCGGTACATTAAGTTTCAGTCTCACCTCCTTGACATTTTCTGAAAGCAGGAAAAAAGGGTATCGCACTGTGTTGGTCTACAGACTACAAACTTTCCCCCCTAATCCCCTCTGTGGTTATACCCTTCAATCACGCTTAAGCAATCCTGACCGTCCATTTAAGTGAATTCTCTTTACCAAATGTTCACTTGGTTTGTTAAACTCACTGACCCAGAGGTAATATTTGTAAGCAGACTTGTATGACAGTTAGTTTGTTTCTTTTTCAAAAGGCAGTTCAAACTCCCCCACTCACCTTCAGAGTTGTGTATTTACTCAGACAGTTGGGAAGTAGTGGGGCTGTGGGGAAGTTAGAATCTGAAGGTAGCAAAGAAATTCACATGATTGCAGAAGCCTAAATCTATCCCCAAGCCAGAGTTGTCATTCCATTTTTTGCTCTTAGTTTTACCAAATGGTGGAAACCACACAGGGAGTGACAGCTAGTGACAGGGTCATAGCTGGCAAAGGCTCATTGATGTGAGTGGGAGGTAAAGGTTGACCCATGTGGTTCCATCTCATAGAGAAGCTACTGTAACACAGGTTGCAGAAAACTGAAAGTAAAGTGCACCACTGAGTCACATGTCATCAGCTGCTGGCATTGGAAGATGGAAAACCAGTGGAGGCAGTGCAATGCTGAGAGCAAGGTTCTGTTGGGAATCCTTGGGCCCTGGTATTCATGTCCACATTACTTTGACATTTACCTCCTACTGAAACATTTATGCAGAGCATCAATACAGCACTCGATCATGGCAACAGCACTCCCAGGTGACAGACAGACAGTTCACTGTGTGGACTCTGCCTCTCAGATCTCCATCCTGTCTAGGTTCCATCCCACAACATCCCCACAGAACATAGGAAGCTCCGGTAAATATCTTGGTGCATGATGCCACGGAGTATTCCTGGAGGTGTTTTATTTTTTATGTTTATAAGCTGCTTTACTAGTATAAAGCAACCTTATAAAATCTTGTGGCAATGCAATTATTATCTTTTTGGTATGTTAAAAAAACAAACAAATCAGGAACAGTCAGGAAAAAAAACAGGGGTTTCATTTTTGTCTTCAAAGTAATTTCACATCTTTTATTAATACTTTTGAATCAGCACCCTACTGTTTTGACAAATGAACCTATCTTTTAGTGATGATGAGTAATTTTGATTTAAATCTCATTCTGTCATTCACTCTGAGCTGTATATCAACATGGGCTCTACTGCCTCCATTTCTCTGAAGAAATATGTCTTCTTTACAATATTTCAGATGGGGCTTGTAATCATAAACTAGATTTAATGCATTTAATTAGTCTTGTCCATATACTAATCATGATCAACTCATCACTTTAAAAGTGAAGCCAGCCTTAATCTATTCCCAAGTATTTAAACTGCCAAAGAGCAATAAATGTTTACAAAGTAAATCCCTGAGGAAATTTGTGCAGCAGTATAACAGGATTTAATCATAATAAATAACTATGTAACTTAAGCAAAAGAAAATAAATGTGCTGAGGTGGACAAAATATATGAGCATACTGAATAGCATAAATTTTGCCTTCATATATTCAGAGAAAAAAAAAGCTTTTTTCATTCATTTTGTATAGATGCCACGGATGCTCCTACAAAAACATGTTTTGTTCAGTTTAATTAATTTACAGATGCACATCCTCATTGTACTAAATTGATCAAGCTTTTAGGAAACTGTGACATTCAAAACCATTGCTATTGATGTTCAATATAAATGCATCATTTCATAATGTCACAGAAGATTATATTTCATCAGCACTTGTGATTAACTACAAAATCAGCAGCGTATGATGCAGAGTCGAAACCACCGTAAATAAGCTGCTCATCACCAGGAGATGTGATGGATTCACATTTGGTAGTAAACATCTGTTACAGCTGCTGCAGGAATTAGATCTGAAACACAGCTGGAATTCATCTGTTGCTTGCAAGAAGAAAAGTTGTGATTCTGCAAACGTCTGAAGAGTTCAATTAGTGTTGATTCCAGCAGCCAGTTTTCATGTCGGAAGTGATGCAGTCAGTACTGATGTAGCATTTTGTTTTGTTTTCTTTAGAATTCTCTGTGTCGCCTGAGTCCCTCCTTGCTGATATTCAATATGTTTACTTGCAGTGCAGAAAGGTTGCTGCATTTTCAGTTGTGGCTATACATTAGGACCTGGCACTGAGAATGGAAATTGCACATTTTTATTCTCAGAGAGTGCTCATCACCAATGGCAACAAAAAAGTATGCACTATGAATTACTCAGAAGTCCAGTCTGGCATCAGCATCAGTTCTGGTCCATGCATCTATTCATGCATCTATCCATGCTCTCATCTGTCCTCTGTTGTTAATTAGTAAGATGGCACTTAAGACTGCTTGCCAAGCCGATTCCCTTTTGTGCTCATCTGTTGCTTGGCTGAGTTTAAGGCCTTATTATTTTCTCACAAAGGGGATCCTGGTGAACGGACATTAACTCACATTTAAACCAAATCCAACCATCATCCCAATTAGTAAGATTATAGCTGTCACAGTGCATGTCGACTCAGGCTGCCTCACCTAACCGGTGGAGACTAATGAAGAACCGACAGCTGCTGAGAGACATGCACACATACATGCGCAGATTTGCACACACCCAGGCAGCGTACAAGTATGCATACTCAACGGGAGCTGGTGCAAATGTGCGTAAATCCATGCCGAGAGATGCAGATGTCTCAAGTGCAGTCTCTCGCAGAAACATACATGCACACATATAGCCAGCTACAGCTGCACACAAATTTACCCTCTTTTGCTGTAAGTCCTTGACCTGAAAAACGCAGTTTGTTCACATATGAGGAGTGGGATGTGTGTAGAGGACGTGAGCTTTCTGTTTGGGCTGCAAGTCCTTGTCAACAAGTCCAGTACTACGGCAGCTTGTCGATGGTCTGTACACAGAGAGCAGCAGCAAACATGCAAGGAGGGTGAGCGAGGGTTTGTGTGCAGCTCAGAGAACAGGATCTCAAAGCCAGCAAACCACAAATACGTCACAGAGACTGCCCTACTTAATATCTATTTGAATATTTGTAACTCAGTATATCAGAGTCTCTCTGTCTGTGATAGCATTTTTGTCTTCTGAAACACATTTTTCTTCCCTTTTCTCCATTTGTTTCATTTCTGTGAGAGAGCAGAAGCAGCAGTGGCAAGAGTAAAAGTGCTGCTTGGTGTTATCTGTTACAGCATGGGCTTTTTTTTCTTTGCTCCGGGGATGTCCCCAGTGAATTCAACCCCCACCCCGTAGACTCCATCTTGACTAACAAACCACTCAGCTTGGCTTGCTCATCATCAAATCACCAAATCTTCAGCTGTGATGACACTGCCCTGATTCCATACCTGTCATCTTTCTTTTTTTCATTTCCAATGGCTTAGAAGGAGAACATGTCCTATTTCTTCCAACCAGAAGAAACACACCTAATGCGAACATGAGCAGAATTTATAAGAGGCAGAGTAGCGTTTTTTTTTATGATTGAATTCATAGGGAAGCACGACAGGTGGCGCAGGGTGGTGACACAGAGAATGCTGCGAGATCCCTCATAGAATAAAAGACAGAAGGTATAATTCAGGATAATGAAAATGCATTTACCGGTAGCTTTAGAGGTCAAACTTTATTCATCATTTCTCATAACCACAGCCGGATGCCTTTTAAAGCTGCCCCTGCTGATTTTATAGACAGAAAGCACCGGTGTCAAAGCTGTGAGAAGTATGTGTCCGCCAGGTTGTTGGCATGGTGACAAATGGTAAATGTTCTGCATTTATATAGCCCTTTTTAACCTTTGCGGTTCTTTAAAAAGAAAAAAAAGCTCTAGACCTGCTCATTGGTGCATTTAATGTGTTACTACTACCCAGAGCACTCAAAAGTTTCTGGTCTAAGTCTTAGTTCTTTTTGTGTTTTCCACCTGCTTTGCAGGACAGAACACTGTATTATAAACCACTTCCACACCAAATTAAAAGGATCCATCTGTCAACACATACAAACACAGATTAGGTGGGTGGTACCTTCAGTGTCTTTTTTTCATTGCTCTGTGTCTGGTTATCTCCTGTTGCAGGCGATTCGACGGGCACCTGTGGGGATCCTGGCACACCTGCCCATGCCAGCAGGGAGGCGGGGAACTTCAAAGTGCGCAGTAAGGTGCGCTTCACCTGCGCAGTGGGACATACACTGTATGGATCAGCAGAGAGGATCTGCTTCCCCAATGGGACCTGGTCGGGCAAACAGCCATTCTGCAAGCGTAAGGGGAATATTTCAAATATCTGTTGGGTATTTTGTATGAACCAGTGTGAGAGGAGCAGATAAGAGTCATGCAGAGATACAACACAATTTTATTCACACGCAAGCACGCATTAAAACTCCTACACTTTGCTCGAGGCTGGGCATTGAATATCAATCCTTTCTATGAACTGATGGAAATATTCCCATAGCACTGAACATAATCAGCTGTGTAACACCAAAAGCTGGCACCGAGGAATGTTCAGATTCTTAATAATTTTCATTTATTGTCTATATAATGTCATCAGGATTACCTACCCTTGGCTTGGAAATAACACTTTGAAGCCTAAATTCCATCTGTGCTAGAAAAAGTGGACATATTATTTATTATTATTATTATTGTTATTGTTATTACATTATTCATTCATGGAGGAAAAAAAGGTTAATGTTGAGTTGCATTATGAGAAGGGATTCAGTTCTTGAGTGCAGACTTGAGCCTTTAAGTCAGGATTTCTCTGGCTTTTGTCGGGCCCTTGAGATTTATGGAAGTAGAATATGATTTTGCTGAATGCTGCTTTAAGACAAAATAAAACACTGAAGGATGTGCTTGTTTTGTGAACTCAAAATACAGAAGCTTGCATCAGCTGTGGCTTGTAAAAATGTCAAACAGACCCCAGATCTAGTGTAAACACACAAACACTGCATGCAACATATTCACAGCATTGTAGCGCATTCACAGATGATTGCAAAAACTCACAAAAGCAGTAGTGCACCAGATGGATAAATATCTCTCTGCTGCAGTCTGGTAGTTTCTGCCAGCACATGGTGCTGTGACTATCATCCAGATTGAAACCAAAAAGTTCATTAATTCCAGACACCTGAAGCCAAGTTTTTCTTTTTTCTTTTTTTTTTCTTGTGATTGTGATAAATGAATCATTGTGGATTTTGAAGATATTAGCTCACAGTGCGCCAGCTTCACATCTTGCATAAATTACCCCCAAGGGTCAACCGGATATTGAGGCAAATGTTTGACTGCTTCTGCTGTCCCCCTTTTTCTGTCCGCCAGCTGGGAACAGGACCAATGTCCTTTTAAATATAACAGACTAATGCACATTCCTGGTGAACTACTACTACTGTGTATCTGTTTCTCATTCTGTCTCCTTTTGTTTCTCCTCTTTCTTCCCTTTTTTCATGCTTCTTTTATTATTTCTCTTTGTCTTTATCCTTCTGTCAGTCTGTGTCTACATTGTTGCTCACTTCTCTATCTATCCATCTACTCTATCTCACCCTCTTTGTTGCTTAGCTTCCCTTTTTCTTACCCCACATCTCTCTGCTGCTGGCTTTTTATCCCTCCATCTCCCATCTGAACTGATTTAAAGATTGTTTTAACCATCATTCCATCTCTGGAAGGAGGGGGCTGGAATTCACTGGAGCCTGAATGATTTTCATTGCTGCCTTTCTATGATCTAAAGCCCTGTCTAGTGTTAAAGCCCACCCATCCATTATCCGCAACCCTTTACAGACTACAGAAAACAGTCACTGTGAATATTCAGCTTAATAACCATCTCTGGCTCCCATCAAAGTCTATTTTGTGTCATCATGTCTGTCTTAAAACATTTAAGGATTCCTAAGAAATTGCAATGCTTGACTATTAGTCAATGCACAGAGGAGCACATCTATGCTGTGCATACATACTGTATGCCTTTACAGTAAAATAATGGGAGGATGTTGGCATCCAGTATGGAGAGATACACTGTGTGCCTGACTAATGTGTTTTCACCCCACAAATTTGTGTAGATGCACACGTGGTAACTGAGAAATCACTGCCGCACCAACAGCACGTCTGTCTCCTACAAGAATCGCTATTTCAGATTTTCCAGGCAATTAGGTGATTGAGAGAGCAGATCAGTTTTGTAATTAGACATGATTTGGAGCAGAAGAAAGATGCTCGAAACAAACTGTTTTCCCCACTCTTTAGGGATACATTTTAGTTAGAATACCCTGAAAAAGAAGAAAATTGTTACCTCGCTTAAAGTCCAATTTTATATCACTACGGTCTGGGTTTTTCTTACAAAGTATCTTACAGGTACGTCATAGGCTGTTTTGTTCAGATCTCTGAGTCCTCACACCATGGCTGTAAAATCAATAGGTTTTTCGACAGCATTAAATGTAATTACAACAGATGTACTTTAAGACTCTATAATACTAAAATTATACTTTATTTAATGATGAGTCATCCACTTTGCAATGGGGTTTTGTCCTCTGCTGCACCAACTCCTCATTAGCCTTTCTAAATAAAGCTGTGATAACTTTTATAGATTAGTGGTTGTTTACTGGTTCCGAGCTTCTCTGAGAGAAAACCGATGCAACTTCATGTCTCCAAATGTAAGGCTAATACACATTACACACAAGCCTGTGATTTCTGCCTGCTTTTGAACCTTTTGATTATTTAATTAATGAATTCTAATTTTTGATAACAGGGGAGGAATTTATAGTTTCACAGAAGTTCAATCACCTTCAAAAGTCATCTAGCAGCTTGTTGGGGACTTCCAACCTTCAGATTGTGAATTACTGATATGGAAAATCCATTACTATTTTACACATTTGACCTTCACATTCTCTATTTTTCCTCTTCTATTTCCAGCGGTACAGTGTGGGAACCCAGGGACCCCCGCTCATGGCCGCATTTCCCGTGTGGACGGCACAACTTTCTCCCACTCCATTGTGTATTCATGTATTGAAGGATATTTTCTCACCGGTTCGCCTACACGCCAATGTCTGGCAAACGGCACATGGTCTGGCACAGCTCCAAACTGCACAAGTGAGTTTTACATCCATAGAAACATGGCAAAAAGTTGGAATTATGTCTCTTAGTTCTGTTGATTTTACAAAAGAGGCTTTTCTGTTATGTAGTGGTGGTACTAAAAATCATTCTGCAAAAATGGTGGAATGATTGGTGTTTGGCTGACACGATTTGGTCAGGCATATTCCTGATTATACCAGTGGTGTGAAAAAGGAAACAGCGGAGCAACAGTCTCAGTCATATCTTAAAATCTATCAGAAAATTTTCATTGACACAGTGGAGCCAAAACAAAAAAAAGGTTAAAAAACATGTCATTTTCAATAGATGTTAGTATATTTTAAGTCTAGTGGACCAAATCAACCACTGTTCTTATTCACTGTGTGAATCAACACAATCAAATCAAACATGAACAGAGACAATCTCTTGGGAAACGATGTTGTTCTGTATTTCTCCCATTCTGATTGATCAACAGCAGAGCTCAAATAGACAATTCAAATTTTAAAACACATGAGTCTCTTGAAGTATTTTCTCATTGCAAAGGATCAAAACTACCAATTATCTTTTATTGTTTGGATCTCAGCAAATGAGCCTGTCAGTAATTAAAAACTGAGCCAATCTATATTCAATTTGCACCAGGATGAGTATCAAAGAAAATTACACATTGTTCCTCTCTCTGAAAATCACCTTATTTTCTTTTCCTTATTCTTTTTGCCTATTACTGGCTCACAAGGAAAGATAAATGGTATGGGCATAATTTTCAATTTTTGAGTAAAATGGGTCTCTGGAGAGATATGCACAGGGAAGCAGGGAAAAGAGAGAAAGATTGAAAATTGGACAGAATAATAATGATCAGACTAGCAGAAATCCAGAGGAGCTTTCTCACCTCTTTCTCTCACTTTTAGAGCCTGCTCATCACCAGACTTATTCTCCTTTATACTAGCGCTTCACATTAAAGTTTAGTGGTCAGTTCAGGGACACCAACACTGAAGTTGCCAGGATTAGCTCAGTGTGCTTTTCGTTAAGCGGGAAATCATTTTCACAGTTCATGCAAAATCACTCATGTAAGTTAGTAGATCAAAGTCTCAACATTTTCAAGGAGATGGACAAACGTTCTTTTTTTTCCCCACTCACACTCTTGCAGGTTGATAAATGACATTTATAGAGCATGTTAAAGAATTAGCAAATTAGTCGAACTGCTTGAGAAGACAGACTTGCTCAGTTAGCTGCAAAATAAAGTCATAAAGCACTTTATGTTATAAACGATAAACATGGATTTTTCAGGGAGACTATTTGCCGTGTAATTCCCTGCGGCTCAGTTGATTTATGTTCTGTGTTTGTCATATTCTTCACTGCTCTTATCCAAACTTTTATCCCCTAGTTTATAAGTGGTATTAAGTCCCTCAGCAGGATAGACAGATGTGAAGGAAACGATTACTTGAAAATTTAGGATTAAAATCCAGATTTGTGGATTTAGAGGCAGCAGGGTTCTGGGCTGATATCTGAAAAGGTTTGATTCTTAACAGTACAGTCCCTTGCATTCTAGATAACTAAATATAAATATAAAGTCCAAATAAAACTGAAAAGCTTAACGTCCTGTCCTCAGGTGGAGCTTACAGTTCTGTGATGCTTTGGCAGAGAAAAAGTGAAAAGAAATAAAAACTAAATGATGCGGCATCATGCTTGGTGAACAAGCCTAAAGCATATTCATAAATATTTATTTCATTTATCTTCATCCCAGTATCCTGTTATCTTAGTGTTGAATTGAAAAAGTTATGTGGTTATGGTAAGTTGTTGAAGTTGATTTCCTGCAGCTTCTCTGCACTACTTTGCGTTGACCTTGTTTTTCATTCCTGGTGATAGACAGGCATGTGTAAACATTTACATTTACACACCGCTTTTTTTGTGTCTCCATCTTTCCCTCTTCTACCAACTCCACTTTTCTACCTCCTCACAAGATGGTTGTATTTGATACCTACTGAAATTTGTATGAGGTGTCTTTTATTCATGCCAGCTGCTCCTGGCTTATGTTTGGAGAGACATATCATGCTTAATTCAGTATAATCTGTTTTTATATTGACTCATAATGGAAATGAACTGCTGCTTTAATATGAGTCAAACACAAACAGTGAAGTACTGACACATTAAAATTCCCAAACTGTAAATGTACATAAAGCATAAGTAGAAAAGTGTTTTAGGCAATAGATTTTTACAGATTGACGTTTGCCTGGTTGCTAGTACGTTTTCACATTTCTTGTGACAGTATCCTATACTCATTGGATTTACAGTACTCTGAGGTTTAAGGTTGTAATACGAGTTTTATGTTCCACCTATTGAATGGAATACTTTTTAAATCTGCTCCAGGGACTTTGAGGGCCAGATTTGCTGATCTCTGTTTTATAAGGTCAGACATATCTGCAGTCTGTTGGCGCGTTACTACATACTCACCAAAGCACCACCATTTTAACATGCCATCATTATTAGATCAAAGCCAAGTTGCAATCAGCTGTGATCTCAAAGACCTGCAGACATGGCTGGAGACCTGTTGGGTCAGATTTACTAAATCAGGCAAGCTAATGTAAAGTCACAATTAACAAACAGCTCAGATGGGTGTTATCAGTTCTGTTACTGATTTCACTTTTAAATTTTCTAGCTTGGCTTTTTGGGTCGGATTAAATCAGACACTTTTTTCTGACCTGTTTCATTAAATAATCTCTTATGGTCACATTAGTTTTGTTGTACTTAATTGCTCAACTTGATGCCATTTAGGATCGCCTCTTGGAAAATCGCTACTCTGACAAAGAAAGGCTCTCGAAATGCTTGGTAGACCTGCTTTTACTCCTTAGTTAGCCTCCTGACTATTTGGGAAGCTATTTACATCTGTACTTTTCCTGATAGGGACCTCCTATCGGGGACAACATTAATTATTCTTGACCGGTTTAATGCAGCCAGTGTTGCACTACTATTTCTTTTTACTTTGGGCTTCATGTCCTTGTTCTTTTTTCTCTTTAATTTATGTATCAAAGTGCTAAATGAATTTATATTTTATTAGTAGGACTATTAGTATTTTTCAGTTCTTTAATTACATTTGTCTCCCATTCCAATACAAGTGATGTCAGTCAAGAAAATTTTCTTGCTTCTTCAATGTCGTGCAACACAGTAACAATCACTACCATGTCAGCAGTAAAATGAGGTTTCAGTTTTGTCAGTAATGCACATTAGTTTAAAAAGGCAACGCCCCTCCCAAAGTTTTAGACTGTGACACAGCTCCCACACTCCTACAAATCCAAACACAGCCAAGACATCTGCAGAAATAAATGTCCAACACTTCGCCGTAGTAATCTTTACTCTCAGAACAGTGTAAATCCGGCCCTTTATCTTGTTGAATTTTTAAATATACACATTAGATATTATTCCTTCTCAGCCTTGCCTGTTATTAATTGGAACCAAAACCAGAAAATGTGGCCAGTTTATCAAAAAACTTTAAATTGTCCCCGAAAAACAACATTTTAATGAAAAGAGATATTTTCATGACTGACGGGTGAATGGGAAGGAGACTGAATAAAAAAGTAATTGAAACAATGACTGTAATTTCCAGGAAAACTAAATAATTTGTTAACGCAGCTTAACTTGTTCCATATTTGCATTAAATATAAAAGCCTGAATCAGCGACGTTCTCATCATATCCGAGGTGGAGCTTGGAATGAAATCAGGGTGAACAGCACTTCCCCTTTATAAAAGAAAACAGGGAATATACAAAGCAGCACATATATTGTATCTAAGTTGCTATTACTGTGACGTGTGAGATGGAGGACCCAAAAACGTATCTTACTGCTGATAGTGCAAGGAATAAGAGAAACAGATATGGCTGACGGGTTAATTCTGTCTGCACTACTAGCATATCATAAATGACTTCATATTAAATGTAGAATGATTTCCATTTGCACCACAATTTATTCTTCTGACATATATTATGGGATACTAGGTGCAGTGCAGAAACATTTTATGAGAATTTAGTATTGGATTGATCCATGTAAACAAAAAAAATCCCACTAACAGTATTGTAGCATATGTTAGTGCAAACATCAAGGTCAATGATTTTCTGCAATTTACTGGCATGTAATTTCTTACCTGTTAGTCTGATTGATCGTGTAAATGCGAAAAATGCATACATGTAGAATTAGATTCATTACCAGTTCAATCAACAGCTCACTGCCATCCACACAGACTTGTATTTAGTTGCACTTTGTCTGCATACTGACTCATCTTTACTGAAAGAATCCTTCCTGGACGCAAAGTTAGTCCCAGTAATCATAAACAAGTCCAAGTGTTAGTATCCTTGGCAGCAACTGAAAATAAACAAATTAATTTAAGGGAAGAGGCGTTGGCAGTGGGAGCCGTATGTATCGCGTTGGCTTCTTGCATTAAGGTGAATAAGTCACGAAAGATTTGCCAATAAGTATGCACAAATTAGAGTATTTCAGATGAAATGGGGATGATGAAATAAAGCAATCAAGCACTGGAAACTGTAATTTCATCAGAGATTGCACTGGGTTAAGACCTGACAGCACAGTCGGCCAACACTCAGCCATCTGTTTACTTTAGAGAAACTATGACAAGTCTAGGCATTTGAAAAACAAACACTAACATTTTGATTATTTCAACTGGCTTCTCCGCTTCAATTAGATATGTTAAATGTCCACATTTTAGAACGTAAGTATGAAAAAACATGAACACATGGTCACCGTACTGAACCCCATCACTCATAGATCAGAGACTTGGGGAAATCATTTGGTTGCTTTGTTATGAGTTTCTATAGCCACAGTTCAAAAATGAACTGCAGACTAATTATTACATGTCCTAAATCATTTTATTTATTTTTTATTTTTTTATTGCCCAGCTTGTAATAGTGATGTACACACAGATCTTCTTCCACATACTTATTTTTGTTCTCAACTAAACCAATTTGAATTACAGTTATATAATGAATGTAGGTTTAAAGGCAGCAGTCTCAGCTTTAATATGTCGGTATTCGCATCCAGATTGGAAGCCATTAGAAATTACAGCTCTTTATTATCTAGAACCATTTATTTCAGTTGTTCAAATGTAACTGTACACATAAACAATCATAAGTTTATTGTTAATACCTTATTGAGAATCATAAACACAATCAGTGAATGATTTTCTTTCTATATGATGCTTTTCAATGCTTTAACTGCAGCCTTTTCACCCGCAGCTCAGTGAGGTTGGGATCACACAAAGAAGATTTTACAGAAAATTACTGTTTTTTACTTTTACAAAGTCCTGGTTTTTGCGGTCTGCTTTGTGGGATTTTTCAATTTGCACTGAGAAGTGCTGTTCAATGAACTTTGCAGCATCAGTATGCTTGTGCACTTTAAAATCCATCCAGCTGCAGCAATGTTTTCTGACTTGCATTAAGAGTTACACATCATCTGTTTCCATCATGCAAATTCCACAATTGGACTCAGCCTGTACCCAAAACCGATTTAAAGCAGTTGTTTAGTTAGATTTTAGCTTCTCATCAGAAAATGTTCCTTCTGTACTCTTCAGTAAAAACCTATCTATCTATCTATCTATCTATCTATCTATCTATCTATCTATCTATCTATCTATCTATCTATCTATCTATCT
>JBBBVU010000006.1:21496352-21508786 GCA_037177055.1 Atherinosoma microstoma | reverse complement strand
GAATTTTTAATTGTGTTTTTGAATTTGTTGTAGTGTTTTTAAAATTGTAATTGTGTTTTTGAATTTGTCGTAGTGTATTTGAATTTGTTGATGTGGTTTGCACTTCAGGGCCACCGTAATTCTGATTAGCATTATGTTGTGCTTCATATTTGTCGGTGAAAACCACATACAGTTTGTGCTTGAGCAAAGCTAAATGGCTAAGTTACTGTTTATCCTGAAGTGCTCTGGTCCTGTGTTGCTATGATGGGTAAAAACCTGCCAAACGGTCATAAAATGGGTAAGATTTCACTTGGTAAATGTAGCATGTCTACACACTGTCCATGGCAATTTTGAAAAGCAGTGACATCCCTCAACACACTACAATCTTTTTTTTCTACATCAGCACCCGCAGAACAACCTCCTGCAGCAATGTGCAAGTAACCTTCACGTACCAAGATAATGTTTAGCTTGTCTAGGCATGAAACAGCTTTTGACCCAGTAATAAAATTTAATTGCTCCATTTTCTGTGACATAGATTCAGGTTCCAATGATTGTGCAAAGCTGACAAAACCTGAGAGCTGCATGCTATAAATATCATGGTGATCAATAAGCAACTTTCTGTAGAGAAGTTGGCTCTCCCTCGTCTGCGTACTTAAAGTGGCAGCAAGACTGTGATGAATCACTTAAGGTTTGTGGAGGCAAATAAATGAGAATGGAAACGGCGAACAAAGGAGAGAAAAATGCTGATCAGATTTGATGTAAAAAAGGCTATTATCTATGCATTAAAATGTCAGCATAGCACTATCTAAACCAGTCTCAGGTGGCGGTTATTATGAATAATGAAGCCATTATTAAGAGGTAAATCTTTAGTACTCATAGCATACCACAGACCCATACTGTATGTAGTCTGTTGCTTCATATATGCAAACATTTGTGAAAAAGCTGTAAATGCACATAGGGCAAAATTAGTTTTTTTATATCCGTGCATCTGATTCAAGTCAGAATAATCTCCAAAAAATTGCAAATTAAGTATATTATGTTGTAAACTTGAGATGCTCCATATTTACACAAAATTACATAGCCCAACAGGATGAATATACAGATTCTTTGCAGCTGTGTTGCAGACATTTGCTGCAAATTAAACTTGATGAGTTTGTTAAATTTAGTTGAGTTTAGAGTGACTCTAAAGCCTTGCAGTTTGTAGCATAAATAGTAAGACTGCACTGCTATATATTTCAGAAATCATAATTGCTATTCATCTACAACTCAGCACTTTTGGTTTATATAGAAATCAGCAAAACTGTTGGATATGCAATAAGTCTGCAAATGCTTCCTTAAAATCTATAATTTTTGTAAGCATTTGCAGCCCAACAGGATTAAGATTCATGTTCATGCTCCCTGTAACTCCACACAGGAAATGCCTAAATTCAATGCTCGTTTCACGTGTCTGCAGGGATAAGTCTGTGATCCTAACTTTGAATTTCGTCTCTGCATACTGATGACTTCAAAGCATTGATAATTCATCAAGGAAGGAGAGAGGCAGCGAGAAAGAGAAAAAAAAAAAGTTTGACTTGTCTCCCTCTCACTCCTCCTATACAAATACATAGACATGCACACACTGGCACATTGAATATGCTGAGCTTGGTTTGGCCTGGGGCCATTTCTCTTATATATCCATAAAACAGTACATTATTTCCCTGCGGCTTCAAGCTTATGACTGATGTGCTTGTCACCTGTTTGGCCTGTATTGTCAACCCTCCAAGAAAGTACCATCTGAATACTAAGTCTTACAGTGCCATTTGAAAAGTGACAAGAATCGTTTTCAGATCTGGCCAGACATTTGCATCTTTATTTGTTGTCATATCAAACATGGTGATACTGGGGGGTGGAGGGGGGCCTTGGAGCATACGATGCGCCATTTTCAAAATGAGACCAACAATATAGACAAACATATTTTCTAGGAGAAGATATGGCTCTGAATACAAGGATTTGTAGATAGCACTGTTTGCGGTAATGGTTTCACTCAGCCATTCCTGCATGGGATGGATTCTAATCTCCTCTTTTACTACATATCCATTATGGCAGGGATTGGTTGTGGGAAGACCCCCGTTAGTTCCTGACTTGTAGGAGGAGAGTAAGCAAGAACTTATCTCTGTCAGCAGACCTCCACGCAGCAGCACATGTCAGGTCTGGAGAAGCAGCTGCCTCATTATTGGCTTGATCCCACAGTGCTCTGGCTGCGTGACTGAATGTTGTGACTCTCATCCTCGCATTTACTCTCACACACACTGAGCATTTCTGAACCTCCGACAGCTACAAGTAGCTTTTACTGATCACTGCGGTCATAGTAGATTGATGGATGGATATAGTATAGAATTAATTGGGAGACTGGAAGATGCCTCACTTCTCTCACCATCAAACCCATTCTTCCTAAATTATTCCAGCCAGTTTGATTAGATGTCTATAGGGAATAAATTGAAGGAGGAGTAATGATAATCCATCAGGTTTCAACTGCTGAGGCTGTGGCGGACCCATTAAAAAGAAAAAAAAAAGTAATGTCATACAAGAGGCTTAGAGAACCGCAGCAGTGAATGGTTCCAGTTGAGTTAACCTCAAGGCTAAGAAATTAATGTTTCACTTGCTAATTATTTTGATCTAAAATTGAGAGCCATGACCTCTCTCACTCCCTCTTTGTTGCAGAGATGAATATTCCTGTACCTGCTGTAACCATACACCAGCAAGGTTGATTGTTGGAAACAAAAAGATGATTAGACAGAGCAATTCATCCCGAGACAAGGATGCCAACGCATCTGCCCACACGCAATGAAAAAGGCAGAACCCTTTACTACAACAAGGGTAATGTTAATGCAATTGGAATAATTCAGTCTTTGAAGACTGTCCAAATCAAAGAGAAAGATAATGATTGTTTTGGCCAAATAAATTGGATAATGTAAAAAGCCTATCAAGAACAGCAAAGCTCTCGGTGGCAATGGAAACTATTGTAAGCACATGCATGGGCACAGCAGAAACCCTGCCTATTATATACTGAATTAAACAGTCTGCGTTCAATCAACTATCTACTGCTTCCTTATGTTAGTTAAAAAAAGGTTGTAATATATATAGAATGGTTGCAGATATGTTGTTTATTATTACAAAAAGAGCTGTTAGATTTCTTGGCCCTCAATATGTTACAATATCACTCACTTCTGCCTCTGCAGCAAAGTTCTGTGGAGATCCAGGCGTGCCTCCTAAAGGACGGAGAGAAGGGCACAGTTTCATCTTCAAGTCCGAGGTGGCATTTATCTGCAGTGCCCCCAATGTGCTAGTTGGATCAGCAACACGCATGTGCCAAGAGGACGGCACCTGGAGCGGATCTCAGCCTCGATGCATAGGTATCAAGTACTTCCCTGTCTGCTGATTTACCTCAACTAAAGAGATCATTAATCTTCCTAACTTGTGTTTTTCAAAAGCAGTAGTTATTTTTCTTTATAAGTATATATATACATACATGTATAATCACAAAAATATGAATCTTGAAATGTAATGTCTTCTACAGGAGTTTCCAAGCCAAGACGGCAGCTTCATTAGCAACACAAACAAAATTATATACACAAAACCAGTACATGCATTTACATATTATATATCTATATTTATAGTTTAGTGGTCAATGCAGAAGAAATCCTCTTCCAGTTTAAGGATATTGCAATATTGTTTCCAGAGCTAAAGAGTTGCATGATGAAAATGCAAGTCATGGTAAAAAAATTCTGCTCATGTTAAAATACTACTTCAATAGCAGTCCGCTGCAATCCCTAATTGCCTCGATGATTTCTTGTTTCAGAGCCCACGAGAACAACGTGTGAAAATCCGGGGACGCCTGAGAATGGCTTCATGAATTACACAACAGGTTTTAAGGTAAAACAAGCTAAAAGACACGTTTTATAAAAGACGTCTTCATGCACTTTTACCCTGAGGTGAATTCATGCAAAAGGAAATGTATTTCAAATAAAGCCAGTAAAATCACATTCACAGTTGGAGGTTGTCTAAGCTGAACCTAGAGGTAAACAGCTACCATTTGAGTACCAGCCATCTCAAAACTGCAGTGTTGGCAGTTCGACACCTGGATGATACATATGTCAAAGTACTCCTAAGTAAGACACTGAACTCAAAGCAGGCGATCGCCTTGATCGGCAGTTCTCCCAGAGTTGGGGTGTTTGGATTGGGAAAAGCTTTGTAAAACAGAAGATAGATTGAACTGAGCTATGTGGGCAACATATTAGTAACTGGCATTACAGTGGATGTCTCAGATATATAGGATTTCAAAAGATTTCACTGTGTGCTTAACAGATACTACAGGTACATAGTAACTGAGATGTAATGATGTGTACTCAGGCAGCTGAATATGATATTATAGCTAGGCAAGTTTTCCCCTGAAAGGCAGGGGGTGGATAAGTATGAAAGCTCATAGCTCTGCTGTGCTTACTGAACATTTCCTCCTTCAAATGGGCAGTCTCCAATAGATTTCAAGGTAAAATCAACATTATTTCCTTTGGATGATGTTATGTGGGTGTAAGGATGTTGCAGTGAAGTGCGTACCCTGGTGATTACACGGAAGAAAACTTGCTGGGTTTCTCTGTTCCCCTAAAACATCTGTGTAAAAAGGTTGCATGTAAACATCCATAGTTTAAAGGTATGTGTAAGCCAAGGAATGTGTAGTTGCATCATAGACAAACAAAACGTCAACCGCTTCTGTATGCTCAGTAGCTCCCCTGAGAGCTTGCTTTCAGCCACTGAGTGTTATTTTGTTTCCTCCCTGTTTCTTTGAGAGTGTCACAAGTGAAGAGCAAACAATTTCCTTACAGCATTTAGCAGAATTACTTGTGTGAAATACGTCCTGATGAAGGTAGAAGAAACTTATTTTGATTAGTGTCGTAATGGTGTGCAGTCACATTTTCCCACATCTCTGAACAACTTTACAAACATTTTGACACCACCTAATGAGAAATGTGTTGCTGTGTCGATTTAGTCTTTAAGGAGTTGACTGGGATGGCAGCTGAAAAATAAAAAACAATTTATCATGGAGCTCAATGGTATACAGCTGAGGCCCATATTTTTACCAGGAAGTCGTTCCCCTCACTGTTAAAGGTCTGTTGACTCCACACACTTCATATAATCATTAAAAAAAGGGGAAAAGAGCCTTTTTTAATGCAGAGTATTTTTCAAGCCTCTTGAGATTTGATGCAAGGAGCCTATTGGCATTTGCATCTGTGTATTGACTCCTTCCACTTTGTGTGCTGTTTGTTTGCGGCCAGGTGGACAGCAGGATATACTTCCAGTGCCAGCAGGGACACCTACTGCAGGGCTCCACTACAAGGCTATGTTTGTCGGATCTCACCTGGACTGGCATCCAGGCTTCCTGCATTCGTGAGTGCTTTCTCTTCATGCTTACTCAGCATCTTCAGCTCTTCCAGTCTTTGTTTTTCCACAAAACCCTTCAGGCTTTTTGTCACTCTTTATCCACATTGCTGCCTGCTCAGATGATCTCTTTACTTGTCCTGAATATCACATTTCTCACCCTCACTCTGCCTCCATCGATGCCAAATTCTCTCATTCGCTCAATTCTCCCATAACCTCTGACCTCCGAGTAGATTGCTTCTTGTACCTCAATCAACCTGACATCATTCTGAGAGTGAATCGTTGACCATGATTACTGTCTTTCTGTTTGAACTACCTGAACTGTCAACTAACATCAAACCAGGGCTGCGCAGTTTATCCCATTCGCTTCGCCAAGATAAGTGGTTCTTGAAGTTGTGATGTAATCAGGTATTTCAGTAAAATCCCTTTCATTTTTACAGAATATTACCATCTTAAACCTCACCAAAAACTGCCTTATATTATGTAAATCCCTGAGTTGTGTGGGGACAAGAAGATTCAGAAGAAATGTTCTAATCTAGATTTCATAACTGAAATGATGTGGCACCGACTTGTATCCTGTAGGCATTTATGCTGAGGAAGCAGAATTCATACTTAGTATGAATTACATAGAATGTAATTCATACTTCTAATTCTCTGCTAGATCTGCTCTGCAGAACTGCTTCATGTATTTGTCTTTGTGGGTATTTTAGTGGAAAAGGGGAAGTTTAGAGGGATTGTGAATCCTCAAATATGCACTAGCTCTCTTTTTATTGTGTATAAACTTAGTCAACAGTTTATCAGGTAGATCTTAATGGAGCTAATGCAGTCTAGTGTAATAGAGCTATGCCGAATCATCTTTTAATAAGAGTTAACATGTACAAGAGCTGTTAAAGAGACATGTTGACTCAATTTTATGGTGACTGCGGAAGCTGCAGTTTGTGATGCCGGTGAATTGATTTATGTTACACTCAAAGGTGCTTAGAAGATTTAGCATCTCTACTTTAAACCATTAAGATAAATGCATGCCATTAAGTTCATATAATTTCTTCCAAGGCAAGTTGAGCAGAAAAATTCTTGGGGAAAAAAGACTTACATACTTACCCAAACACCAGCTCATGATCCTCTAGAAGTATGTGGTGTTATATTTTTATCAAAGAAAGGCACATTTGCCGTGTGGTCACCACCTAATGAGGACTGTATGATGACGTCAAAAAGAGCTTAGCAATTAGTTCCGATGGCTGTGTCCTTCTTCTGCTCTCTTTTCAGTGACACAAGGACTAACATAAAACCTGGCAAAGCAGCACCTTCCCACGCAGCTGTGCCAAAGTGTGATTGCGTGTGATTGCTAAATTGTTTTTCATAAGCTTCCTGTTCAGGATTTTTAAGCCAGGTTAAAAATCACAAAGCCATGATTCAGGGGCATTGTGCACAAAAGGATCCCACACCCTCACAATACAACATTATGAATAGGTCTACTACAGCGCATCACCGTCTTACTAGATACTAGCTAGCTAACTGTTCTCCCCTCTCACGGAAATGTGTCGTCCTTTATTGCCATAATTAGCAGAACCAGGTATGTAGTCAAATTGTAGAGAATCAATGAGAAAAAGAAACTGGATTGAATGCATGAATTTTTCATGAACAGTGCCACATTTTCTTTTACATAAAATATTTTGCTTCTACAGACATGTATAGTGATGCTTTGTTTGATTG
The DNA here is from genome assembly GCA_037177055.1 of Atherinosoma microstoma. Taxonomy (NCBI): domain Eukaryota; kingdom Metazoa; phylum Chordata; class Actinopteri; order Atheriniformes; family Atherinidae; genus Atherinosoma; species Atherinosoma microstoma. The sequence goes on along the minus strand of JBBBVU010000006.1, from coordinate 21,501,682 downwards.
ATTGATTTTTAATCTTATTTGACTTTTTAGTTAGTTCATTTATTTTGATCTATTCTAAAGAAGTATCTATAAAACAGTATGTTGTCATATATAAATGATATATGTATTTATTCTTCAGTAAGTGGCAGTGTATTGATGACTCATTCATGTCAATTGAAGTGGCTAATTTGCAAATATACCATCCTTACCCATGCGTATACTAGAAAATAACCTTTGAATAGGTGCCCGCTGTAGTGGACACTATGTATCAAAAGGTTAATTTAGTGAAGATTGAAACTGAAATGTGGCACTGCCACAGACCTGCTAACACACTAGTAGAGCTAGCAGCACATCACAAAGGTTAAAGGGCAGCACACCTACTGAGAGAGATGGAGCTTCAGTAAATATGGTCAGTGACACTGTGTGGATTCATTTTGTACAGAGCTACAGTGGTACTTCACATTATTACATCTGATACCTGCTTCATTATTCACCTGGTACTTTTATGGTCTTAAACCATAGAAAGCTGGGATTAACAGATACACAGATACACTGCTGTGACCACTGGACTAAGTCTCTCGATTCCCCCCAGCAGTATACTGATACTATGTTGTTGTATTGCTGCTGAATCCTTGCAGGACTTATCCACCATGAGAATGTAAGTTTCACCATGATAACAATGTTAGCAACTTATTTGGCAGCTGAAAGGCGCTAGAAATATCTAATATCTGCGGGGTACATTTGGGATAACACATCAAGTTAAAATGAAATCTGCTCTGTTTGGCCTGTGTTCATTTCAGTTAATCTGAGATCTGTCAGTCAGGGAGTTGTGCGGACACACCTTCAGCAGCTGAGAGCTGACAGTACTGCTTAAATTCCTTTGATTTTGCAGCTTAATTTTACTTAATTGTCTTAATTATTTCTGTTTGGCTCAGTGGTTAACAACAAATCTGTCTGTGATGCTACATAACAGATTTGTTTTCTGATTTACACAGACTTGAAATAGTCTCAAAGATTCATTCTATAACCTTGGGATAGAGAAAGGTGTAAAATCCACACCTGCCATGAGGCTATTGATGGAATGATTCAAGATGCCGTACAGACCTTGACTCTTCAGTGGCATTTGATTATCCTGTTGATTATCCTCTGGAGCAGTAAGTAATTGGTTCAGGTCCAATTTAGAAGACCAGAGTTATTTTGTTACAATAGGCAGCTATGAATCTGAGTGAGTGGCCACGACTTGTGGAGTCCACCAGGGATCAGTTATTGGTCCTCTTCTGTTCAGCTTGTAAATGCTCCCTTTGGGTCAAACATTCCAGAACTTTCACATTAATTATCACAGTTGTGCATACGATACACACCTTATGTGTCTTCATCACCAGATCACTGCAGCCCAATAGACTTACCATGTCAGTGTCTGGAGCAAATACACATCTGGATGAGAGATAGATTTCTACGACTGAATGAAGATAAAACTGAGACTATTTTGTTTGGTAGCAAAGAGAAGAGGGTCAACATTGATAAACACCTGGAAACTCTTAAAATCACTGACCAAGTTTGTAACTTTTGAGTATTGATAGACTCAGATCTGACTTTCAACAGCCACATCGAAGCTGTCACTAAGACAGCTTTTTACCATCTCAGAAACATCAGCAGAATAAAAAGTTTAGTTTCCCAGAAAGACCAGGAGAAACTTTCTTTATTCATGCGCCTACTGATCTTATAGTAGTGTTATGGGTAAATAATCCACTAAATAGAATTTATTGAAGACCTATAGTATATTTTACACAACAAGGTGCGTTCTGACAATGCATGAAATCAGCATGGTAACTGTTAACTTATATTGCTTTTAATCAATTTAATTATCTTGTTGATTTTTTGGGGTTGTTTGTTTTTCTAATTATTGTAATTTTTGCTATTTGTTGCTGCCTTTCACTACTTCCTAATGCTTTTTTTGCACCATCTGTAATGCTTTTAATGTTCTATGTAAAGCACTTGAATTGTCTTGTACAGGAAATGTGCTATAAAAATATACTTGCAGTGCCTTGATTATTCTCTGAGGAAACCTAGTGCCTAATAACATGGCTTACACTGTTATGGAAATGCAAGTGAAGACCAAATTGATGTAATTTTAAAAACTTAATATAGAGCATTTTCAAAGCAGCAGTTTCTTTCTGTTTGTGCCTCAAAACACACAAGACAAGTCTCAGCTATATAACACTCATTTGTTTTCATACTCTGAAAAATATCCCAGCAGCCGCATTCACATTGGTAACCGTGACAACTGGTAAGACAGGATGATGTTTCAAACTTTCTAACCTTCCTCACCCATTGAGTTCACCTGGTGCAGTTTTTGCCATATACTGTATATCTTTCTGGTAATGCCCTCCATCAAATGTCGTGCCTTGAAAAATCCATTGATTTCTTTCTGACCTTGTCCTATCTTTGTTAGATCTGGAATTAAAATAGAGAAAAATATCTTTGACCTTCATCAGATTCTCTGACCCCAAACATTCTAAAATGAACACAAATTTGTCAGTTATGAGAAATATTTTACCATTATATTACCATTGCAGTGTATAACCTTCTCCAGCTTTACACAAATAAAATGAACACATGTGTGTTAAGTGTTCTTCACTGAGCACAAGCATTTGGTAAATAACAAAATGTGTTGTTTTTTTTCTGGTCAGCTTTAACCCACACATCCAAGTTTATTCTGTTAAATACTGTCTATGTTTTGTTAAACTCCATCCCCAGTCAACTTTTGTTAATGTTATTAACCTTTTCACATTGTGAATGTTGTTTAATGACTTCTAGTGTTATTTAATGGGTTATATTTGTTCATGCTTGTACCTTCTGGTATTTGTACAAATATTGCCATTAAACACCACATTCATATAACACTTTTCTTTTTTTAGTAGTAATTTAGAAAGGATGGAGTATAGCTTTTACTTAACTGTGCATTAGGAAACGTAAAGCAAATATACAGCAAAAAACTATAAATTTATATTCATACCAATGAAATGAATGAAATGAAAAATACTTTATTTATCCCTCTTAGAGGGAAATTATTGTTGTAGCAGGTTTTTTTTTTTTTTTTTCAATGATGAACAGCTTAATTTCTTTAATTAATTATTCCATCATACAGCCAGAACATAACCATATTGGCCCACTATGTTTATATTGTGGACAAATGATGGTATGTGCATTTGAGTATGAGTGCCTTTTACATGGATTGAACACTCTGTGTTGACCCTCAGTCACAAGAGAATTATAAATCCTCTAAAATACCTTTATCTATGATTAAATGGACCCCTGTAACTGTACAGTGACTTAGATAGATTTAATAGAGGCCAAACATTATTGTGCAGCCAGCCAATGCAAAAAATTATTAACACAAAAAATGTAATAGATATAATTTATACACATTTAGTATCACACGATCTTAATCATATCTTTTTAACAGATTAATATTTTTCCATAAAGGCACACCTCAGCTCCCCAAATAAAATGAATGTTTTTAATAGATCATCAGTTCAGCATGAATTATTTGCATTCAGGTGAGCATCTTGATGACAAACCAGCAACTTTTTCCGGCTCATAATCAGCTGTGAACTTTTGAGAATTTTGTCTCTATTATTTAAAACCAAAACTTTTGCATTTATCTTTATAATCAAAAGATAACACAAGGAAAACCATTAGTCATCAGTCAGGTCATGTGTTTTTATCAGCCTGTTGGTCTGTAAGCTTAAAAAATAACCAAACTTTGAACTAAGAGCATTAAATATTGTAAGGAAAGGAGAAGTGCTCTCAGAGGCCTCATGTAAGCTTTGGAGTAAATCCCACTGAGCTGTTTGACACGTAAATAAACATGACACGCTGAACAGAATTTGATACAGAACATGACTTGTCTCTGATAAAACAATCTATCAGCCTTGTAACTGTCTTTAGTATTCATGGTCTACAAACACGACAACTTTTGTACTCTGGACATGTGCTGACAGTTTGTCTTTTTAATGGCTAACATAAACTTCCTCTCAGACACTGAAGATGGACTTTACTTATGCTGCATTTGTTTATTTATTAAGATCTTCAGACATTATACCAACAGCTTAGAGTATAGATAAAAACCTTTGATTTCTTAATATACTTATCAATTAACTGAATAGCACCTGCATACACAGTTTTACAATGCAGTTATCCTGCTATTTTCTTTTTCTGTATCCCTTACTATAAGCTCGACATATACCTAATTTTACAACTCAGTATAAGATAAATTGGAGAAGTATTGCTTCACCAATTTTAGTTTACCTCTTCGGACAAGCTCATTATTTATGCCCACATGTAAACAACACTGCCAGCCCAGATACTAGAAGAAAAAATATTTAACAAGAGGAATTCTCTGGAGTCATTTCTTTTGGTAAAAAGTCTTGAAAATTGTGTGTCATGCTGGCATCCCTTTCCACATTCTATTGCAGCTAATGTCATTAATACGCCATGAAGGACCGATTTGGTACTGTGACTCACTTGCAGCTGTTTCCTATTTGACAGCTGGCAACACGCTTCGAATTTATTTTGATATTTGCACATTATTGTTGATGGCTTAGAGCCTGAATATTCAACCCTGCAGTGTTTTTGGTGATTGGGTGATTTGCATAAATTTTTTGTTTTGTTGAGAGTTCAGTGAAGTGATGCATTAAACTAGATTTAAACTCATGAGAAAATGAAGATATTAAACATGGCCTATTGAAGGCCGTTTTGAAAACACAACAGTATCAGTTTCTCTGCTCAGTTTCTGATGTAGCTAAAGCTTGTATGCTATACATTTCACTAGTCTTCGAAAGTACTTTTTGTACATTTTCTGTTAATTTGATTTTAAGTTAAAGTGAAAATGTTCACATAAATCTGCACTCAAAAATACAAAATAATAAAGTGAAAAGATGTATCTACAAATAACTAAAAGGTCCATTTACAAAGGTTTTCAGTCCTTAAATTCAGTATTTTGCTGGAGATCATGTCACAAGAATAACCAGATTAAGGTTCCATGTGCTCCCTGTGTTATCTCCTGCCCCAACCAACCTGCACCAATATTAGTTCCTTTATTTGCTTATCACAGTGCATCAACAAAATCAACAAATACAAGTCACGTAATTGTAAAATCATACCAATCATTTATATCCCTTCCACCACTTTCAACAAAACCTATTTATTTCTTAAAAAAGCAAAAACACACATTCAAGGCAAGGCAAGTTCATATGTATAGAACATTTCATATACGGGACAATTCAAGGTGCTTTACATACAAACATTAGAAACATTACAGCGGGGTGCAGAAAGCATTAAGAAGAATT
>JBBBVU010000006.1:21482787-21496252 GCA_037177055.1 Atherinosoma microstoma | reverse complement strand
CTCCTCCTCATGCTGGTCACCAGTGTGGTCACACACCGCTGTGGGATGGCATTCCACTCCTCAACCAGGAGTTGTCGTCAGCCAACGTGGTTGTGTTGGTCTCTCTGTTCGATGTTTATTTGATTGTCAGGGGAGCTGAAGTGGACTTGACAGTCTGTCGCAAATCACAATTGGCTTTTCCCAAGAGAATCTTCCACCTCAACGCCATCTGGGTCTGGAGTTTGAGTCCTCATAATCCTGTGCATTAAAATGGCACTGATTACAGTTTCATGTCCTCCTAGGTCTCTCTTTAACCCTTTAAAGCCCAACCCAAGAAAAACTGGGGCGAAAAGTCCAATTTGTTTAATCTGAAGTCTTTATTTGGTCCTTTAACCAAATCTGAAAAAAATTAACACAATTTTTTTGGGGGTATATCTACCATTTATTTCTGTATGACATGTCAAAATTATTGTAGCATAGTTTTCTGCTTCCTGGTGTCCATTAGGGGGCTGGAGACAAGTATCATGTTGTATACTGCAGGGCTATGAGCAAAGTTTTGAGTGATGCAAAATGTCACAGAAACTGGATGTATCAGATATGATACATTTGGCTTTATAGGGTTATGCTCTGAGCACATGAATTTAGACTGTTTATCCCATTCTGTCTTTAGATTCTTTCAAAGTCAATCATTTTATCTCAGTACTGCTATGAACTTCTATCTTAAAGTCATAACACAAATGATCTGTGGGATTTAGGTCTTAGTTTTATTGATTTGGTTTCTTTAGAACAATCAGGGATTTATTTGAAAGACACTGTTGTATTGACTGTATGTTTCCGACCATTGTTGTCATTCTGTTGTTACAACCAGCTATCCAGCTGTTGAGAAGCTTGCCCATTGCACAGGGATGATATGAGCTTCACGTTATCCATGATTCTTGAAGTTCTGCCCAAATAGTTTAGCTTTTGTCCATCAGGTCAGGAAATCCTGTCCTTATAATTTTGTCAAACTCCAATAAGTTTTGTATGAAGCTTCTGAAACTCTGTTAGTGATTTTTAAAGACCTCCCTAACTAAGGTCCTACTTTATTATCCAGTGTGCTTGGATATAGCGCTTGTGGAAAATTCCTGGTCAAATCCAATCAATGGATTTACCATGGTTGATGTTGTTGCTCAAAACTTCAGAATTGGCTTTAAAACCTTGTCCTGGTCAATGTCTTGCAACTACTTGTTTGGACCTGCCCTTGAATTTTTTAATTATTCAAAAACATTCAATAAAATATGTGGTCCAACTACCAGCTGAGGTCTACCAGACCTTGTGTTGCCAAGCAGAGTAGCAAGATTTGTCATGTTTTCCAAGACATGATTACAGTTTAGTAGCTTTCAAGCATTGAACAGTTATTCATTTGCCTTATCGTCATTCTTTACTTTTAGCCAAAATAAATCCACTCCTAAACAAAACAGGGCTCATACCAAGCCACACACTTCCAGGAAAAAGAACCTGAACTAAATAAAGTGTCATTATGATTCTTTACCATAAATCTGTGTGCCTTCATTTGTAATATATCCTGTAGTTAAGGAGGAAATATGTTAAGAAGTTTTTGGGTTGTTTTTTTTGGCGTTTTCTCAGGGTGAATTTGATAATGTTGTAGTGTGGATATGAGTGGACCCATTCAACTTTGGAGGGGATCATTATCTACAAGTCTAATTCACTTCTCCTTTTTTCCTTTCAACTTCCTTTTCTCTCCCTCCTTTCATTGAGTGCTTAATTACATTTTGTCTATCTGTACACTTGTGTTCTGTGTGTGTGTATGTCAGAGTGGATACAAAAATGTGTGTTCAGGGCTGTATCTTTACGTGTGTGTGTGAGTGTAGATGTATTTTGACCAACACATTTGTCTTCTGCTTAATTTCCAGCTCACATCTGCAAGCAGCCTCAGGACCCAGACAATGCTGACGTCATGGGTCTAGACCTTCCCTCCTATGGTTACACCCTGGTGTACACCTGTCAGCCAGGTTATTTCCTCTCCGGAGGTTCAGAGCACCGTGTCTGCCGCTCTGACGGCAGCTGGACTGGCAAGATGCCAGTGTGCAGAGGTATGCTGCCTACAGGGGTCTATGGGGGCACATGATGGATATGGTGATGGAGATAATGCTAAAATGTTCCATGAAAAGGTTCTGAAGATTCTGAATAGATGCTGGAGGTGGGAGGGTCGATTCCCTCCTGTGAACCCATTGTGTCACTGTATTATCAGCCAGTGACTACAGACATATTAAGATTTTTACATATAGGTGTTTGTTATGGCTGAACCTCCAGACATCCTAGCAAAGAAAAGAAAAGTTGAATGCAGGTAGCATGTTGCAGCTTAGAAATATTTGCATTGGAAGCATCCTGCAGCTGTTAAATCTGTCTGACTATCAGTACATCTTTATGACATGCATATTCATGTTACTTTGCAGTTGGATCCAAATCACAGGAAAAAACTGTCAAACCCGTACCAGGGACGCCAAGTCCTAAAATAAAGGGTAAGTATTAAAAAGCTGCTGAGCTAATAGACTTTAAAGTTGTCATTCTCATATGTGTTTGAGACCAACATCAAATACCTTGACAAGTTGATTCCTAGACCAAAAAAATCCTGTATTTCCTCTAAAACCGTCATTCACAACCAGTTGGTGACTTTTATTGTTATGCTCAACTTAGTTTAAGATGTGCTGCTTTCTGCTTCTGTTTCCAAAACGTTTAGTGTATATTTTACAGAAAATAAATCTGCATATTATTTTAGATCAGTGTTGCCAGCATTTAATAGATTTAAAAACAGAAAATCATTCTCTTATGTGGAACCCACTGGACCTTGGTGTGTGTTGTTTACAATATAACTATAATACAGAATAAAAAATGTGTTCCTACACTCCGCTGTCGCAAGTCGGTATTTGGAATATTGACTAATCAAGAATGAATAATTACCAGAAAAGCATAATTAATGTAATTTGTGGCCGGGTTATTAACAGGAAGCATGAAAAGGTCATGAAAGAGGCTAAATCTATTAAATTAGAAAATATCAGTACAGCATAGTAATTACTTATATATTTGACCATACTACGTCATTGTTAGTGGCAGTAGATGTTTAGTAATTAGCTCTGAATTTGCCTTTGGCATCAGGAAGTACAGTGAAGCAATAGAGTAACACAAAGGTTTAGAATATCCTCACATGAGTTGAAAATAATTAGATTTAAGTCACACTGTATGATTGGTTTCAATAGAAAATGTTGCCTAAAGTTAAGTATGTGTTTTTGGTATTAGGCTCTTGGTAGAATTTTGATATTGGTTTCTATCTTGCCATTATTTAACAGTTCTTCTGTTTTTCTGACCAGCTCCAGCTGGCTTTGTGCTAATTAGCATAGTTTGACATGCTAATATGCTAACTTAAAAAGAGATGTCATACAATGTAATTATCATCTCCTAAACATTGGTATTGTCATTAACAGCATGCAACCATATTAATGCATTGAGTTTAAAGTGCCATGTTTAAATAAATCTTCACATGGTTGGACTTTTTTTTTTTTTTAGTGATCAAAAAGCATGCTAGCACACACCAACATCTGACGTTTTAGTGCAGTAGAAAAGGTTTTAATTGACATTCAGACCCACATCAACTGACTCTGCAGTAGTCATCGATATCTATCGTCTCCAGCTCCGATCAGTATTAATGGGAAGTTAACACCTGGATGCACATGCTAATTTTTAATGATGAGGTTGCTGCGCTCAGGTCTGCAAGTCACTTTATTTCAACCAAGAAACATTTAAGGTTTTCAGGTGGATGCTTTGAAGTTGACAGCAGAAACTGTGTGAAGCCGACTTTGGAAGACGGTTGGAAATAATAGATTATGGTAATAATCGCGAAAGAGGGTGATTGTCAGAAAATATGGTCCACCAGGACAGAGTCATACCTTTATCTTGTGTAACTTGCAGGCTTGTATTTTAACAAATGTCATTGGTGTGAGATATAAAATCAGGTCCCCTAGTACTTTCATGTGCATTTTTTTCTTTTTTTCATTACATTCAGAAACATATTGTGCCCTTTCTCTCACCAGTATTACAAAAATGATGAATTTGACAAAGTAATGGGCTATTAGCATTGGTTGTCACTAAATTGTTATGTGGCATTTAACCTTCTTTGGCCTGTAAATACTCTGCTTTTACTCTGACTAGAGCTTTGTTCATTTTCTGCAGTTACCTAAAAGTAGTCACCTTTTCATCCTCATGACCGAGTTCTTATTTCCTAATAGATAATTACTTGAGGATAATGGTTGAGTAGTTGGAGGAGCTGGAAACAATTTTATCTCTTCAAAATGATTTCAGTAGTTCTGTTTATTTCATAGTGTCAGTCTTGAATTTGTTTTTCAAAATGTATTTATTTATCATTAACTTTGATTGTCAAATTCTAGAAAGAAACTGATATTGTTCTAATTGGGTGAAAAGATTATCAGCTTTTTTAATATGCTTCTTCCCCTGCAAAGCTGATCATCATTTTCGTAGTGTGCAGTTACAAATATTCAGCTGGAGTTTAAAGCATTGATTTTATGTTAAATGTGATATATGCTGGATTAATATATTCCTTTTTACTTTTTTTCTCACCAGTCCCTGATGATGTGTTTGCCCCTGATTTCATCTGGAAGGGTTCCTGTGATTACAAGGGCCAGAAGCAGCAAATGAGTTTGACTGTCACAAGCTTTAATGCCACAACTGGAAAAGTCAATGTTACTTTAACAGACAATAACGTGGAGTTTCTGCTCTCTGGTGAGCCATCTATAAATCATCTGCCGTCTACTTCTTACTCTGCACGTCCCCTCTCCTCCCCCATCACCTCTTTATGTCACTTCTATTTGTTTTGTGGGTGCCTCGTGTCAATCATTCAATCACCAAATGATCTCATGCATGAGACTTTAAATTAACTATTGGCTTTAAAGACGGATGAATTAGTCGGCACTGACTTATCTGCCCACTCAAGAGTCCTTGGTCTAATCCCTTCTTCCCCCAGCAGTCTTCTACCATTTCATCTCTGCTGCCTTTTTTTTTTGTTTGTTTTCCAACTTCCATCATTTTTCTTTCACCCCTTGCCCTCTACCTTGTAGGAGTCTACAAACGCCAGGAGGCACGGTTAATGCTCTTGCTGTACCAGATGAGAGCACTGACCCACAGCTCCTTGAGCAGGATTACTGATGAGACCTGGGCAATGGATGGATTTGTAAGTATACACAGGAGTGAGCCTTTTAAAAAATAACTAAGAGCTGCAAGTATATTTAATTTCTATTCCATCATGAATGAAAGATAAAAAGCTTAAGCTTGCTGAATAAAAATGACAATACATGACAACAAAGCACTTATTTTCCAGTTTACTTGCTTTTTTACTTTGCATTTATTTATATTGTCTGTGTATTAAGTGCATCGGTTGCTGTTTATAAATCATTTTGGTGCTATTGCATTTACAGTTTATTGCATGCTTTGACACACATCTAACATCTGAGAGTTTCAGAACAGCTGCAGAACAATTTCAATCAGCGGATATGAAGTTTCTTTTGTATAATAAACTTAAAGATCCAGCAGACTATGACACTGCTGAGCTATTGATAGCAGCAGCACAGCTTCTGTTGTGGAGAAGAGATTCACAAAAAAACAAAGGTTTTGTATTTGATTAGTATGCAAAACTGTGTCAACTCCAGCTCTAAAAAAAAAAACTAAAAAAGAAAACATTAGATCTAACAGTTTTTCATTGCTAAGAAAAAACATGATGTACTTATGATGCAATTGTGTTTCCTGAGCTCTTCCTTCTGTGTTTCCAGGTTTCAGCTGAACCGGAGGGTGGCAGCTATGTGTTCCAAGGTTTTATTCAGGGTAAAGACTATGGACAGTTTGGACTGCAGCGACTTGGTAAGCATCTTTTAAAAATACTCAAAAGTCTGTTTACCATTGGTCACTCAAAATAATTGTCCATTTCTCACCGCAGAAAAACATTAAGTTATAATATTTAAATCCAGGAATTATCATCATTTCATGTGGAGTTTTGATTTCATTGTTGAATGTTTGATGCTCACACATTCCTTGAAGGGAGTTTGAATGCACTCGATGTCTCGATTCTGAAATTCAAGATCCCACATTACGGTAAACTATGTGAAAGTTCAGAATTTTACTTAGGGGGGTACTAGCATGACTTTATGTTCTTTAATGTTCTTAAATTTTTTATTGTAGCTACCTGGCCACAGCATGCATTCCTTTTAATGAGAAACTTCCTTTAGCTCCTTTCATTTTGGAGTATGAGTTGCAATAAATACTTTTTTCTGAGTAAACATGAATGATTAAAACAGTTACCAAGATTAAGTTTATAAATCAGGGGAAAAAGAGCTGTGTTGTCTGCTCTGAGAGGCTGAGAGCATGTCTGCTGAGGATTCTGTTTGACAGCTCTCAGACTAACTGTGATAATGAAAAAACAGAACTGAGGTCAGTTCAACCAATCCAACCTGCTGAGATCTGAAATTGCTGTCTAGCTATGAGCAAAAGTACTAACATATTAATCTAACCACGAGGCAAATGCAAATACATTCATCAGCAGGCAGGTACTGCCAGTGATGTGAAACCGGTTTTTAGAAAGGAAAATGAAAGCCAAGGAGGAAGCGTTCACCCGCCACCAGTAGTAAGAGTTTCTCCATTATTTAAAGTCTAAAGCCTGTATAGTTGCCATGTGTAAAATAATCACTGCAGAGACGGGTGTTGGTGGAGATCCTCTGCTCTCCGTTTGCATGGCTCTGCACAATCAGGGCACTAAGCTTGATTGTAGTAACTCTGGTTATCTGTTACTGTGCCTCTTAAAAATGGCAGCACAATCTGGTTAATTCGGCCTTTCACTCTGAAGCACAATGCTGGTTCTCTGAGTACTTGCTAGGCTGATCATACAATTGATTTTATTCTTCATTTCAGCATTCCTAAGTAATTTATAAAAGGATCCCAAGTTCTGCAAATTTTGGCTTTCAAGGAATTGTGCATTTATGAAAAAGACAGACTAGTTTATTAGTTGGCAATTTGTCACATCTATAGCTGTATGTTACAGTTATTTATACCATGGTCTGGGTGAATACTCTATTCTGATTGGCTACAGGGTGTCTGTTAAAAAGTGATGTAGTAGGACACCAGTTAAAAAAAGTTCCAGTCAAATAGCCTGATTGTACTAAATGATTGCGCTGCCTAAAATGCTAGTTGGTAACCGTGGCAACAGAAAGTCAACATGCCTCGCTAAGCGTTGTATGTTCACCCACTAATGAAGAACGTGAGCTGGGTTTAGACCATCATGAAATTTATTTCACAGTTTATTGATTACAACTGCGAAACAAGAGACAAAACGCTTGGTTCTATAGTTTCCTTTAACCTATGTGGTGAATGTGGAAACGCGCCGCTGTGACGGGGCATTGTTGTGAAAGCAGCCTGCAGGCTTATTGGGCTCCGTCAGTCCAGGAGAGACGAGAATGGAACAACGTGTTGTCGTCTGGCAACGTCCCGACCAGCAATGGTCAGAGTCCATAAACGTTAAATCTCCGTCCTTTAGATGCCTCTATGATGGACATGCCAGTATCTCTATCACCTTTCACCATTAACGACCATTTCTTGCAATAATATGAAAACTGCGGCCGACCGAGCTGCAGGCCGCAGCACCTGCAAATTCAGAGTTACAAATTCAGAGTTACAAATTCAGAGTTGCCTTGGTAACGCGTTTCTCAACAAGAGATGTTAAATAGTCCGCTCAGCCGCTTCTTGTGAAAAACAAACGATTCTATCAGTAAAAACAACATTAACGTATTAATAATTGATTTAATATTTATTTCCTTCATGAGTGACCATGGTATAAGCGGGATAATGCCCTCCCAGGTGTCCATAATCAGAAAATAATGGACTTCGCATCGGACGGTTCACACCTCTGCATCATCCATTATTTTCTGATAATAGACACCTGGTCGGGCATTATCCCTTACTTATATCCAAATGCATTGTAGTTCTAACATTGGGATGATAGGGGTTGGGTCATCTTAAGTTCCACAGTGCAGTATAACACGGTGCTCAATCTTCTTTTTTTTTCAGCAATTATATTCTAACATGTAATAGGTTTCAAAGTAAATCTCTCAATTTGCATTACATAGCCCTTATGACCCCTCTTCCAACAGGCTCAAACTATTATAATTAGTCATAAATGGAGAAATGTGAGGCAACTGATTGTTATGAGACCAACTATTGAATCTTGAAACCTCCAGCACACATTCATTAAATTGAAAAGATTTGCTTTCCATCTAAAAACTAAACTGGATCTAAGGGTTTCTTTCTACTGTTATGCTGTAAATTGTAACTCTTAACAACGCTATACCATTTCAATATTCTAATTGCAGTGGTATTCAGACATTTTTTAATCGGCCACATTTATGCATCCAGCAGTGTTTCATCCCCTTCAGCATCCTTGTTCTTCATTTCCATCTTCATCACTGCTGCCATCATCACATCGCTGTTCTTAACTAGATTATCACATGCAATGGTAATCAGCAACCACGTGATAGAGATGTCATTATCATGCTAAGTCTTCGACCTGTCTACATTTTGATCATCATCATCGTTGTCTCCATCACCAGCAGATATGTACCGTATCTTTTTATCATTACTTTGTGTTTCTCCAGTATCACTGGTTGTGCCAATGATTACATTTAAAATTAAACTATATATACTGCACTACTGTGCAGACATTGTAAAATGCTTTTCTTTCTTCAGGTTTGAGTGTGAGAGAGAATGTTACACTCACTGACCCTGAATCCAACGGCTCCTCCAACAGCAGCTCTGTTGCAGTCGCAATCCTCGTGCCTTTCTTTGCTCTGATCTTCGCAGGCCTTGGTTTTTATCTCTACAAGCAGCGGTAGGTGGTTCCTCCATGTTATCTTAGAACCTGAATTAGTGATTCTTTAAGACTTGGATGTTGGAAGAGTTTTTCAAATCCCAGACTTATGCAGATGTCTGTGGAGTTGTAGCCAAAGCAAATATAATATCAAGATGAGGTAGATGATAGTGAGGCTAACTTCTGCAGCCTGCTGTGCTGCAGTTAGGCTCCTAACTGGAAACAGAAGCTTTCTTGTGAGACACTTCAAAGCATGATGTAATGTTTGTCTATCTATTACCACCCAAACCGTATTACACCAGGGCATACATCAGACTATTTTAATGAGAAGTTCTTTGATGCCATATGTGTTGTGCTTTAGGTTCATATGTGTTGCACAGTACAAATGCATGCTGTATGGAGATGGATGCATTTTGTCTTGATTTCAACAGATCACCTCTCTGAAAAGTGTATGCATACAGAGTCTGAGGCATACAAGTTTTGCACTCATTATGTTAGTAACCAGTGAAATAGCATTCTCCTCTGACTGCTCTTTTCAACAGTAATTACCACGCCGCCTCATTTACCTTTTGCAGCTGTCCACACTAAGATAATGGAAACATGTTTACGTGATTGGAAGGAGTGGAGGTAATTGGAACCCTGTGTCTCAGCTAACATGCAGCCTACTTTTTTTTCTCCCCCCCCCCACAGAAAAACAGATAAGGCGCAGTATACAGGGTGTTCTGTCCACGAGAACAACAATGGACAGGCCACATTCGAGAATCCCATGTACAACACCAACACGAAAGCTTCCGAGGGGAAGGTCGTCCGCTTCGACCCCAATCTCAACACTATCTGCACCATGGTTTGATGTATACCCAGTATGGAGAGGACGACATACAGAGAGAGAATCACATAAAGAATATATCTTTTTTCTTGTTTTTTTCTTCACTTGAAAATATAGGGGGAAAAGATATTTTCAGCTTTTGATGACACACAACAAAGACACAGATTAACTTAAAAACACAAAGCACACTTTCAGCTACAATTAAGATAGCTGCAATGGATAGCATTCACAAGCTATAAGATGAAAGAAGGGAAAAAGGTAGGTTCCTATTCAGATCCTCCCATAGTCTGGTGGAGAGAAATGATTTTACACTCTGTGAGTGTTAGCTCCTTGACTAAAAAAAGCCTCTGGCAACTAGATAAAATAGAGTATTTTATGCTCTGTAGTATAAATATAGAGGGGGTTATTTCACAATACCAAATAAAAAATTGAACGTTTTTCTTTTCAAATAAAACCGCCCAAGATCTAGAGATTTTTTGGGGTTTTTTTTCCTCTCTTTTTCCCCCCAGTCTCAGTCCTGCTGAGAATTATTTGTTATTATGGAGAATCGGAGCTTCTCAACTGTGAGTTGATCAATGTAATCTATTTTCTATTTTCCAAGCGGTAGGGTGTGTGTGTAAGAGGAGCTGAAGTAGCAGAAAAGAAACTGCCTCTCTTAAAAAACGTGTCAGTGCTGTAGTCTGCTCAAAGTTATACGGTCAATTATACCTCTTAATTGGACGGTACCTCCTACCGATGAGCTATATGGCCAGGGATCTAACTACTGAAGTGCAGTACAATTTTTCGAGTGCCACTGGGAATGCTAGGGCTTTTATTATGACCATGCAGGTTCTCTGACAACAGTAGTGTACATTTTTTTTCACCTGAGATATAGTCTACATTAGGTTTATTATCAAGTTGGGTGCAATTAATTTGTTTTGGACAGAAATGCTTAAGCATAGCCTATTATAACTGCTGACTGGCCCGAAAGACTAGTCAAGGCATTCAGTTTCTTCCAGCATATTGACCATGTGGGGATGCAATTAAAATTTCTAAAAATTGAAGTCTGTTTTCATGATATTAGTTTTTCCATTTTTGCGCTCACAGACATTTAATTTCCCAAATAAACCAAATTTGAAGTGAATAACCCCAGCCATGAGCCTGTATACATCAAAAATCTAAAAGTAGGAGGGTTTTTCTTAAGTTTTATTTGATGATAATATTGTCAATAAATCCATTGCACAGAACCAACAACAGGCCAGGTTTCCCAGAGTTTTATTTAAGTCTGAATGTTGGTGAATCAGTGCAAAGTTGTTTATGTGGATCGTCTGAGGTGGGATGAATTTAACTGTGTTGTAAAATGCTTGTAAAACATGACATGCCTCTGCCTTATTTTGGGGTAACTTAAAAACAGAATGAGTTCAGCCATTATGCCATCTCTGGCTTTCACAAATCTAGTAGGTTGTTTTGTTTGTTTGTTTGTTTTCTTTTGTCTTTTTGGTGTTTTTATCTTTTGGGGAAACTGTGCCTTACAGGACATTCTTGATCCATACTCCTACTTTTAGATTCTCGATGCATACACAGCATCGGCCTATTTTCTTAACCCCCTTACTGAAAAAAAAAAAGTAAATCATTTTAATGTCTTACACAATCATCAGCTTCTGCAAACAAATGTACAGTAAACGTGAAAGAATTTGCACACTTAAACATGAGCCACCATCAGTTGTTTTAAAAGTGAAAAATGAATTAGACACTGTCATCGCATTACTACGTCATTGCAGTGCCTTGAATACTGTACAGGCATATGTTTTTGAGGGACGCCGTTATATGTACCGCATCAGTAAAACTGCACACTAGTGTAACATATCTGCACAGTTTGCAATGATTTAGCAGAGTGATATCAGATGGTTTATTTATGGAGAGGAGGTGAAAAGCAGCTCATAGTTTCATACCTGTGCATGTTGGCGAAAAGTGATCCAATATAGCAATTGCTGCTATAGTACTTTGTACCACTATGTTGACTCCTGTCATTGCTATTCCATTTTGTACATTTATACAGTTTTGATACTTGATGGCACTCTTTGGCAAAATGTCTTGTGTTATCGATATGTAATATATTTTGCGACTTCACATTTCTTATGGATGGGAAAGGAAATGCATCTGGTACAAACGGTACTCAGTTGGTCTTTCATCAAGAGACTCCAGAATAGAGTAGACTGCTTTTAATTGTGCCACACAGTTGTTATCTCACTCAAGAATCAGTGTATATGAATATGTACATATTAAAGAACTTTTGTAAAGAGATATATTTTTTATGCAGATTTAAGCATTTGTAAGTTATTGAATATGTTGTGTAAAATTTCACATGTAAATCTCATGTAAGATCAAAAAAATTTGTATTTTTTTCTTTATCAACAATGTATAAATCGTTAATTTATATATAAAATATAAAATGATAAACTTGTGTTGCTAGTCTTTTCTTATTTGAAGAGTTGATGGTCTGCAGTTTGCAACAGTGCTGTGTTTTTAAGGACAGTTTTGGCGTGTTAAACATATAACAGGCAGCATTTAGATAATATTGTCGCTCATGTTATCCGAGTCCAGGATACCGAGCAGCTCTTTAAAGACAACTTGGTCATTAGTCCAGGTCAGCAGTGCCTGAAATTCAGTCTAGGATGTGTTTGAATGAGTGAAATGTTAAACAGTTTGACTTTCTGTCATCTGTATCTTCACACTCTATAGAGCAAACAAACGGCTGCATTTGTGACTCAAAGCTCTCCTTGCTCCCAAGGGTGAGCTGGAATTTACACAAGAAAGGCGCAAAAAATGAAATGGCATTTGAATGTACTTTACCTTGCATGCAATATGTATAACAACCATTTTTATTTAATCTTCCAGCTGAATAATTTTAATGATTGAACAGTTATGATGGCAGACACACAAGTGCTGCTAAATGAAACAAGAGTGACGTTCAAGCATGTATCAAGGTCGAGGTGTTGGAGAGGGATGACATGCAAAAAAGAACCCAATTTTCCCTGCATAGAGGAAAGAACACACTTAAGAGTTTAAGTAACAGAACAATGATAGACTTGAATGTTAAAACGGGTTTGATTTATAAATCATAGACAGAAAAATGGTTTCTTTCTGTAACTTTGTGACAGTCTGGTTTGAAGTAGGTGGTGATGTGCCACAGAGGTGTTATCATTGTGAAGGTCAGAGTTTGACATATTATATAATAGAATGAGGGGAAGCTAATTGCAGTAATCATAGAGGAGACGATTGATGACAGAGTGTGACAGGAATAACAGAACAAAGTATGAAAAAAACCATAACAGTCAAGCACTTGAATGGCAGGAAATGGCTTGATTTCAGGCTCGGTTTAAGGATATAGTTCAACGTCTAAGCCCAGGATCTATGTATCCATTAGCCGGAAGGATTTTCAACTGAAGTTATACAGAAGCTTCACCAAGCAGATTTAGCCAAAGGGGCAATGATGTAATGTAAGCCGGTGGTAGGCCGATATGTCAGAAAGCTCAGAGTATTTTCTCAGTGTGTGTGTACGCTCATTGTAACAGAACACTGACCTGACCACCGTTTGATCAGAGAACAGCACGCTGCTTCATTAGCGCTCTGGTTTCTGTATCAGGGAATCCTCGGGGGGGGGGGGGGGGATCTATGGTGATTAGTGGCAGGTTTCTGGGGAAATTTTTTTTAGGGTGGCATCTCCTCGCATGTCCAATTGCGAGCCGGTGATTGAGCAGGCT
>JBBBVU010000006.1:21411548-21468367 GCA_037177055.1 Atherinosoma microstoma | reverse complement strand
GATAGATAGATAGATAGATAGATAGATAGATAGATAGATAGATAGATAGATAGATAGATAGATAGATAGATATCAGTCTGTTTTCTTCACACATTCTGCTTCGCAAGCTCTCGTGTTGTTCTTGTTTGGACAGCAGTGAGCCAATATGATCTGTTTTAAATTTGGCCTCACAGTGGGCTCCACACTGATTGGTGTGTCAACAAAAGCTTGATTTCAACTGCCTGCTCAAATGTGACTCTGTTTGCCATTCCACCCATTCAAATCCGGCTAAAATCTGATGAATAGGTGGGAGCAGGCTCATCAGATTTGTGCAGGCAGTGTAAATCCAGCCTGTGTTGACTGACACACCAATCAGGGAAGAACAGAGCGAGAATCTGCGTTTGGAGCAGGAAAAATGTATGTGCCTTCAAATATTATCTTCACACTACTAAGTCTTGATTTTGTTCTTGTCTTATCTTATGTCTTATTTATTGCCATCTAAACAAAGGAGAAACAGTGTTTGTTTGTTTTCTTTTGATTTTGACAACACTTTGAAAGAGACACAAGTATCACGTCGGCCACAGAAATGAAGGATTTGATCCAGCAGATAAGATGAAGAAGCGACCGGTTTAAGAGAGCTCTCAGGAGGATTTGATGGCGCTGCTTGGGCGGGGAGGTGACAGCTTGAGAGGGGCGAGAGTCACAACCAAATGACTGCAATTATTAGAAGAAGCACAGGAAACCAGTGCCCCCCAGTGTTCACTAGATGGATACCATCAGCAGTTGCTGTAAGAAGAAATCTTTTTTTCTTTTTTTTGTGCCAAGCTCTGACTGTTTTTCTAGCATCAGCATACTCTGAAATTTCTACCTTAATTGCTGATAAAATTATATGTGATGTATCTGTTTCTGTTATGGTTTGATTGCCTGTAAATGTCAGAACTCAGGCTGAGCTGAATGGTAAAACTGCAGCTCTGTTAGGCAGTTTAAAGGTTAAGTTTACATGCATATGATCACTTTAACCTTAACTGTATGTAATCTAATGTAATCAGGGCTAAAGGAAAAATTATAATGTATTTAAGACATTTTTTTTATATAAAATGGTTAATCCTGCAGTGGTTTCTGATTCATGGATGGATTCTTCACCCTTTCAGTTGCAATTCTCCATGGAGAAGCACTAAGACTGCATTGACCTACATCATTCCATGTATTTTCAGGATGCAGTTTGTCTTTATGTCTTTAGCTATTCTCCCTTCTTGATATGACCCAGTATCTTTAATCCCTTTGTACGAGCTGGACTTATGGCATACATCATTCATCCTCACTGGATGGTTTCCATGTGCAGGGTGCTATCAATATGTAATCAAGGTGAACCAAAACAACCATGGGACTCGAGAGATTTCACACAAAGCCATTGTGCTCCTTATTCCTGTTTGTATAGCAAAGTATGAAAAGTTACAGGCTCATCTTCAACAACAGGTGCTCATGACAGGAAATTGAATTTTAAAACATGCTTATCAGATAGTGTGACAGCAGTCCATAATAAGTTATCATGAACATGAGAAATTATTTACTCTGGTAAAGTGACAGCCTTGTTGGTTTAATGGTATTTTCAGAACTTCATATGAACAACCAAATGAGCCTAATGAGGTAAACGGTACATCCTCTTACCCCGCTGGAGCTAAAGTCCTGTCTCTGTGGGAACCAACTGATAGCAGGTAGACTTTGCCCTAAAGGGGAAGCAATGATACAGGAAGTCCAGGACGAGCAGATTCCTGGTTGTCACGGAGAAGGTAAGACACATTACAACAGATTGGATTGCAATGATAAATTTCAGTGAACAGACTGGAGTCTAAAAGTAGACCTTAAATACACAAGTGATACTTTAAAGCAGGTCTGTCTAAATATCTCAAATGTTTTTCAAGCTTTCAGACTCAGAAAGGCGCAGAACAGAAAGACTACACATTTTATTTTTAGAAGCTGGTGAAGGGAAAAAGTGTGGCATTATCTGTCACATAATTAATTACTGCCATGAGTGCAAAAGTCAGTACTAATTAGTAATATTACAGGAGGGGAATGTTGTCATTCATTAAACCATAGATTGATTAAAACGCAGTGCTGATGTTTATTTTAAACTGTCCTACGTGTTCTGTAAGTAACAGCCTCTTATCTACAGTCGGCGCAGACATCCCTTTACTGCCATTTTACACCATGAAGCATTGATCATTGTGGAGCTAATCATGACTTCATCCCTTGAATGATAAATTCAGACACCTTGAAGGGAATTTGTTTCTTGCATTTCATCACTATATCCAAAGTAGAATCCTTAAGTTTATTATCTGCCTGTCCTTTATGATGTCAGACAAATTTCCTCTGAGATCAATTAACTACAATCTAGCCCACCATTAAATATACATACAGCTCTATTAAATTGAGGTTTAAGGCCATAATTATGGATGTTAGTCATGGATGGCTGTGTGTTTGTGCGATGCATCATTTTGTAATTACCCATTTATTTGTTCCCCACTGACATTGCCTTGTTTGCCAGTTTAAAACCACTGATGAAAGAACCAAGACTCTCGGAAAAAGGATCCTTCTCATGCCCAGCTTCAATTTTTACTTGCCTCCATGTGCGATTTTTTTTTCCTTCTTTCCCTTATCTTTTTCCTGCTTGACTTGATGTAAAGATCGGCCAACTTTTGGTGAGATGAACCAGAATAACAGCAGCAGTAATGAAGAATGTGAAGTTCATCCTCCACCATATGCCCCATCATATGGTGAACAAAATTCCTATACTGGGATGACTTATCAGGTTAGTAGCAATACATATTTTGGTTGACTTGAAAGAATAATTAAATAAATTGGAAAGATTATTTCATTTGGCTCATTTGATTCTAAATGACATAACCAACCTTTGATTGTAGGATCATGCTGAATTGTCTCTTAAACTTCCTGTTTTGTGCTTGTGTGGATCTCTTACCTGTAGGTAGGGAAGGGCAACATTGCAGTGGTCACCCCTTCTGGTACCTATGGCAACTCTGAGGACCCAGCACTGGTTGGAGGCAACCAGCAGCATGGTCAGGATCCACCTCCTTACATTTATGGCTCAGAGGATGGCAGCTTCAGTAGTGCTGCAATACGAAAAGGTGAGAGCTAAAAAGAAAAAGGAAGAATAAACAAAGGAAGAAACAGAAAGGCGAGTGTTTCTGTTTGCATAATCAGAACTGTAAGTGTATGAGCAATATTTATTCCCTCATTTGGTTTTCAGTTTTTCTTTTTTGAAATTGATTAAGAATTGACAATTGCTCCCCAATCTTTGCTGCACACCGCCTCAACTCTTCACCTCCAACACCACACAAATCATATGAAATAAGAGGCTGAAATGTGAGCTTGGTGAATACAGAACCGTTTGAAATGTTGTGCAGCATAAACAACGACCACACCTGCCTGTCTGCTTCGCTCTGACAAATATCCGATGGTGGTGGTGTTGTTGTCTGAACACCCCCACACCTCCTCCCTTGTCTAAGAACCTTTCTACCTGCCTTGCTTCACGCCACTTCTTATTTTTTCCTTTCATTTAACAGGTTTTATACGGAAAGTCTACCTGACCTTGTTGCTTCAGCTGCTGTGTACTGTTGGCATCATCTGTGCTTTTCTTTACTGGTGAGGCACCGACACACAAGCGAATTCTTTCTAAAAACATATGAATCTATGTCAGACACGTCCATCGATCTGTCTCAAATGTCTGTTCGTGTGTCAAAGCAAAGTAGTATTATTATAGTTGCTTGCCACCATGTAAATTTGAACATGCAGCCTCGCTGCTTACATCCTGAAGTGATGCACGATGGAGCAGTAAAAGAGAATTATACTTTAGCTTACAGTACTTCGAAACCTCTGTCTTTTTTATAACAGATGCAGTAAAAAGCAGCTACAGTCATTTCTTTTCATAAATTGTGCTCCCATGTGTACAATGCTCTGTCCTCTATTAATATTTAATAAAAATTATTCCACTGCCTCTATCAAATAAATGGTGGCTCTATTAAACACTCTTTGCACTTTCTCTCTATCTCTCTTCTTTTTTTCTAATCTAATAACAGGAAGACACTCAATAAGTGGGCATTGGAAAATGACTGGTTCTCCTACTCCATGATGTAAGTCTTAAAAAAACATTTGATGTATGAAGTGCTGTGTACAAGGTGGAAATAGATGAGGAAATTTCTTGAAATGTGCGAGCAGAAGATGTACATTTTAAAAAGTTCTGATAAGCTTTAAAGTCAATATTTGGTATGAACAACTTTATTATTCAATGCAGTCTGAACCCACTTCATTAAGGTAGCCCTCAGGAATAGTTCTCCAATGCGTTTGAAAGGCATTCCCAAAGTCTTATTTGAATGTTGCTGCCTTTCCTTTTTCTTTAAGACATCACGTTCAGATACTGTTTTGAAGTTGATGTTTCTCCCATTTTTTTGAAGACACATTGCACACCACATTGCTGATATAGCCCTAAGTTTTGACTAACAGCTTGTTGGGATCCACATTGTGAGTGAAAAAATACTATATTATTCCTGTCAAACCTATTATTGCCATTTTATTCATGTATGCAACTAAATAAATGGAATCAAGTGATGTGTCTTTTCAACAGGCCTGTAGTGACAAAGTGCCCACAGGTTATGTTTAAAATTGGATTTTTGCAAAGTTGTCATTTATGCATACAATGCTGGTTCATTCTTTGAGTCAGGTGGCTTTTTTTATTCTTGCATGATTCACTGGTCAGTGTTAAGTGGCTTAGTGCATAAAAACTGTATTCCTTTCACAATGATCAGATAAAAAAAAAATTAAAAAAAAAAGCAGGACTGAAAATGAGGGAAAAAACTGTGAATTTTCAAAGAAAAACTTTGAAAGTCCTTCAGAAAGCCTTGAGGACTCAAGTTCACTTTAAAAAGATTACAAGAAAAGTCTGGCTCCATGAGGGGAAAATATATGATAAAAAGAGAGAGCGAGAGAGAAGAGTAATTCAAGGTTTTTGCAGCAGTATTTTTATTTAATTTTAAGCACAACAAATACTATCTCTGAAGAGTTATCTAAATAAAAATGTTACAGGTCAGGTGGAAATCCATCCTTTCAGTACAAGAAACTCCCACCAACACTAAATTTACGATGCAATGTGTTTTTTCTCACTATGGGCTTATTTTTTCCCTGCTACTTCATGATACTCTCTACATTCACTGTTAAACAGGTCAGTGGTGCTGGTGCTCATTTTGGTCTTGTCTTGCTGTGACAACATCCGTCGTCAAGTACCTCTCAATTTTATAGCTCTGGGACTGTTTGTGAGTAGAAGCTGTACCAGCCACGCATCAAATTAAACCGCTACCCTGTCTGCTCCATTTCACCATTTGTTGGTTTGTTTGTTTTTTTGTGTTTTTTTCAGGTATTTATTTTCCATTTGTCCCCCCCTCCTCTCTTTTTTCAGACTATCGCAGAGGGCCTGATGCTTGGATCTGTGGCAGCGTGAGTGTTTGTTTCCAAGGATGAGTCCCCACCTGATGCTGAATTATTTGCACAATCATAATCCTGTTTGATTAATATCTGATAACCTGCTATGTGCCAGCAGAAGTCATCAAACCATAAAAAAATCATTACTGGTTTAGCTAATTAAAAGGCATGTGGAATCACATTTTCTGAGTTTTTGACTATAAATAAATTTGCATCTGAAATACTTCAAAATCAGTAACCTTGATCTGGTACCTGTGTAAACACATTTTTTTCCCTGTTTTTATCATCATGCCTCTCCATCAAAGGCTTTAGTTCAGGAATATCAATTATACATTTAAATAGTGAAGTGAAGCCTAGCTGATAGTCTTGAAGGTAGTCGGTAGGCTACATTATGAAATGCCCATCCAATGGAGAGTTCTTCCAACAAGCTGAAAAATACAACACAGACTATTTGATGAAAAAATACCACATTTTGTATGTAAAAGTTTCCCTTTAAGTATAGAGCAAAACCCCACTGTTCATGTATCTACTCTGCCTGCTGACTATGGGGTGCATCTCCCATTGCATGTCTGTTTGATATCCCTGTCTGCAGGTACTTTCAAGCTGATGCAGTTATGTGGGCTGTGGGTGCGACGGCATTTGTTTCCTTCGGCATGAGTCTGTTTGCTATGCAGTCAAAGGTAAAATCAGTCACTCTCACTGAGCTCCTGTTTGCAGTTCTGCCAAAAGTGAAATCTCACAAACTGTGGCAAGTCGAGAGTCTGTGGCAAATGTCTGTACACTGACGTGTTTTTTTCTGTGGAGTCTAGTGGAACATGTTCTGCTAAGCTGTTGATCAGGTTCTTTTTTTCATGCAGCACTTTGCCATACTTACCAGCTAAGATTAAAAAATGTGAAGGGATTGCTGTCCAGGAAAAACTAGGACTATTGCTGAGATCAGTATTTATGTCAATCAAATTAATTCTCTGCCTCCACTGGTAGCAGAGTTAAAGCTCTCTGAGCTCAGGCTTTTGCATAAATCTTAAGTTCAGAAATGGTCCAGAGCCTTGGTTACTTATAAAGTTACCTCTTCTCTTTCACTCTTTCTGCTTTTGCTTTGAATTGTGTGAAATGATAGAAGCACCACAAAAGACAATAGATTCGAAAAAGCCTTACATAAAGAGGAATGAATAAAACAATGAAGCCTGCTGCAATCATACTGAACATGCACAAGACAGTTCAGCCTCTTCCTCCCGCAAGCCGTGTTGCCTCTACGTGTCAGAGCTCCTGCTAAAGTATGACTGCACAAATAGCTGAAGCAAAGCCTCTTCTATTTGCATCTACAAAACAGTCGATTCCCTTTCTCAGTTTCTGGATGCAGGTTAGATTCCAGATGCTCGCATCGACACTGTTACGAAGCGTGGCACCTAGCGGGGGGGGGGGGATTAGATAAACAGAATTATAAGCAATAAACTATTTTCACGTTTTTATTTCTTTTTACATTTCCACATTTTTTATTTCACATATGTATTGATTTTCTTATTCTTGTATAGATTTATTTTCCATTGAATCATTCAAGAGAACACAAATAAAGCAAACAAAATTGATACTTATAAAGGAAACCTGACTTATTAGGCGCATAGGCCTTAATATACTCTTACCTTCTACTTAATTATTTCAACATTCTTTAGAGTTTACCACTTACTTTGAACTACAGAGCCTGGAAAGGACATTTAGTCTCTAGTCAAACTGGAAGAATGGTAGGAAGAAAGTAAGGGTTCACATCTTCCGGAGCAAACACAGATATAGCGTATAAATACGTGCTGTTAAAAGGGACCAAAACTAAATATTTTGTCTCTTATTGTGAATAGACAAAAAATGAGTCCCCCTCTGTTTAAGTACCCACAGTTGTTGAGCGAGCTTTGCCTACACATAAGCAATGGACTAACAGCAGTCTGTCAGGGATTATTTCTTCTTTAACTCCTCATTTATTGAAATAATCAGGGTTGTTCATTACCACAAGTTTAATGGAAAATAAAATGAGTAAACATTAAAGCATATTTAAAGTAGGAATACAATGTAATGTCACACTAAGGAGCTTCTTTTAACGCTGGTGAGGGAACAGAAGCTGACGGTAATGTATTGGTGGGAAAATGAACAAGCAATCTCCAACAATGAGAGTTGTTAAATTGATTTATTATATTCTAAGCTTTAAACAGAGATCTTGCTTGGTAGCATGATTGCCCCCTCCCTGGATTTAAGTTTCAATGCTTAAGTTGTTGTGTTTTATTATGCAGATCCAGTGTTGATTATTTAAAACACCTTTTTAAAATCATGCATTTAATAGCTCGCTTCAATTAATGGTTACATTCACAACAAAAGTAATCACACTGCCAGTAGGGAAAAGAAAAAGATAACAGGTAAGAGAAAGGGATGTTAGCTGCATTCTAATTGTATTTAGTCCTTTTTAATATTCTCTTAAACGCAATTAGTCATTTTGCACATTTTGTCACTTATTATGTAAAAGAGCTGGAGACGTTCCTCTTCTTTTTTTTTTGCTTAGATTATAGAAAACAAAACAATCAGGTGCCTAATGATAATACTGAGAAAATATCTGGTTTTAAATGCTCATTATCAATCTAGCCTGAAGAAAAAGGGGCAGTCTTGCAGTTCACACCATGCACATCATGCGCACAGCCTTTTGATCTCTGTTACTGTGTTATAAATGTCAAACAGACCACCTTGCATGTTAGGCTCGTGGCCTCTCAGGTGATCAATTTTCTCCTATAGTACCATCTTTTTTCCTCCGTCGATCTGAAAAGGGCGCACAGGCCAAAAGGCCACCTCCACTCTCCTCCTCTAAGCTTCTGTCACAGCGTGTTGATTAATTACTGGCCATCATTATATCTGGAGCCATTACAACTTTGCTTTGTGTTGAACTCCGGGATGCTTTTGTCCTTTCATAATCTGCGGCGCCTTTCAGCTGCGGGCAGCCTTGAGTGTAAATGAAGGATTTTCTGTGCAGAGTTTTCTGTTTGACAGGCTCATCACACTCAGTGTCTCTGTCTCTCCCCCCTCCCCAACTTCTCTGACACCAGTGGGACTTCACCACAGGAGCTGGTTGCATGTGGGCATTATGCTGGTCCTTCATTTCATTTGCACTGCTGTGTGCAATCATCCGATCACAGGTAAATCAAGTTGCTGTTGTCTTTACACGTGTTTGCAGTGAGAACAGGCTTGAAATGAATTTCAGCAGTGTGTGTCAGAAGCAGACAGCATGTACAGCCTCGTAGCTTTCATCCCCCGTGCATGCCGACACCAACCTGTGAGCTGAGCAGACTATAAAGAGGAGTGTGTATTCTTAAACCTCCCAGGAGTCATACTGATGTCAGACTGGTGCATTTTCATTTACAGTGGTTGTTTGTATTTTAGCAAGTCTAAGCACAAACAGGCAATGATTTTTAAAGTCCCATTTTGTTACAGGAAACTAAAATTTATCAAACGGACAAGCAGAACAGAAAAATAGAAGTGTCCACTTTTTTACGAGTTAAAAAATGAGGCTGAATCATTTCGTCTGCAGTGTACAGTATCCTTTTACAAAGACAGACTATAATATTATATTTTAAATACTTCATAATTACATATTAGCTCCATTTCTGAAATAAATACACACAAATATGGATCTGTCATATTCTTGAGTCTCTTTTCTGATGATGTGTCTAATTGTTTTGCAGTATCTGTACATCTTTTACGCCTTCCTGGGAACCGTGCTGTTTTCTTTAGTAAGTGCACTCAAGGAAATGGTTGTCTGCAACACTCTGCATCAAAATGACCTTCAAAAAAAGAAACCAACATCAAAGAAGGCTTAATGTCAAATGAATGTATGCGATACAAGCTTTGATCTCGGGGCCAAGCAGCCTGCCACCAGTGTTTGTCACAGCAGTTAGTGTAACTCTGATGTCCTTGTGCCCTTTCATTTCAATTATGCACTTCCTAACAGCAGCAGGCTTCATTTTCACAGCCGCCTCTCTGTTTTTTGGCGTTAATGGCAAATGTTGTGACCCATCCCGTCAGCTGGCGGAGCAAACCGTGGCGGCACGCAGAGCTGAACGAGCTGTCGGCAGCAACTCATCCGACTACCTCATTAGTTACATGCACATACTCATCTCTAAAAATAAGACCAAAAAAAACAATGCAGATCTCTTTTTTTGTTACCAACTCTTGTCTCTTTCATCACGCTGCCTTCAGATGTCAGGTGGTGTTACAGAATCTCGTCTCTGTCTCTCTGCAGTACTTGGTGTTTGATACCCAGCTGATATTGGGTGGGAAACATAGGAAGTATGAGCTGAGTCCTGAGGAGTACGTGTTTGCTGCTCTCAACCTGTATTTGGACATCGTTACTTTGTTCGTCCTCTTGCTGCAGTTCTTCAACCTCTGCCGCTAAAACCGGAACCTCACTTAAAACTCATGTCGGCACACAAAATCATGTTTGTAAGTTACAATATTCACAATGAATGAAGACTGACAATGCATCGTTAGTTGCACATTTAGTTACATATGGATTTCTGAAATGTGTATAAGCTCCTGTTAATGTCATGGTACCATTATAAAATACAATATTCTTTGTGCTGAATATCTGTTTCTTTTATTATGTGGTTAAGCTTTAAGTCACTATTTAATCAAGTCAGCCACTAATTTATGGTAATACTATAAGCAGCTCAGCTTTCTGTGATCTGTACCACATTTTAAAAACTTTTAGCACTCATGCGAAAATAAAGGTTAGATGTCACTATCTCACTTGTCTGATGGTTTTAAAGAATCTTAAAGATGTACAAACCAGACAGTCGTGTTAAGTTGTGAACCTGTCAACAGGTGAGAATATAAGACTTGTCAAAAAGCATCATATTCAGCAGCAACCGGGGGGTAAAACTCAACACAAAGTTTTATTGGCATCACACATCAAACAGTTTTCATATAAAGAGGGAATGTATCAAGTATAGACTATGAAAGTGCAAATAGCATTTCAAGGATTAGTTGCTTTACAATAGAAAATCTCACTGAGTTACAAAATGTTAAGTCATTTTTAAAATATATCACCTGGACATTAAAGGTGAAATACAAAGAAAATATAAATTCCATTCAGGCTTGTACCCACATTCCATGCACAGCATACTGTTAGACAAACAGGGGGACACATACGTTATCTCCTCCATTTAACACACTCACATCAAATCCAACACAGTTATCTCCACTAACCATATGGCACTCGCAGTTTGACAACTTCAAGACACTTAAAGCAATCACTTCCTTTAGATTTGATATTCTGAGTCAGCTGGGGGTAAAAAGTTGATTTACTTGAGTCAGACAAAAACAGATCGATCAGTTTGCCTCATTATTAAAAGCGGGTCAGTGAAGCTACTTTGTATTGCAATTTTTCTCAATTTTAGTGTCTTCGGATACATGATAAACATATAGTATGTCAACTCATTACATAGTTAATACAGTGATTTTAGTTTTCTAACCACAGGAAAACCATCTATTTCAAATGTAGGACATGAAGCATTCCTGCCCAACAAAACAAACAAAAAAAACCTTTCTTCACAATATTTCACATAATTTGAAAGTATGACAACTGTTCCAACCTATTTAACCAAATCATATAAAAATCTGTCTTTTCTATTAATGTTATACTACTAAAAACCAAAAGCCTCATGCTACAAAGATGTGTCTGCACGCTACAAATGTTAGGTGAGAGAAACAACTTTAAGGTAACAGGTGTTTTTGTTTTTATTCCTGTGTAATCAGCACTCAAATTTGTGAAGAACTGTAACAATGATGACTCGCATAAAGGCACTGTGATTTTAGCTCCGCAGAGAACCACTTCAAAGTCATGGATTCTCCATGTAGTTGAGATGCTGCACACATTCACAAATTCTCTATGCACTGCCCGGCAATCTGGCACCTCTGCAGAGATCTACGAAGACTTTGTTTATTACAGCACCAAAACCGGGACCCAGAGATAAATTACAGTGACTTGAACTGGATTAATTCACCCAAGTCTGAAAGTGATTGCCAGGATATTTTCCTGGACTGGCCTTCCCTGCAGTGCATAAACAAGACCACTCATGTCTGTCACACTTGACATTCAGCTTAAACGTTACTTTAAAACAAGCTCAAACAGAATTCAAAGTGTGCTGTCTCCAAGGTGTGAGCTGATTCACACACTGCAGCCCCACGAACCTGTCAGCATTTGTTGCTTTTGCACCTCTGAGGACAACTCCTATTTAAACTGAGGCTTTGAGATGAATAACCATTGTCAAGTCAATTTTGAAATGTTTTTCAGCAGGAAATCTGCTTAAACAACTAATCTTTTTTTTTTCCTTTTCTTATTTTTTTTTAAGTTGAAAGTTTAACATGACGTACACAACCATTGTGGTCTTCTACTATACAGTTTTACAGAGCACACCACAGGTTTTAGCAAGTGAGATTTGAAAACATCATTCAGCTGCAATCTCAAATAAAAATATGGCTCGAGACGTTCACATTTAAGTTTAGCTGAATCAGAGAGATTGTGATAAGCAGGCACAATTTGCTGTGAAGAATCCACTTGGTGACTGCAAACTGTGCTTTTGCTAGTCAGTGTTTGGCACCTATAAAGTAGGCGGGTACAGACAGAAGTGAGAGCCATCTCTCAGCCTGTATCCTGTAGATTGAATTACAGAGCAAATCTGAATCTGCTCACTATGTGAAGTCTCTCAAATTCCTGATTCAGACTCATACAGTAGGCTTTACTCCAGTAGGGAAAAAAACACATAGTTACTACTCTAAATATTGTATGTCTATATCTTATCTCCTCTAAACTTCATTTTAGAAAAAACTTTATCAGTACAGGCTCCATTTAGGCAACACCTCCTTGTAAATGGTGATTAAGTGCTCACTGTGGTTAATGCTCTCATTGCAGGAGGGCTGGGTTCAGAAGGTGCTCACAATACCAGAAAAGCAGGGAACTGACGTGACAGCTTTGCTAAGTGCCTGCACTGAAGTCTAAAACTGTGATCCATTTGCCTCAGAAGTCAAAAAAACCAAGCTGGCAATGACATCACTACGGATATGAGTTGCAAGTTGGATAATCAGTTGGATGTGTTAGTGTTTTGCTCACTGACTGGGTCAGAAATTATTAGCAAAACAAGCTGAAGACAACACATTGCTCTGTATTTTGCACATATAAACCACACACAAATGTCTTCACTGAGAAATTGGACAGCAGTTTGTGTGTGACTGATTTAATGAGGCAAAACCTGAAAGAAGAGTTTCTACCTACAGCATCACTATTTTTTATGCATAAGATGGCAGCGCTGCCGGATTTTGAAGTGTGAGCTGGTTCAGTTCTTCTGACTCCTTCAGAGATCTGACCAAAGTGGATGTTCCAGCTACATTTTCCTACCGGGAACCTGGATAATTTGACTTCTGAGTTCAAATGGATTGAATGATTAATACTTCTGATTTACCAGCTGACTGACACATTCTTCATTCTCAGTACATTCCACCTGAATAGCTACTACAAATGTTCTTCAACTACGCTATCTGTAGTGTTCTTTTGGCCTTCCAATTACTGCTGTCACAAATATCAGCCAAGCAGATCAAACCAAGTGCACTTGCTCTACCCACTCAGACGAGCTGGTGCTGAGCAGCTGATCAGACACAGAGTCACATTGTGGAGTGTCAACGTGGCAGGCCTTTGAGCCGGCACGCTCAGCATGCTCTCCACTCGGGTCAAGGCCAGCCATGTAAGGTAGTGGCATGGTGTCGAGCCCCACTAGATCTAACTGAGTCGGCCTCTCAGCAACAGCAGACTCCTTCTCCTCTGTTCCCCTCTGAGAGCAGAAACCCGCATCAGTCATCATCTCCTGAGGTTTCCCGCTGTCAGGGAGGACGATGACCCCACCTTTCTCATCATCATGCAGACATTCTACGCCACCTGCAAGGAGTGAACCCATATTTGAGTCAGTGTCAGAGGAGGTGGAGGGGACCAGGGTGATACCTTGAGGATTTATGTCATGGAACCAAGCCATGATATTGCCAAGCAAGTTAGCATTTGTTGCCAATGTGGAGGACGAGGATGGATCGTGGCTGTCGCATGTGGGTGAGTCTGTTGTGTCAGTGGAAGAAGAAAAGAGGCCTGTCGAGGAAGTGTGTGCCCGGTGATGACTGTCACGGTGTTGCACAGAGATGGAAACACCGGTGGCAGCAGAGTACTGGCTGCTGATGTTGCCTAGTATTGCCAGGTTATCTCCCAGCTCCAGCAGTTCGGAGCTGCTTAGAGAAGCTCTGGGGAGGACTTCAACATCTGGAGCGCTCTGCTCAAGCCTAGAGGGCAGGGAGGTACCAATTGCACCGAGCGAAGCTTCGTTGGCAAGCATCTCATGGCTAGACCCCATCCCTGCCATCCTCGAGTCCTGGAGTGACAGCTGAATAGCCAGTAAAATGTTGGGGTCGTCCTCATCCAAGGAACCAAGACCCTGCAAGAATGAACAGGACATGGTGTCAGTGACACAAACCGCACAACTGTCACCTTATTACAGAGCACCAGCAGTTATCAAGGTTTAACATGAAAGACCGAAAGCAGGCAGAACTGTAGACATAGACAGGGAAAACGACTTTTAACCCTTCAACTTAAAAATAAACAAGATTTGCCATGGCAGCAGTGTTGTTGTTTCCTCTGAATGTTGCTCAACTTTTGTATTTTAAACTCCAAAGTTATACGTTTTAAATCTCATAATGTACTCAGAATACAATAATAATTTAAACCACCGCCAAGTACATTCACCAGCCAGTGTGTAACTGCCAGCTGGTCCAAAAGACAAACAAAAACACTACAAAAGCTGCTGGCTGTAGCAGTGTAGGGTGTGTAAGTAACACCCTAACAAAAACACTATCGTAAATCGGACCAGAGTATTTGTAGGAATGACATGATTATCAAAAATATGAATTAACATCCACTTTTGCACCCTCTGTGCAATTGCGGGCTTTTTGAACTGAAAGGTTTCATCAGCTAAACCCGTAACTGTGTACTCACCATCAGATGACCTTGCCTGCGCCCACTTCCAACATCCTGATTGTCTTTTGTAGAAAAAAAAAAAGAAACAGAGAGAGGGAAAAAAGCTGTCAGAATAAAACTTT
This sequence comes from Atherinosoma microstoma, assembly GCA_037177055.1. Taxonomy (NCBI): domain Eukaryota; kingdom Metazoa; phylum Chordata; class Actinopteri; order Atheriniformes; family Atherinidae; genus Atherinosoma; species Atherinosoma microstoma. The sequence continues at coordinate 21,453,739 of JBBBVU010000006.1, read as the reverse complement.
AAGGCCTTTGAACAGTCACAGTTGCACATCAATTTAACTCCAGAACAGCCAAGAGGGTCATTTTAACCGTTTCAGTAACTTTGTTAAATAAAATGAAGTCATGAAGTCTTGCTGGTTCCTGACTTTTCCTAAAGCTAGTGAATAGACCAAAGGCCTTCAACGGTTGGTATACACTAAAATTCACTATAAAAAATTACATAAATCTCATAAGTAGAATATTCAATATCTGCAAAATGCAGGTGGACAGAGTCTATAGAGCACCAATATAGTCATTTTGAATTGAATACAACATTCTTCACAACAAATTATGACTTGATAAACAAATTTAGTGAAAGCAGCAAGTTTGTGCAAAACCTGAACTCTTATGTTATTCAACATGATCTGTCAGTGGTCCAAGTTTTTTCATTTATTTTTTTAAACGTTCAAAGTGGCTAAGGTCAAACTAAGTCCAGAATGTTCAGCAACCTTTGAATGTCAAATTATTCTTGTACTGCTTTGAATTGTATTTGGCTGATTATCCTGCTGCTGCATGAATCTCTCTCCATGAAGATGCAGATCCCGGTGGAGGCGGAGTCTACTCTCTGCAACTTTAGCATTAAATATTCCCACCACCATGTTTTACTGAGAGTTTTTAACACTGCAGTTTAATTTTCACTGCAATTCATTTCCTCCTTCTGTTGCTGGATCCATCAGGGATTGGGACTTTGTTCTGTCATCTTCAGTAAAATGCTGGGGTGTCTTAACGTACCTAGCTCTATGCCTGGTTTCTCCCAAGACAATTTTTAGAGAAGCTTTTCATCCTCTTAGATCATTACCAGACAGCTTCCTTTTGACAGGACCTTTGGTGATTGAAGTCTCGAGGTCTTTATTTAGCAACATCTGTATCAGTGATGAGGTTGTTTTTCTTTCTCTCTGTGAACTAAGTTTGATGTGCAGTCTCTTTTAGTCCATCGAACTCTGCTTTGGATATGCCTGATCAAGTATCTGCAGTGTTTCAATGCTGTGCTCTGCCCTTAGTTCAAAACATTCAGTCAAACAACAATTTCACAGTGAAAAAAACTTCTTCATAGTTCTGATGCCACATTACCCACTATCACAATGGCTACTTGGTAAGCAATGTTCTGCTGGAGACCTGAGGCACAGACACAAGGGAATAACTCATGTCATGTGAACTCAGTTGATCTAAAAGTTCTCAACATCACATTGCTAAATCCCCATCTTTCAAGTTCAAGAGAAAGGACACATCTTCTACATAAACAAAAACAAGTAAGTCCACAGATGAAGGTCCACATATGAGATGAACCCCTGTAATACCTAAAGTGCTGTCACTGAGGTCATCAGGGTCAGGTGTGTTGCTACGAACACTAGACATGTCGCCTCGCCTCCGCTGTCGATGTCTCCGTCTATACTGGAATTCTGCATACTCCTTTAAACAAAAGCAGAAAAAAAGAGAAGTTTTAAATGAATTTCAGTAAATGCTTTAATTCAGTTATCTGTTGAGTTATCAAGTTACCTCTTCCTTTTTTTTCAAAAATCAACATACTGCTTTCTGGCCTGGCATAAAAATCTTATGTGCGGACTTTGTTCTAAACAGTCATTAACATAATTTGTACACTGGCAACTTGGATTTATGTAGGGAAGCAGTTTGGCTCAAATAAGGTCAGTCCTATGTTCCAGAAAAGCTTAGCCCCAAGAGACTATTTCAAACCTTTCATCTCCAGTACAAGTCTTCAGTCACTGGGTTCAAGTCTAGACTGAATTCATGCAGAGCACATGCTCACCAGAGGGAAACTGCCAATTAAGAAACATGAGGATTGAGATACACATGATTGAAAATACTACTTGTGCATGCTCAACTAATCTCAAAAGCGACAGTGAACCTCACTGAGTGTTTGAGCGATTCAAAAGTAAATGTGTAAGCTGAGTGGCAAAAACACATCTCCAGATGAAAAAATGCATTTGGTAAATGGTTCCCTGGCAGCACCTTTTACCTTTAGCATTACAAGCACCCAAGTGTTTCATATTCACCCACACTCACACTTACAAAGACGCACGCAAACAGAGGCAGAGCTGCCATGAAAGCTACTGGCCTGCTAGCAAGAGCTGCCTGGATGTTCATTGTCTTCGACATGTGGAGTGCCAAGGCGTCAAACACAACTTAACATCATTGGACAGGAAGTTTTCCCCCTGAGCCACCGATATCTGTACCTGCGTCAGGGGAAGTGGAAGAAATATATAGGCCCCTACATTTCATTAGCCTAAACACTATCTAATACAGTATAAGTGAGACCATGTAGATTATTACGCTGTAATGTGATCTTTCTGAAATCAAATCGCTTTAAGAAATTCAAATATTGCAGAACAAATGAAAATTGTGGATAAATGAATGCTAATTATAGGAATATTTACAGATACTTTTGTGTGATGTCCTTCATCTGAAAATAATGATTTAAAAAAAACCTGATTCACATAGAGACAAGGTCCATTCATTATGATCCAATGACATGTAACATCAGATGACTAATATAATGCAGTTTAACTCAGAAAATATATTTTACCAGCCACATTGAGCTTATTTATATGTTCTGTGAAACAGAGTAGCATAAACAATCGTCATTTATTGTCAAATTTAGTTGTATTTATTCTGAATAAGTGAATGAAATTGACTAAACATAATAACCTAAATGCTTCTAATGAGGTCCAAAATGTTGTGGCAGGCCAGCGGCTCAGATGACATACAAATCATGAACCAGCGAGGGTAACTACACTGTTCCGTGGTAACCTATTAGAATGCTAGTCAGATGTGGACATGTTGTGTTAGTGTAAAGTTTATTAAAATAGAAAAGACAACAGTGATCTGTTATCTTAAATCAAACCAAGCTGATGTTAAGTTGGAGTCACAATTTCATTATTCTGTTTTAATGAGGTGGTACACGGCAAAGTAAATTTAAATTTTGAAGCCACTTTCATAAGCTGCTGATTTTACTCCAATAGTGTTCTCATGAAAGGGCTACATGTACTAAATTTCCATATCAAGATATTAGAACCTGGAGAAATGATCAAGAGCATTTTTCATTCAATCCCCATGTATTAACGAAAGTTACTGAGTCACATTCATATATAATCAAAAGCCTGTCATCCAAACTCTCTTTCATGTTTCAAGCAGCCTAAAAATAGCCCACTATGAAGTGATCTGCAGGCATTGTAAGAAGCGTGGAGCGGGCCATCTGTAGCTGCGCCTGTGAGGCAGCCACATCTAGCTTTGATTAGTGCTGTGGAGTTCCCAATAACTACTGCAGAGAGACTGAGGCTCTTATTCAGCAGACAAAAAATTAAAAAGCATCTGATGATAACATTTACTGTTACAGAAAACACAAGCCCAAAATAATCTGTTGACAACAAAGAACAATGCCGGCTTGTTTGTTATTCAAATCTACAGAACAAAGTGCGAAGGTGAGATGACCATCTCATCTGAATTAACACTGATAATCCATTCTTTTGAAGAAGCCACTCCTTTGTAATATGCACCATGCTTAATTAAATCTTTTCTTTTGCCTTTTATACTTGCAAGTGCTTCATTTGGCTTGTATCTTACAGTTTTCTAAAGAATCATAAATTATTCAGCAAAGGATAGATATAAGGTCCAACAGAAAAGCTGCAGCAGTTGGCCGGAAACAGACATTAATTTAGTTTAATGTCATTTCATTTCTTGTGTAAAACAGCACAAATGTCTTGTCAAAGTTCGGCTTCTGTCCATCATCATGTTTCACTGTTGACATCGTTACAAACCAATTTGATAGAAACTTCCAAAACCAAGCAATAACCCTAGTAAACCGCACATCAACATCTAGGTCGTGCTGGCATTCTACATACAGTAGATCAGGTTTTCTGTGCAGTATGAGGCTCTCATTATCAAACAAATATTAACATCCATCATCAACATAAAAAGTAACGCTCAAGCACAGAGAAAATACCACATCTAACTGCCAGAGGGGGGGGGGGGCATCTAAGACTGCATAGGACAGAACATTCCAGTGCAGAAAGAGCTGATAGTAAAACAGAAATGTTGACAATCTCCGTTTGCTCACCACCACAGACTAGTTGTGTTTAGTTTAAGGATATGGCTAGTGAGAACTTTGCTGTGAGAATGATGTTGGCAGCACTTGGACTGTTGGTTGGGGGAAAGGAGAGAAAAAGCAAAGATCTTCCTCACCAACAGCCAATACAAATCAAAGTTGCTAAACCGGATATAAAAAAGACATAGTAGTCACAACTTTGGAGACAAGGTACCAGGCTAGGTTTGCAAACTTCATATCGTTCCATTTCAAGGTTGGAAGTATACAAGTCAATGACCCAAAAAGAAAAAGTTATTCAGGCTGAGGAAAAAGAGATTCAAAACGCGGCCGGCAGATGGGGTATATTTGTTTTCCTGTCGACCGACCTCTCTCAAAGACATTTTTAACTTGAAGTACTCACAGGGGGAAAAGGAATAAGTTATTAGAGATGGCTACATTACACATGAGGGAGATTCTGCTTTTGTGTTTGCTGCTTCCCTGACACTGCTTTCTGGGGCTCTTAATGGAACTTCACCACCATTGATTCAACCTGTGCTTTCAATACTTTGACAAGTCAAAATGTCGGCCATGAAAAAAAGTCTACTTAAAATCCTGTCTTCAATACTGTTAAAATATGTGAACAATAACCAGAGAGGCTCAGGTTTAATCTGATATTTGAATGTTTATCTTACTCTCCCAACACTACAGACACAATCAACATGAAACCAGGGAAGTGATTGAGCTTTTGAGCAAAGTGAATTTCTTTGCCTGCATTTTCAAGAACTGCCACAGTCTAGAAATGACACAGTAATGAACACCTGGAGTGAAAACTGCAAAGTATTGATTTATGCACAATTACAGAGTGCATACATCAAGCTGTGCATAGGAAGGAAGCATGCTGATAATCAAACTGTTGCTTGGTTGACAATTTTATGACTCTAAAGTGTTAACTAGTGCTATTAGTAAAGTGCAACGATCCAGAGCAACGTATTTGGTGTCTGCCGAGTACTTTGCTTTGAATCATTACAAAAGACAAACACTGAACCGCGAGGGTTTTGGCCGTTAGAGCCAAATTCAAAACACAAATGTTTTGCCCAATTGATATTATTCTAACTTTATATAAAAGATAAACAGTTTAATACCTTAATGATATAATCATCAGGTTCAAGATTTTGAGATTAATTAAAAATGATTAAGTGTGACATTAAGAGGGTACTGCTGGAAGCACTGTTTCAAATCAAACACTCCCTAATCAAAATGAAATGGTACAGCAGAACACAGGGTTCTGATTTGAAGCACACCAAGTAGCCACTTTCAGTTTGAAGTAAGGGTGTGATTACTGATGAGAGCTGCAAGATCAATTTAACTCCATCGTCTGGATTCTGATCTGTTCATTTAATATATCTTTTTTTTTATTTTTATTTTTTTAAATATTGATCAAAACTGTCTTTAGTCTTAAAGTACAGCAAGGAAGTCAAATGTGCTCACGTCCATTTAACTTTAAATTGATCTTTCAGGATTTCGCTTGTTTACTGTCATATATAATCTGATATTTGCTTATTCATTTATTTTTGCTAAAGTTTTATTCATATCAACAGGCTGATATCAGCTCGTCACAGTGTTTTGTGCATGGTTACCTGCTACAGTGATAGTATAGCGCACTGGGTGCTGCATCAGCAAGCAATTTGTTTCAGGCAGTGAATGAACTGAGCAGTACAGTATTCATCTGTAAAACTAGCAAAGCTACTACTCAAGGGAGGCAAGTAATAAAAAATATAGAGCTGGACATGAAAATGTCCCTTTGAAGAGCAGAAGTTTCAAAAGGCATAACAGACACTGTCAAGACATTTTAACCAGTAAGTAATTACCTCAGGTGATGCAAATCCTAAATATTCCCAGTCCCACGTTCCACCAGCAAAACTGTCAGCAAGAGACAAGAGAGAAACTGCCATCAGCTTGACGGATAGAGAGACAAGATAGTTTTGTTTTTTTCACTTTGCACAAATTCTAAATGCAGTTATATTTGACCATTTTTTTAGTTTTGTTTTCTTTTTTTCCCCCTTTTTTTGTGAAAGAATTTCAGAAAAAAATAATAATTGAGCTGCTTTTCTTTTCTTCACCTGCGTCTGGGGGCCTCAGGAGAGTCATTGGGGGCCACTCCCCTGGCAACTGAGGCTAGGAACTCCTGCCTCTTCTGCTGTACAAGACACGCTGCACGGATGATCTTGTGGCGTGGTGTTCGCAGGTAAGGCCTGTTAACCTTTTGTGCCAAGTCCTCAGTGACCATTTCCAAGTCTGTCTGAGGACAGACAAACAGATAGATGGCTAAGAGAGTTTTACCAGAAAACTAAGTCAGTGATGTTTTGTACTATTATTTACACATGACAACTGTTGTAATGTTACATATGACAAAAAAAAACAACACACATTATAAAGCAGAGTTTTTCAACCACTGTGCCATGGCACACTAGTGTGCCGTGCGAGATCATCAGATGTGCCATGGGAAATTATCCAGTTTCATCTAATTGGTCTAAAAAACATCTTTTGAAAAAAAAATAATGATCTGCAAATAACATTTGATTCCTATTCAAGATACTTTGACAAGAATTACTTTATATTATTAATATCGGCATAGAGTTTTCATATTTTAACCTTTTTGGTTTTTGGTGTGCCTTGTGACTTTTTCAATGAAAGCAATATACCTTGGCTCAAAAAGGTTGAAAAACACTGTTGTAAAGGATAGTTTGTATGAAAGCAGCACATAAATGCATGTTTTGAAGCAGCAGCAGACTCACTATCTGTGAAAAATATAAATTCAGCCTCACTTATTTAAGGTCCTGTCAGACTCCAGACACAGATAAGGGGTCTGCTAAGCATCAAAAACTAGCAACTAGCAGATATCGTCACTGTTAAGTGTGGTCAGCATCTGTTATGGGTTTTCTAGCTTTTGTGCTGTTACAAACAGCATGCTTTGTTAGCTCGTAACTGACAGGGTTGGACACAGTTAATGTTTTGCCGTGGGGACTTTCAGTATAATCTAACATAAAAATCTAACTATCTGGCTCATTCTGTGCTGAAGCTTTCAGGTTTTTTGGACAGTGACTGGCTTTTGAATTTTGGATGTACCTAAACAAGCTCACTCAGGATACATTTGAATCTCAAGACTTTAGGCAAGTGCACATTGCTTGTCCCATTCATAGAAGCAATATTAAAACACATCCCTTCAATATAGTAAACATCCAACATTTTAGCAGATATGCACAAAAGTAAAACCCTCTTAAGAGGGAGAGGCCATTACGTTTGTCTTATAACAATATGTTCCCAAACTATAGTGTGATGTATAAAGATGTTAAAAGTAGCCTAAGGCATAAACTACTTTTAGATCAGCCATTATTGAATCAGTTAAACAGCATTATTTTTTACAAACCTTTAAGATTATGTTAGATCTAGCCAGTCTAAGCTAGTCCAGTTATTTTACAGTATGTAAGAAGCTGTAATATAAAAGAGGAAGGTATATTCTATTCCTATACTAAGGATTATGAATTATTAATCACAAAATGTTTAACTAAAAGCTGAGATGTGCAGGTATTACAGAGGCAGATGGTGAAGATCGTGAGGTAAAAAGCTTTAGGACCCCATCTCTAATGGCCCATATAAAACTGACTGCTGTGAACATTTGTCTTTCTTCTCAGTAAGTAGTCTTGAAACCTGCATAAGCTCATAGATCTCCTTCTTTGTGCTTTTGGGCTCCAGATAGAAACCATAAGGATAAGAGCACTTGAGGATGCGGCGAGTCTTAAGTAGTTCTAGGACTGCATCTTCAATGAACGTAGTATCAGGTGGGCCTCCTTCCCCTGGGATAGACAGAGAAAGAGTCAGATGACAATAAAAAAAATCCCTTAATTACTTCACTTCAGTTCAATAAATCCTGAACCAAAGGAAAGTACCAACATTTGATTTAGTATAATGGAACTGCTGACTTATATCTGTGATGTCTACACTGAGGGAATCAAGAGCTGTGCTGGCTTTCACTTACTTGTGAACTTAAAACTCTCATGCATCCTGCTCCACCTGTAATCTATTCATCTGAATGCATCTCCTTTTTTTTCTCAAATCCCTTTGATGACTCATTTTTATTTTTGAATTCCAAAATAAAAACAAAAAGATCACAAGTCAAAGAAAGGTTTTTGATCAAAGTGTAGGACTTTATCTGCATTTGGATGCTCATCTGCATAATACAATATAACAACTGAAGATAACTGAATATATCTGCAACTATGTAGAACTGTGATGTGCTTATATACTGTAAATTAAACTCTAATGACACTTAAACTAGTGAGTATCAGAACAAAAATGTTTTTTTCTAAACAAATAAGAATTTTCAATAATTTTTTTTACAAACCAAAGCTTTTCTTGTAATTTAAAGTAACTCGCCCTGCAAAATATTTTAACTTAAAAATAACAGCTTTGTGTTTTCTCAAATGTGCCAGCTTCCCAAAACTCAATATCAAAGGATTGGATTAAGTTGCAGCTAAATGTGTAATAAAGATTGACACCTTCACAGTAGACTGAACACTCACTTCCACTCAAAGCCCGACTGAGTTGCTCCATCTTCTCTTTGGCTGTTTTTAACAGGCGCTGCTCAAGCTATTGTGATTAAAACAGAAGGTTTTGTTATTGAGAAAAACAGTCTTGGGAATTTTGCCCAAGCAAACAATCGGGAGTTTTCATAATATGAATTTAAATAAATTAACATAAATGGAAACGCAGACCTTAATGTTAAAGGTGAGTATGATGTATAGACTGGATATACAATATTTTTAACATCTTACAAATGAGCATATTAGAAGGAATGCCCACTCATAAGACAAGTCCCTCTGACTTACTTAATCACATTACTATTTGTAATATATGCAAAGAAGATATCACTAAAAAGCAAAGCCAGCTCTGTTTACCTGATAGCTATGCTCATGGTTCTTGAAGCGTGTGTAGTAGTGCATAAAACGGTCAAGCTCCTGAAAGCCCTTGTGCTTCTTCTCTGCCTGCAAAGCCGTGACAAGACACAGTCACAGTTAATAAACTTCTGGGCACATTGTACCCTCTCACAGAGAAAGTGTAAATACTCTGGATGTGAGCAGTCATATTAAGTAGTGGTGCAGGTGTAAGCCATACTTGTGATTGGAAGGGGTGTTAGAGAAGGCTGGGAATTAACTTCTTTTAACCAATGATGAATGGAGTCTGAATGAATTGTTTGATTTTTTTTTTTCTTAAAGTTTGGAATTAGTATTTTCAAGGCCTTTTTCTCTCTGAGTGTATGAGTGCACACTACATATACTCCTCTTGGCTATTAATGGGTATATTTGACTGGATCCATATACAGTTTGTCCACAAAAGCTCTTTTAGACTACCTTTTAATCAAATGCATAAATTGGTGATTTGGTTCCCCACCCTTTTTCTTTGGTTCTGTGAATGAATAAAGGACTGACAATAAAACTGTCAACAACTTAGGAAGCGACAGCCTCTGCTGACAACAATAAAATAAAATAAAAACTTGGTTATCCAGAATTTCTTGAACATGTTTAAAGGGGGGAAAAATATAATAGAATGTGTTAAAGTTATACTACCTTTTGTAGATGGACCAGCACAAAATCTGATTAACTGCTTTAAGTAATATCCCTTATCTGGTCCCTGTTGTCACAACATTGATGTAAAATAGTTTAGATGTGGTACAGTTGACTGGGATGAAAATGCAAGACATAAGAATATAGAGTCCGTTCTAGTGTATCAGTATGTACCTCTTCTGTCATCTCCTTCGACTGTTCCTCCACCTGTTGGATAACTTCATAACGGGTGCAACGATAGTAACCCCCTGTTGATGAGCTGTGCTTTTTCCACTCCTCCAGGCAGATCCAACAGAAATCATATTTACACTGCGGGGTGGGGGGAGACAAAAAGAAACATTTGTTCTTTCTTCAGGTCTACTCTGGTCAGGTGCCACACCAAAAAATGGACAGCTAAGTACTAATGCTTGTGCGGGTACTGAGGTAAATAAAATATTAACACACAACTCAACTGGTATTATCTAGCAGTTTAAATTATTTACTGCTGCTAAAAGAACTGTGATTCTATAATGATTTTAAGGGCAACTAATTACTTGAAAATACTGAATAAGGACCCAACCGATTTATGTTTCACATCAGTTCCTTTTTGAGAAATGGCAGTTTACAAGAGCTTTTTTCCAGCAGTATCAGCTAAGTTTCATAATGGCAGCTGTTTGGTTCTTGCAGTGAATCCTTGTAGCCTGCTCCCACTGGAAGGCACTTAAACTAAAACTGAGATCCGCAAGTCCCATTGGTATTGTAGAACAAAAATCTGCAGCATATTCGAGTCCAAGTGATTTCATTTCCCAAGTCACAAGTACTTCTGTCAGTGACAATTGAACCAGAGCAATAGCAAAGGCTGACATCTCTGTTGTCCTGGAAACACTGCTTACATGACACTTCAGAAAAACTAATATGGTTTCCAAGAGCAAGGATGGAGGGCCTAGAGTGGTAGCAAATGAATGAGAGATACACACACACACAAAAAAAACACAGCATGTGAAATGTAAAAACTTCAGAGAAAATCGTCTGACGCCAGACCAGAGAAAAGAAAATGGCAGTGAAAAGACAACGGTTCCTTGGCAACACTCAAACCCATGTTTCCAAGCAACAGGGGCAAAGCCATTTCTTACCAGGTAATAACAGGTCAAGAGGCTTAGCCCTCTGTGGCCTCTCAGCTTGTGAAAGCTGCTCCATTCCTCCAAAACTAACCTCCATCTCTCGTCAGCCTCTTTAACCAGTGAAGACAGCAACAGGGCTGTCACAGACAAAACAGAACCTGGCTCCTGGACTGCACTGTCATCATCAGTGCAATGTAGGCAGTCCTTGACTCAATTTCTTTCTTCTTGTTTTGGAAATGCAACATTTTTTTTGTTTGTGTTTCTTCGAAGCTCTGTTCCTGCAAGTCGGCAATCTGAAATAATTTCCAGACCGTTGGTGCAGAGAAGGTAGTTAGATATGTGTCATTAAGTAGAGTTGTCAGTTGAAAAACGGTTAGACATCTGTCACAGAGATTGGGCCCAAAGAAAACCTTATCCTCCGTACACGTATATACAGTTACCCTGAACCTCCCACTGTAGGACTGGTTAGTGTGTCCTAATTAGATGATACAGATTGAAGTGTTTTTGCTCGTATTTTAAGTTGTTTGTAATTGCATTGTATTTTCATACATCATATTATTTTTCTTGTTTCAAAACCACATCCCACAGACAAACCTACAGACCGGTACTGTACAGGTAACTGCACATATCACTAACTATCTTAGTTGTCCCCACTAGTAGTCTATCTACAGCTTTTCTAAGTGCTTTAAAGTACATGAATACGTTCGAGCTGGAAAACACAAGGTAAAATAGTTAAAATAGTTACTGTGTTGTAATACAATACCATGATGGTGAGAAAGATAACTATAACCTCTGTGGCTAACTCACCTTTGCACACTGCATGTGATTGCAGCCCTCATTTTTCTGTATTGGAGATTTGCAGTTGGCACAGGATTTAGAGTTGGTGAGCAACCATAAGCAGTTGGCTGCATCCTCATAAGCTTCGCTCACACCAGCCACTTCAATAGAGATATGGAGAGGTAAACACAACAAATAAAGGCACAATGAGATAAGATGAGGATGACAATTACAGGGCTCGAAATACCACATGCATGTGCAAGTTTGTGCATGTAAAATTGGAAGCATGCACCTAATTATTGACCGCATGCGCACTTGTGCAAGTAAGGATAAAGCTGGTAACTTGCAGTGTTGTCAATTTAGTGACTCTGTCACTATACTTTGTGAGTATTCATACCCCTCTAGAGACTCTTTATTTTCATTTATTTATTTTGTTAAGTGATTAACGACAAATTTAGTTACTTTTTCTGGCAGTCCCTTCCAGCTGCAGCAGATATTAACTTGTGCACTCAGACTAAAAATGAAACATATATGTGAAGTCGCTACCGGCTGATTCCACCCTGGCTTACAGTCAGATATCGATGTCCATTAATGTAGACTGTAGACAAAAACGTTTAAAAAATTAAAATGCTTTACTGTAACATGCTGTAGACTCTTAATTATAAATAGGGCTGGGCATGTTGCAGAGTTATTACCACCCTAATGCATTAGTTAATTAACACCAACAATTATTTTATCATGCTTTAGCGCAGTTTTTTTTTTTTTAAGTCTGTTTCTCACTGGCTGTCAATACACAGACAAACCACAGGTCACATGAGGAGTGTACTAGCTGGGGGTGGCCATCTTTTTTTGTGTCTAAGTCTCTGAGATCCCCTTCAGGTGAACTGCTGCAGCGCTCACCTTTTTGTTGACAACTCCACATGAGAAACCAAGTGCACATTCGATGATAACTCGTTCCAGACGTACTGCACTCATTTCACGGAATTGCTATGTTTAAATCTTTTTATTTTAAGATCTTAAGTTTTGAAAAGTTGTTAGATAACTTTTATACAGGCTAACCACCTCATTGCCTTGTTACTGATCAGATGTCACTTTATCTCATTCAGTTTATGTCATAACAGGAATATTGAGAGAAAATGTTTTAATTGTAGATGAACTAAATATTTACACAAGTTTGAGGTCTTTATCTTTATTTTTCTTTTAACCATCCCTACTTCCCTCACAATATAGAAGATCTGAGATTTATGTCTGTTCCAGCAGTGAAACACACCTGATGCCTGAAATTCATTTACAGATATTGTTCCCTCTGTTTAGAGGGAAGGCAGCTTCACACTGCTTATTATTATTACCTCCACCAAGGCGTTTGGGGTTTTTCTCAGGTGAGTGACCCTATGGCTTGGCTAAGGTCTGCGCTCTCTGAGTTCTTCTAGTTATATAAAAGTTTGCAATACACCAATATGGAATCATCACTGAATTTTGTTCGCAACAATGTGATCAATCGTGACTGAAAATTTTAATGGTTGCCCAGTAGTAATTAAAACCAAACCAGTCATAAGTAACTAGACTAAAAAACCCTTTTATATGTGTGTTTTTAGTTTTTGTAAGATTTTATCAGATCTTATAAGATTAGATTTAAGATTAACAGTTTACAGATTTGGGTTGTGCACCTAAATCATTTTTGGTGCAAGTAATTTTATTGCCATGTGCACCAGGGCACCTTAACTCAAAAATGTATTTCGAGCCCTGCCATTACCACAGCATCAATGCGGACCACTGTACTAAGTGGGTAATGAACCAGCCTGACTAATGATTACTGCTTTATATACTTTGCCAATATCTCCCAAGACGTGCATGTACCCGATCTCACACACATGCACACAAATAGAATAATTGGCTATTACCAAAGCACCTCTGATGTGTCGTTTGAAATGCTAAGATAAAACAGAATGTTGAGAAATCAAAGGAAAAGATGGTTCCAAAACAAAATAATTGCTTTTATCTTTCAATTGTCACATCAGTGAAGTGGCACTTAGGAGCAATTTAGGGCATCTTAAATAATCTATTACATTGTTTACAGTCCAATCACTGCTTCTAAACATTGTGTAGTTCCAGTGAGTGTGTTGTTCATTTCAATTACTAATTCATCATCAAAATGGCAGATTTTAATTGGTATACCATTAAATTGTTTGTCATTACTATTGTTAAATTCCAAGCAATTTAGCACTTAATCTGCAAAAAGAAAAAAGTGCAAGGTAGGGGAAACAGCTAATAAACTAAACCCTTCCATGATTACAATTGACCACTTGATTATTTAATAAAGCTGCACTGGTATAAAGATCTGGCAAGGAGACAGCAGAACAGATAACAATGAGAATGTAGAGTTGTGTAAACTATTATGACTTCATGTAAAAAATAGGGCTGTCAAAATTAACGCGTTATTAACGCGTTAATAACGTGTTAACGCGGTAACGGCAGTTATTTTTTTAAAGCGAGATTAAAGCACGCACCATCAGCATAATTTCAGGAAGTGATGTATAAAGCAGGTTGTTGCTCTGAAGCAGAAACAGACACAGAATGGATCTCTTATACGGACAGTTTAGCTTTAAAGTTCTGCAAGATGGTTTTCTGGACAAGACTGAGCTATTTCATCAACTAAGTTCTCCAAATAATGCAGGAAAAGGCGACTATAACCGGCCACAGGTCGAGGAATGGAAAATGAAACTTAAATTTACGAAGACACGCAGTTTGCAGCTGTGCTACATTCAGGGCAGCTCGGAAATCACAAATCTAACAGTCTACTTCACACAAGGACAACTACAGGATTAATCATCTGTTTAGAGTCTATGTGGGCTTCCTAACAGCTTGCATATATGATATATAATGATAAATATCCTGTTAAAAATATAATAAAATAGATCAAATAAAAAAAAAAAGTATTCTATATATTTCTGTGATTAATATGCAATTAATTGTGAGTTAACTCAGGACACTCATGTGATTAAAAATTTTAATCGACTGACAGCCCCAGTAAAAAACTTTATGAGGTAAACCATTGTAAATACTCACATTCCTCTGGTTTCATCTCAGAGACTTTCTGGAGCCACAACTTCCAGATGTCACAGTCACAGGGCTCATGGGCTTCACCTTGACACTCCCTGGAATGCATACAGACAGATAAGCTTGAAAAAGGGGGAAAAGATGACCTCTTGTCTCTTGACTAAACATAAAATAGAAAATAAATGATGAGAGTCATAGAGGTCTAATAGCAGATCCTTTACAATCCGTCAACCATCTTGGACAATTTGAACTGAACGCCATCTTCATGTTATGGGAATTATTATTAAGGTTGAACCTGTGTTATACATACCGTACTTCCCTTAACAAAAACCTGTGTTATTTATACTCCTGACTGAACCCACCAACCATCCCCAAGAATCATATAAGAAAGTTAAGTGCAGTAAGATATTATTATCATTATTATTATGAGAAAGCATTAATCCCAGTGGGATGGAGGTTAGAACACTGAGCAGGAAAGAAACTGCAGAGAGAATGTGCAGGGTTATGAATACAGAAAGCAGAAAGTAGAGAACAATGCAACATCTCCCCTCTTCTGTCCTTGTAAGTGCTTCCAAGCTAGAGCACACAGAGATTATACAAGTAGCTGAAGACAGAAAATGACTAAATGTTGAATTAGACTGAACTTTAACCCTTTAAAGCCCAACCCAAGAAAAAATGGGGAGAAAAGTAAAATTTTTAAAATCTGAAGTGTTTATTTGGCCCTTTAACATAATGTGGGGGAAAAAAACAACAAAAATGTTCTTTGTATATCTACCATTTATTACCATATAACATGTAAAAATTATTATTGTGTAGTCTTCTGCTTCCTAGCAGCCATTAGGGGGTAGAAGACACATATCATATTGCATACTGCAGGGTTTTGAGCAATGTTTTTACAAGAAAGTGATGCAAAATGTCTCAGAAACTCTATGTATCAAATATGATACGTTTGGCTTTATAGGGTTAAGATGAGTTTTTGTAGTTTAAAACATTTCCAAAAGGGTTTTTCAAATGGACTACACCTTGAGAGCCAGGCCTGCTCGGACTACAGGGTCATTGCCATGGTGACCGTCCTTGTCTGGGTGGCTGGGGGCCCTGCACTGCAGCCTTATGGTTGTGGTCTGGGCCCCTGTCTGCTCTGATCTGAGCAGTTTCCGTGGCAATGACTTCTATGGTCATGGATGGGGTGGCTACCGATGTTGATGGATCCCTAAGGATCCCTATATTGTTCCCTAACTTGGTTAATTAGTACCAAGACATATACCTGTTTATGTTGTTATTTTCATAGACATATTATGTTAGACACAGGCCGTTTAGAATGGGATTGGGGGATGGTAGATGGGAGTGGGTTCTATGGGTGCTCAGTGTGAGCTTTGTGTGTGTGTGTGTGTGTGTGTGTTCGACAGAGAAAGAGGGTGCGTGATTGCATGTATGCATTTCCAAAATTGTTCCGTAATAAACTTGAGCTTCTGGTGGCTTGTGTGTTTAACTTTCAAAAGTTGTTTTTTTGTCGTGGAAAGCACTTTGTATTATTTGTTGTATGAAAAGTGCTACATAAATAAAATTTGATTTGACTGTGAAAACTTTTGCTTTAATTACAGGGGGGGGGGGAGACAACTTTTCAGCATTACAATTAAATGTTTGAAAGTTAAAAATAAAAAACTAAAGCGCAACACTTTACCTTTCCATGAACACTGAGCGATACACAGTAACATTAAATACTAACCAGCAGAAGAGGTGGCCTTTTCCACAATCTACAGCAGGTGCCCGGAGCAGGGGAAAGCTTAGAGAGTCTGAAGTACATGTCCCAGGGCCCTGCGTGTTCAGCCGTACAGCTCTCTCACAGCCTGCTTCAGGACACCAGCGTATTGCTGGATTGTTTTCCACAAACGCCTGTTAACAGAGGAAGCAAAGATGATTCACATCAGTCAGCAGGTCAACAACACATCTCCAGTTGACCTGATGATAATTTCAAGAGGATGAAATAATTGGAAAAGTTTAAAAGCATCTGTCTGCAGAGATCACTGGAAAGTTATTTTATACTTGAGTGTAATTTACTCTTTAATTATTACAAAAGGTGCACATGTAAGTGAAGCGGGCCATTAAATTAATCCCTTTGCTGTTTTGTGGGTGGCACCAGACACACAACTGTTCTGGGTTTAAAGTGCTCCCCTATTATGTACACAATTCAGACCCAAAAATGTGACAAAAGAAAGCAGAATATGAAGAAGCTTAAAAGAAACATGCTTCTTTCTGGGTGAACTCAAATAAAAAGGCGAGTCATCTATTTCTAGGTTGTATATCTTAGACTTAGAATTAAGGATCCAGTTACTGTAAGAAAAAAAAAAAGAAAAAAAAAAGATACCTATGTCATAACCAAGGTAAAGAAAAGCATTATCTACTGAAGTTACATTTTTGTCCCAAATTATTTTTTGATTACATGAAGGGCATTGCATTTAGTAGCTAATGGTTAGCTAGTAAGGATGATAATTAAATCAAAGATTTGCCTTGATATCAAACTGGAGGTAGCGTCTGTCCATCTCTCTGGAGACCACACTTTCTATGACTTCCACCGGCACAAGCTGGTAACAGTCATACGCAGGGCAGAAAATGTTGTGGGCTTCTCCCTCTTGGATCTTCAGATTTAGAAACCTAAGAAAGTATAAATTACAAACAAGAGTGAGGGACATTCTAAAAACAAAAAAACAAACAAAAGGTCAGTGTAATTAGGAACACACAATGCTGATTCACACAATGCACAGGCCAAATCAAAAATAACACTTACCCTTCCCAGCATGCTCTGCAGAATTCATGGCCACAGGACATGTCAACAGGTTCCTCAAAGACGGAGATGGAAGACATGCATATACCACACTGTTAGACAAAAGAGGAAGAATATGAATCAGCAACGCCACACAGCATATATGTTTAAAATATCTAAGCCAGCTTTAATTATGACAGAATCTGTAAAAAAAATTCCAAAACCCTTGTATATAATTTATACATTGTTTTGTTAAAATTTTAGTCAGCACTTAGAGTCTACACTACCTTCAAAAAAGTATTTCATCTGAAAGTCCATGGTTTGGAAATATGCGGACATTTTCCAAAAAGTACTATCTATAACTATTGCGGATGGTCTTTCCCATCCGCTATGTGTTAAGCCCTGATTTTGTGAATGTGTGTGATTGCACATAACAGTAGCAGAAGGTTTATGAGAAGCAACTATGCCGAGATTATGACCTCTTCTTGTTACATGGTTTGATGAAGACAATTCTGTTGGCAGATCTGTTTTCTCACACCCACAGAAAAAGACAGGCCTTGTTGCAGTGGAAGACTGACCCATACAAAAAAAACAAAGAGAAGGCAGTGTACTTCAACAATGCAAGTATTGATAGGGAATGAGCAGAATGCGATATAATCAGCTGTACGCTGTAAACGAACCCTTGAGTGCATTCAGTCAATTTGCACAGTGCAGTTTCAACTCATGCTTTTTCAGGGCCACAAGAAAATGTAATGTCAGACAAATGTATCGTTATTTCTCATAAAATAACTGATGGATAAAGTCTGTCAGATTCAGCAATCATTCAACAATAGTTTACTTCACAAACCAAACTCGAATTATCGGAATTGAGTTTCCTCCATCAACCGGTCAGGTCCAAGCTTATTTCTACATCTGTCCTGATATATTATATACAGTGCCAGTTAAAAGTTTGGAAAACAGACCAATTCATTTTGGCATGAAGCTACAAAGATGCCTGTGTATGTACCTTTGCACATACATACCTCAGCCAGTTGAATAACATGAAGTCATTTATTTGATTCTTTCATGTTTGACAGAGGCAGTCATGTTGTATTCAAGTTGTTTTTTTTTTCTTATTTCTATGGTTTTAGTCATTGGTTAGTATACAGCTAACAAAACAGGCTTTTTTTCTTATTTTCTAAAAAAAATGTCTTAAAATTCTCCTTTCTGAACTTGCTTAATCAAGAAACTACATGTTCTCCAGGGACAACAAGAAGAAATGCTGCTTGTCTTTAAGTTTATGGTTCAGACCACTTAGATGCATACTAATGACTGCTCAGAGTATAATATAAGGAAAAAATCTAATATTATGCAGATCAGCAGATGTGAAAAATTAAAATTCAAGGAATTCAAGAGAAACCCTTCAGGAAACGTGTCACCAGAGACATTCTATTCAAATAAACACTGGTGGACAGTTTATGAGTACACTACCAGTTATTATTAGCCTGAACATTGCAATGCTGAGGGCATTACTGGGCTCATGGGTGGGAAAACATGGTGCTAGACGAGGGTACCTGTGGTATATTCTATCTAATAATTCTACCAATTATCACAGTTAAACGGAACAAACAAGGACTTTGTGTCGTTTTATGCAAGTAATTTAACAAGCTTTACACATCAGAGTAGTAATGATAACCAGAATTGGTGGTTTGGTACACTACCAGTCAAAAGTTCAAATAAAACTTTTGACTTCTACTGTGTGTTTCTTGGTTTACAAATTACTGTTAGCTAGGCTCTCAGTACAGATGATGAAGATAGAAAGAAAAAAAAGGAAAATAAAACATCCAAACGTCATGAATTAAATAAAATAAAATGTTGATTGGCACAAAGGCAAGATATTCATTACTAACTTCGATAATGTAGTAAAGAGAGGAGCACAATTTCAGATATAGAACTCAGTCCACAATGATCCACAGGTGCTAAAAGCAAGTTCCATAAAAAAGCCTTTTTAATTTTGGTGAGTTCAACTTAACTTCAACTATTAAAGTTAAGAAGTTACACTCCTGACCAAATAACAAAACCCGTTATCTTACATTTCTTTTTTCTCTTTCTTGGAAGTCTCTAAGAGAGGTCATCTCTTTTGCAAGAACTCTGTGGAACAAATCTCGTCTGATCACCATGAAGTCTGCTCACAAAGTCACACCAAACTTCCTCAAAAAGTAAGAAATTGAGAGCTTCCTTGAAATACTCTCTTCTATAACAGTTATGGTTTGAAACGCAGTGTGTGATGAACAGAAGCCTCAAACCAAAATAAACCTTCTGTAGCAAATAGATCAGTGATCCGTCTACCTTGAAGATAGGGAAACATTTGATATTTCTCACCAGAGAAGAATCCTCATCTGCAGGCATGAGACTGATTTGGTCTGGTGAAGTGACAGAGGAGCGGGTGGTGCGAGGCGAGGGCAAGGTGTCCCATGCATTGTAGCCACTAGGGGGTGGGTTAGGCATCTGTACCCCTGAGCGTTGGCAGCACTCCTCTGCATTGCTCATCCAGGCCTCTAAAAGCTTCTCTCTGTCCCAATCTGATGCAAAAAGTAAAGGCATGGTTAAATAGAAAAAGACGTGTTAGCAAACAAAACAAATCAGAGAAGTTTGAGTGAAGTAAATAATAAAGTTTTTAATAAACACATTAAATGTACCAAACAAAGGTCAAAGGAAAGTGTTCCAGGCAAGATTTTTTTCTACCATCTAACCTTTTTTAAAGCCATGTGATAAACTGACAAACTATACACACAATGATATAAAGCCCCTAACGATAACACCTCTGATCTAAAAACCACATGACTGAAACAAAAACAGAACTTTGTAATAATATTTTATAATGCAACATTACTTGGCCAAATAAAGAGCAAAGGCAACAAATGGGGAAATTTCTACTTATCTCATTATTCTCTCATTAGATTCACTAAAAACATTTTCTTTCACCCCACCCTGTCTAGTATAATGCTGAATGTACCCAAGTTTATACAATTCCCACTCAAGCTGCAACACTAAGCTTTTCAATTACAAAGACCTGCTGCCACCTGGTTTTCTGTTTTAGAATAGCTATAAAGTCTCACTCAAACACAAAAACAAGGTTGAGAGCTTTTCAGTATAAATCCTTAAAGACTTGTGGACTATGCCTGAGTCCAAATATTCTCCCCTCTAAAAGTAAGGAACATGACTCGGTCAACTGTGCAATTAGGACTTTATCAGCCTCAAGACACACTACGCCACCAATCAAATACCTCAAACTCTAAATGACCTCGTTTACATAATGAACATTGCAACAGTTCCCCCCCATTTCCATTCAATTAAAACTAATCAATGAGTATGACCCTATCTTCATGCCTTGGGCCATTAAAAAGAGTGAAATTAAAAGTTTTCACACTTAGTCTCAATATAAAAAATTAGCTGGAAAATGCTAATTGTCAGAAGCGCATAAAAGACTGTCAAGCAGGCAGCTCAACAGATAAGCAGGAAGGGGAAATGATAAAACTGAAAAGTTTGGAAATTTGTGAAACTTTTCACAACCAATGAAATGGTTGTGAATGGTGCAAGCCCTGAATCATTTTTCCTGGAAATTAACTAATCCTGAAATGGTCCAACTTTTTAAAAAGTCAGTAGTCCCATATAAAGGGGAGCATATATAGCACCACTTGTCTCCATTTATAGCTCCTAAATTCATTTCTCATATGTTGCTCACACAGCTCAACAGATGGCCACTATATCTAAAATAACTGAAATAGAAAAGAGAAAATAGTTTTAAAATGCTTCAAGTCAAATATGGCTTTAAACATTTAAAGTGAGTCAAACACTCCCTATGGCCATGCAAAGTCAATCTATTTGAACAACTGGTGGCTCAAGGCTGCAAATTAAATCTCAACTGTAATAGAATTACTTGTTGGCTCAAACCGACACTACAAGAGAATCAGTGAAATAGTTCCGACCTTTCTGACAAACAAAAGGCTATAAAAATTGCAAACTGCTTTTCTTGGTTAACTAATTAGAGAAACTCAATTTCAGCAGGCCATTGCTTGTGATGGAGAGGAAATAAGTATATTGACATATGCTGCTCAAGATATAACTACTTTTTCCAGTCAACACAGAAAAGAAGGGCACAAAAGTCTTCTAATAAACCATAAGTGCTGATGTTTTCACCATGGTAATGCAGAAAAGAGCAACAGCGATACATGACACCCCCACACCTTCTCCACATGCTCCCGGATTTGCTGCCCTCTGGACAAATTGCTGCTGCTGCTTCCTCCATTCCAGGAATAAAAAGGCACAGCACCATTCATTCGGATGGAATGGAAAACCATTACATAAGCGGTGTTCTGGTAGACAGCTTGCCCATTTTCTGGAGACTACATATTGGTTTGCTTGTGCTTTGTGTCTGACCTTTGAGGTCTAGTGTTGAACCTTAAAGGAATTTGTATTGTATATTTAAGGCTTATTGTGTTTACTTGTAATTGTCGAGATTGTTTTTTTTTGTTATATTATTAGTTAGTTTTATTATACATTATATATTATAATATATATATTATAGTTTTATTTTCTAGTCTGTGCAGTCAGTTAGGTTTGGTTTCTTTGTTTTAACTGTTAGTTGAGTAGAATGGCTGTTTTTCTACTTTTAGTTAGTCCATTTTGTTTTATTAGTTTCTTTGATTTGAGCAGCACCTGCCCATCCTTCCTATGTACTTCTTTTTCTTTGTGTCCACATGCCACTCCACTTACATCTGGGCATCTTTCTTTTATGTTGTGTCCCCTTTCCCTACCTTAGCCTGGACTGTAAAAACTATATTTCATGTTGATAAATCTCAATCTTGACGCTATCGAATACAATAATGCTGTCAATGTGTATGTGAACACCAACATATTTGTAAGCTTCATTCATACATATTGACAGATATATTTCTTGGAACACCATTACATAAGCAATAAGACACCATCATATTTTCTTTCTTACTCATATTTGAATCCCTGTCAGCTGCACTCCCTCTGTCAGCTGCACTCCCTCCGGAGATTGCAGTCAAGTTCATTGCTACTTGGTAAAGTTGGGTGCCCACAAATTTGGAGCTTGCCTACAGCAGCAACAGCTCTTCCTTCTCTCTGCTTGCCTTTTCTTGAGAAAACTTTCTTTAAGGATATGAAAAGGCTTGAATGTTGCAACAAAAGTTCTCAAGTTGCAACAGTGTCACTCAGCAACCCTTTCTTCCTTCTACATTGATTCCACGTATCTGTGCATATGGAAGGGAGAGGCTGATGCAGCCTGAGTGTGTCTGGATTGTTTAGGAAAGAAAAAGAACAAGAAGTTTAACAGATGTGCTGCATGCAGCTCTAAAGTGAAAGAGATTGATATTTTGAATAACAAGTATTTAGCAAATAAATAAAAACCTGCCCTACTTTGACACCTCCCACCCTCTCAGTCCTCCTCACATGCAGTCAGAAATCTTCCTACTGAAGACTCAAACAATGCCTTACTGCAGTAAACAGGCATGCTTTTTATGTGATGGCCTGACACACTGACTGATTTCCCATTTGTTTAAGATTAGGGAAAAGTCATTGCAATATCAACGGATCAACTGAAAACATGTAATGTTCATCACTGAGATTGACATTAATTTAATTTCATTCAAATTCAAAATTGTTTTAATCCCCCAGCCCTAGTCTGGCATTAATTTCCTATTCAAACACAAATAAAGCAACACTGTTATCTATACGTAAACTGTGAAGTATAGTTTCTATGACAGGAGAAAATGGTTTGGATGTCAATATCTGGCAATGGATTCATGAGGTCTATAAGAAGTCCAAAATAGGATCTTCAACTTACTCTTACAGCTGTTGGTGTAAAAGTGCATCCATTCATACTCAGAAAGCGATCACGCAAATGTAATATTGTTATCTGTGTCATAGTGTGCGAGTGTGTTTTATCATACCATGGGCACGTAGCAGTGCTTCTGCGGTGAAAAGTGGGGCTTGCAACATGTCGGCTGTCTCCACAATGAGCATGTCCTTCAGTCTCCGTAAATCCTGAGGCTGCAGGCCCTCATACAACTGGACAGATGGGACAAGAGAGGAATAAACTAGGGAGGAAGCCAGGAATAAACATGGTTATTGACAAGAGAGGTATAACAGGAGAGGGAAAAGGAAAGGTTCAAAAAACCAAACAGGGCAGAGAAATGGTCGAGTGAAAGTAAAGGCAAAGGGTGAAAACAAGGGAAGAAATGGGTGTAAATTAAACTGGTTGAGAGTATACAGAAATATTGAGAGAAACGGAGAGGAGAAAAAAGTAGTACACGCACGACCAACAATTGCTGAGGCATGACTTAGCCAGGCCCAATGAGTTAATAATGGACTGATGCTGATAGGAGTCACATGCCTGATGCTAGGCTGCTTTGTGTGGTTAATTTGTGTGTGTTTGTCTGTATGTGTGTCCAGCCAAAGCATCTGCAAGAGAAAAAATGTCAATACCTTCAGGAACATCTTAAACAATAAAATCAAAAAACATTACTAGAAGAGATTTAGTCCGTTAGTGTCTGAACAAATGTCAGATCTACAGACCAGTGAAATCTCCAACTTCAGTTCTTATAAAATACATCAAAATGCACCTTCTGTTCATTACAGGTATCGCATAGTTTATAAATGAAAATCTGATCTCAAGAAAAATTGCACTACTTGAGGAATGTTATAATATAGATATTTCTAAAGACAATTTCACATTATTAATAAATGAAGAGACATCAACTGTGTTGTTTTGGCTAACTTGGGTTATCACGGGTAGTTTACTTAACAACAGCAAAACCAAATCAATTTAAAAATGTATATTATTTTCCTGTTATATTTTTCCAACATACACAGGGAAGTATATCAAAGTTTCGTTCTCATAATATTGTTATCCACACGGGAAGAGTGCCAAACTAGAAGCTTCATATTCACTGCCCATGTGTTATTCTGTACCTCTCTTCGGTCGAGGGCTGCATACTCGGCTTCTATACCCTCCGCCTCAGGGGCCAGAGAGAAGACCATCTGCGACTCCAGGCATAGGGCCAACTCCTTGTGGTGCTGCTTTTCTGCACAGTCACATGGAGTCTCGCGGTTTTCGTTCTCAGCAAACAGGTCTGCGTCTCTCTCCACCAGTAACTAAGCAAGTGAAAACAAGAAAAGAAAAACTGCCTTTGAATAATGAGGCACATGCTGCATTCAAAGACATGTACTGAAACTCATGCCTTCAAATATAAAAACAGTTGAAAACAAACAGTTTGAATAATTCCTCATCCATTTGTATTTATCAGGATTCATTTAATTGATTAACAAATATATCAGGGATCAATATTATGCACATTTTTAGGGAAATACATGAAAGTCTGCAAGTTTGTTGAGCTGCTCACAACCAGTTTTCTTGCAGAATTAACCACAGCCTATCTAATGGAAAGCACACAAGTTCTCCATTAGATCAGGTGAAGAAGCAGGCCATTATTCATTCATCATTGGCTACCCATGAAGGGGAGTATTTGGATGCATATGATGGAGATGCAATAGTATCATGGCTTTTTTGCATGCTATGCATGTCTTCCTGTTTGGGAACAGCATCTTCCATCAACTGGCAGGAGGTTTGGGAGTTGATTTTCATCTTAAAAGGTCCAACAAGCTCATCCTTAATGGCTTCAGCCATCTTCCACCAATCTGGGGTCTAACTTAAAGTGGTACCCAGAGTCCATTAGTGACCCAGTTGCAGGTTCATCCAACTGATCCATTAAGAATCAATCTTATTCCACTTGTCCAAAAAATCTTTTAAAGTATGATCTTCTTGGGCCATATTTCTGAGCACTGACTGTACTTCTGGACACACAAAGTAGATTGCAGCCCTTGAATTTGGTGGCACTGGAGAATAACAACTTGCTGGTAGTTATATACATTTTTTTACCAAAATCTTTTTTGTAAGGAACTCCCACATTTTTAACATCTCAAACTTTTTAGGAAACAACTATTTGAGACAGAATCTTTCAATAGATTCTAAAGTCAGTGTTCACATCTCAGGTTAGTCACAATTTCAAGAATATGTAAACTAGTGAAATCATTTCAAAATATGTACTTGGTGCTTCTGAGAAAAACCTGGAGTTGACTGAGCTCCTTTAAGAGAACCAAAGATATGAAATTTGTCTGTATGAAAATGTGGTTTCTTGTCCCCTTCACTTTTAGCCCATTTTCAAAAGTCCAATGTACGGATTCTGTGTTTGTCACATCCCAACTTCCACAACAATGTCCATATACCCCCACCCCTCACAGCTGCCTTAGGACCCTTGTGGGGGTTGACTTCAACAATATTAGATAGGTGGTTTTAATGCTCCAGTTCATCATTGTATATGCCATCAAATGGCTTTCAGGGAAAATTTAAATGAACACAATATTATTAAGCAACAAAATGGCATAATTATACATCATTAAAATGAATCACACTGTGCACTGCAATTTAATCATTTACCATTAACTGTGCAGCCAAAGCTGAATTCATCTGGTAGATGTAGTTGCATGCATGTTGTGTACCAAATCCATCAAGGGGATTGCACAATTACAGTAGATGGGTTTTTTTCTTTCCTGAGGCACCAATCAAGAGGAACACTTGCAGTTTAGTTTTATTCTGTGCAGAACCAATAGAAGAAAAACATTTTTTTAATATTAAGCTTAGGTCTCACTAAAGGAAGAAATTGTAGTCAATTTTATTTATTCAACTCTTCAGTGTGATGGAACCTGACACTGGGATTAATAATGTTGAACTGTGTTGCACATCATCTTTGCAACACTTAGCATGGCGAGCTTTGATATGACTAATGTGAGCATGTAAATCACTGCTCATTACCCAGCGTCACAACAACATCTAAGACAAGGCCACACACACCAGGAGCTATTCTACAAATACGCATGGTACAAAAGGGCAGATTTTGAATAATTTGAGTTGACATCAGGGTTATGACCTCTTTTATCTTCCATATGTTCAAATTACCCTCAGCCTTTGTGAGGCTTGCCAGTTTCCATCTACGAAGCCTTTGATCTCAACCAAAAAATTTCATAGTTAAGTGTGCGTTCCATGAAATTAGCTACTGAATCTTGCAAGCTCACCTCAACACATGTTTTCATGCCTGAGGCAGAGGCATAGTGTAGACAGGTGTTTTTCTTGTTGTCTGTGGCATTGATATCAGCAGTCTCATACTCTCCATGGTCTAATTTTGCTCCAGTCCACGACAGAATGATCTGCAGGCATTCTGCTCGACGCTGTTCATCTTGGTATGGCCGTGAAATCCGCGGGTGTAGCGCCCCTTCTGAGGTCAGGATCTGAGGTCCCATGCAGAGAAGGTGCAGAGAGGTCTCATTGTGCACATTACGCTTGTTAGGATTGCCATCTTTGCTTATTATAAATGACCTAAAAAAATAAAGCCAAAAAAAGAATAAAAATTTATTTCTGTGATTTCACCCTCACAATGTCATCCCGATTTCTTTACAGCTTGTATCTCTGAGGTAAAAAAAAAAAGACTCCACATGTTTTAATTGTTATTGTATAAATTGTCAATCAATTCATCAATGAAGAGTAATGAACAGCATAGTATTTAAAAAAATATTTGACTATTTGATGAATAAAAAAACCTTTTGATGACAAAAGATTTCTTTGGGTTAAAATGACCCCAAGGGACAACACGACTTGTGAATTGAAATGAATTGAAGTCAACATACCAGCTAAATGGCAACTTTTGCAATGGACAACTAAGTAACTCACAAGGATTTACTTCTGTGTGTGTGTGTTTATTAAATATATTGTGGATGTTACCAAGAAATAAGTATCAACATTTTATTTCAACTTATACTACTGATATGAGTTACAGAGTAACTGAACATTGAATTTTATGTTCGATACTTGACATGAAATCAAACTGAATCCACTGTATATACAAAGTAAAAGAAGAAAGGTAAAAGAAACCCAGATGCAAATACACTCTGTGTATTAGTTGGAAAATTTCTCAATTGGATCCGAGTTTCAGAACTTCTGTAGTTTATGTCGACACTAGAATACTCAGAAATATTTTACAACCAGCCAAGCACTTTATTCAGGTAGGAATAGCACATAATGTTGGGAAAGACTGGCGCCTGAGTGGGATAAAGATAATCACATGCAAGGTTGTGAGATGGGAAGCTCTTGGAACACCAATCTATTCCAACCCAGCATGCTGCATTCCTAAGAGCAGATGGCAATGTGGAGGGGCAGATGGGACAGAGACACATAAAGACAAAACATGAAAAAATGTCTTTTATAAAACTGTAATAGCTCATCATTCATAGAGTGCTAATAATATAAAAAAAAAACTTAAATGACAGCTGACACAAAGCTATAACACAGGTGATTAACTCCCCATCTATTACGACCATTTTCCCCTCACTAACCACACCAAATAAAAAATGATGTGACTTAATGTAAAAATAATATCTACTTGCTTTACTGCTTCATTTTATCTTTGTCAAAACCTGACCTGAGTAGGCGTATCATGGCATGTCGGGCAGCATAGTGCAGCGGAGTGTTGTGCTGGTACGATTCTCCATATGTAGAGTTGGGATCCAGAGCCTCCTTGAATTGTGGGTTGCTCTCATAGAGTTGGCACGACAGCATCTCATCCCCATTGATGAGAGCCTTTCGGAACTTGGTTGCCGTGTTCCCCATTTCTTCCACCAATGACGGGTTCAAGCTCCGACTGACACAGCAGCCTTTTAGGTCTTCTTCAAGCTGTTGAAATCAAATAAGCCAGCAAGCTGCATGTCCTGAAGAAAAGAAGAAAAAAAACAACAAGAGTTCAATCCTTTCTGCTTGTTTCTCAGTCCAGCAAGGCCTCACTAGCTGAGAACTGATCTCAGCAATTGGATCCTCAAAGTTGCTCAGGCTTCTCTGCAACAAGCACCAGTGTACTGTAAACACCTTGTGTTTTTCCTCTCTCTTTTTTTTTTTGTTGGTCTTGTTGCTTTGAATAACTGAACACAGTGAGCACAAAGCTCACACAGAGAGAAAAACAAGACTTCCTCTGGCATCACCAGGAGCTTCCGCCTCTCTATGCCAACACTGCCCATCCTACTGAGGCCAGGACTCACTATATAGCAAGAAATGAAGAATAACATGCAGCGAGTCAGCACTCTGCTTCCACCGGAGCACCATATGGTCATGACTGCTGGGGTAAAGTGACGCTTTCATGTACTGGTAAGCTGCAGCACATATCTAAAGAAAATCACATTGTGATATTTTGTGCAATATGTACTGAACTTCATGATACTATAATTCGATGAAATTTGCTCTGGTGGAGCTTCTCACAGGAATGAAAGTATCTAGATAGCTGGCTCTAAATAACTCCCTACCTCCTCTGTACAGCCTCACTTTCTTGCTTGTCAGGGGTTTTATTATACATTGGCTAATGTATCACCGATGAACTTCCGTCAATTTAACTATGTATGTCCTGGGTGGTATAATATCTGAAAAAGAACTATTCTGTGCACTAAACTGTTGTTTCTTTAACCATTTCTCTATACAATTTCCTTTCTATCAGCTGGAAGAATACTGGCAGGAGAGGCACTGAAATATGTAGTGATAGACCACAATGAGGAGGTGGGAGGGGTTTGTAGCTGCCAGGAATGTTCACATAAACACTGACCAGGCCATTTCATTCCCAAGTTAGGATGTGAGCATGGTGGAATTTCGGGGTATGAGGTATGTTTGAAAAAAATGTCCAGCGACAATAAAAATGCCATTCAGTTTGGTCACCTTACTACTGAAGAGTTCCTACAATTCCTGTTGTGTCTTGCATTTTTAACGTTTTGTACACCAAAAGTGAAACTTTTTACTGTATACAGACCACATTTCTAAGTCTAAGAGAAACATTAATTTGTAGAAACGTGTAACATTTTCCAAAGTCACTGTAATAAAAAAGAATTGACAAGGGCACACTAATGTCATTTATATAAACTTTGGTAAATATTCAAGAAAGAGTAAAGGGTTCTATAACGACATATGGACATAGGAACAATTCTAAGATGGGCTATCATCTCCTCACATCATTCAGACCAATACATTTCAATTGACTATTATTAACAGTTTAAGAAAAGTAATGGAAACAATGTAATCAGTGCACCCTCTGTTAAGTATTCTGTGTGTCAAGGCGGTGTCATGTGAGCACCACACACGATGATTTTCTTCTCTTTTTTAAAAAAACCAATCAATGTCGCACTTTGAAGAGCGCCTGTAAACACCCTATACTGAGTGGAGTTATACAGTATGTTCATACTTCTCGATGTGGCTTCTAGTCAAATAAATAACTAATTAACAAATCTACCAATAGTTAACAACACTCCCAACAACAGCGCCAGACAGCCACTTCTAACAGCTACTATCTAAACAGCTAGCTTAAACAATAGAAAAAAAATTCACCGTTTGTCTGCGTAGTTGCCACTTGTCACTGAACTCCTTTGTGCAGGCCTTTCCCCGTGTCGTGTAGTGTTTACCATTTTCGCTAGCTCAAACCGATGCCCGTGTGTTGTGGTTTGATCATGAACAATCTTCGATAACGCTTTTGTTACATTTGTGGTTAATAAAGACATCCACCAGACACTGACCTTTGATAACGATACCCGAAAACCACTCCGTGTGTTGTCAGGGCTTTGGTTAGTGATAAAACCCCAATATTACTTGCTAGCAGTATGTTATTCAAAAACAAAAAACATCATGACGAAGGCATCTGCGTTGACTAACGTCAGTGCATGCGCTAACGACTGAGCTAGCAGGATAACTGCACTGCTAGCCAACTTAAAGCTAACTGGAACAGTTGATAAACTCAATAAACAATGAATAAGAAGTATTCCAACTTACAGAAACGGTACATTTCCTTCTTTTAGAACTGGTCTGGTGTATTGACTGTCAGTGGCAAGCGTAAAAACCAGACACTTTCCCCGTAAAATAAAGCAATCCTTCTCTAAGCTGAGAGCGGTGACGTTACCGCTGTCAACTCTACCCTGACTCTGCCGAATGCTAGCTGGGTTGCCAGGTTTCAGTACAACCCACAAAACAGGCGGCAAGTTATTTTTTATTTATTTATTCATTTATTTTTGTTTATTCATTTACTCTTCTGATCAAACAAAGCCAAACAATCATATCGTCTTGGTCGGTTCCTGTCTTCGTTTCGGTTTCTTTTACGTGATTTTATTTTGTTTGTCTCTTTCTGTCATCAAAATTTTGTTGATGGGCAGGGACCCCGACTCCCTGTTGCCCTGAACCTCTATCTGGTCTTTAAGTAATAATTTCAAATTAACAAAGTATAGGCTGTAATAACTTCAATAATATTTAGACTGGACATGTAGTGACCAATTAAGCAAAGGTATTGCTAAATGGGGTAAACTCACGGCATTTCCCCCCATAAATTTCCTTCATACCATTTATCCCATCTGGGGTGGTTTGTGAGAATACACAAAGACAATCATGCACAGTGTTTACCAAGCATAGACACTTCTATGGATAATCCATTTACGGAAAAAAAAAACATATTTTTCACTTGACTTTATAGTAAATCCATGCAATGATAAGGAAATTGAACTGAGTTACAATTCGAGTGATATAATATAGGGATGTAGTAACAAAACACGACCACTAGAGTGTGACAAAGTCCACGTAAATAGCCATTTTCCTGCGCATGATTTAGTACACAATTGCCACAAAATCAAAATACAGGCATCCTGCAACCCTCTTGATGTGATCGTTTCATTCAAGATTCTAACAAAAATATAGAATATACCCATAAGCCTGACAGGAAAAGTGAAATGAGATGTAAATTACTGAACAACTTGAATACCCAATAGAACACATATGCTTTTTATTATCAAATATCAGAAATTTGCAGTGAAGTTATATACAGCATACTCACGTGTGAAGAGTGCACGCATGTCATATGAATATGCTTTCAATAAATAATCTGTTAACACATAATCATAATCTCACTGCCAAGGTAGATACATAAATGTATGCAACAACAAAATATACATCACACTGTTTTTGTTTTGTTTTTTAAGCGGGCACTTTCAACAAATGTTGTAGAACTTTCAAAACCAGGACATAATTGAGAAGTTAATAAAAGGAAACTAGACCCAAAAACGGACAACAACAAAAAAAAAACCTTCATCTCATGAATTTTCAAGTGATTATTTTTATAGAGTCCTTGTTATTTCCTGTTTTGCTAAAAACAAACAGTTGAAGCTGCATAAACAAAATGCATGGTTCTCACACAACAAAAAGCAAAATAACTCTTATTTGTGATGGTAGATGGATAACAAACAAAATGAGGCCAAAACTCAAGGGTTTGTGTAAAAAGAATAATATGCCGCCATGCCTTTGGACTGGGGGGCTTCTTTACTGTAGGAGCTATTGGTGGCAACAGAGGCTAAGTCCTCACACTTGGTGGGTGAGTCGTCCGTGCTGGGACCATTAAGAGACAAACGCCTCCGCTTGCAGGCCATGGAATATGAATCAGCCTTGACTGTGGAGAGAGCTGATGTTTGGTTCTCTGTCCAGGAGCTGATCATAGCCTCACTACCATTCACCTCCTCTTCTAGCTGTGGTTTAGCTTTGTCTGAGTCTTCTGGGAAACCAGCAGTGGGGCTTGGCCTAGGAGACCATGGCAAACTAGGGGTGACTTTTCTTTGGTATGTTGCTCTTGATCCCCACCCTGCAGACATGGTGGTGAAAGGAGAGTCTGGGTAGTAGCTGAGAGCATGAGTAGTTTGCATGGACAGAGATTTGATACCATAAGGAAGGAGGGGGCTAGAATATTCCCCCTCATAGGGTGTCAGGTCAAGCTTGTTGCTGGCACTTGTGCCATTTGCCCCTTGTTGCATAGAGGTGACAAACCACCTCTGCGATGCCCCATCTTCTGTCTGAGGTGAAAGAAGGCTGTTGGTCTGTGGCACCGCTCTTTCACAGTTGTAGAAGCGATTCTGGGGAAGGTTGTTGACAAATTGGTCCTGGAAGAGGGGCTGCATTGTGTAGCGAGTGCCTGGGACAATTTGGTGGGCACGGGGAGAGTCAGTTGGAGATGGAGTGAGGCGGTCATTCTCTGGAACTGTGTACATCCTAAAATACAAAATTGATCATTCAAGTACTTAGAAGTATGAACTCAGAGAGTCTCTGAAGAATTCCTGTGATATGAAAATATACGTGTTGTTGCAGTGTACTCACGAATCATAGTTATCTCTGAATCCTTTGGCAAAGGGGTTGTGATCGATCTTTAACTGTGTAATCTAAAGAAAAAAAGCAAAATGGGAGGTCAAGGTCTATTTGCCATTGTATGACAATAGGTTTTGATGTATTCTCTCTATATTTCTAAACCACATGCATGTCAAACATACCTAAGGATTAGAAAGTCTATGCTGAAAGTTGTTCCATGAATTTCAAATCACAATTTGACACTTTATATCATTCTATTTTATTTACTTGTTTATTTGTCAGGGACATATCTCTATTTTTTTTTTTTTTTAAAGAATGCTTCTGTAAATATGCAGGACATGAGTTGTAGCCCGGGGCTGGGGTCTGAGGAGAGCAGTTCAGAGCTTCAAAACAATATTGCAGGGGGATCTTTTTCTTACTTACATCGGTATTCTGATAGGCAGTGACAGCTATGAACTGGGTCTCTGGAAAGGTGAAGCACTGGGTCTTCACTTCACTGTTGATGTCCTCTACACCATCTTCTGTCACCTCCACAATGTGCAGCCGAGGCTGGTACTTGTGCAGTGATTGCAGAACAATCATCTACATAAAGCGTGATTTAAAACATAAATAAATACAATTTTGTTATTCTTGTTTTAAAAAAACAACACAAATAAATCTCGCATTTGTTTCATATAAATCAACTTTGCACAAAAATATTTAACTGCACCATAAACACCTGCTCTGTGATGATGTCACTTAAATTGAAGAATTTGTAATTAATTCAATCTGACTGAAGATTTCGTTTGCAGCAGCTTCTATTACTATTCCAAAGCAGCACTTTCTGTTTATGTGCACGTGAGCTTGGTAATCATATTCTTCCAAACATGAAACAATCGATAAAACAAACAAAGAATAAAGAAAAAAATGCCCCTCTTGATGTTGTTGTACATGTATGATTATATTTTATAATGCACTCAGTTCTGGATACTGGAGACCCTTTTTTCTGTATTTGTGTCCATAATACTTTATTTAAAAGGCTCTTAAAATAAAAAAACTAAAAATAACATTAAAACAACAATTTAATCAAATATTAATTAAATCAAAAAGCATTTTAACGATCCAGATATTGTTCAAAGCGTATGTTTATTTATTTTCTTTATTCATCTGTGTAGTAGTACCTGGGACGTGTTGTGACTGGTTCCTTTGTTGTTTGTGAGTTTGAGTTTGCTGAAGGAGATTTCTTGCCTCATCCAGTGGGCCCCTGTGTTTGGGGACTCGGGGTGGATGTAGACTTTGTTCCCTGAAATTCAGAAATACAATCTTTCAACATCTTCGTTTCTCAAAAGTGATGCGCAACAACATCCTGATTTCATTTCGAAATAACTCGTCCATCAGAAAATGTAACTGGTTTTATTATTTTCTGGCCTAACTGCGAGGAAAAATATTACATCTAAGTCAACATCGGGAAAAAAAAAATCTAATAAATGTTGTAAAAATGTTCCACCTTGGCTGCTGTTGTCTGCCTTCCCACAGGTGACCCATTTGCCGCCCTGAAATCTCCAGTGATTTGGATCCGCCAGGACCACCTCCACAAACACGTTATAATGTGCCGTCACATTCAGACCAGTGATATTAAAACTCAGGAAAGGGAACATCCGCCTGCAAACACAACAAAATCAATACATGCGCAGTTCTTGTAGTTTAGGTTACACGTGTCCGGTGAAGACAAAAAAAAAAGAAGAAAGTTTCATGTTCTTCGTCGTCTTACCTGCCCTGCTTGGTGATGATCATCTCCGTCTGGTGTCGGTGGAATTTGAGCCACAGTGGTCGGTTGCAGAGGTAGACCTGGGCCCTAATCCCTGGGCCGGAGCTGGGTAGAGCCATGCTGCTGAGCGCAGGCCCCGAGCCGGTGTAAGGAGGGTAGATACAGCCGGGACTCTGTCCGAGTTGATAGGACGGGCTGAAGTGGCTGCGCCCGCTGGCTGAGGCAGAAAATCCCGCCGGAGGCAACACGGAGCCCAAGTGGAGAGATGAAGGATACCTGCCCACACTGGACGGGGTGTACACCGTCCCACCGGGGGTGTACGGGATAAAGGAGCAGGGATTTGCTGCTTCCGGGCTTTGCTTAGAAATAGTAGGTGGGATGTAGTAGCGGTCAGAGCCCATCCCGTGCTCGGCGTACCTGTTTGCAGGAGCCGGTTCATCCCCATCTGCGGCTGGAGACTTGCGCCTCTCATCAGCTGCGTCTTTTGTAGAAAATGCGCTGCTTTCTCCTTCCCCACCAAGCATGACTCGAGCTCCTGCTTTTACTCGGTTTCTTAAGGCTGGTGGCTCTCTTTGATCCAAGTTAGGGGTTTTCCTCCACCTCAGGAGTCACTAAAAAATGTTTCTGTCCGACGTCTCTTCTGCAAACCTCCGCTGGAGTTTGGGCTGTTGATCGAAACAGAAACATAATATGGTCAAAGACAGGTTTTCTGGGTGTAGCTAAAGTCATATTAGTAACTTCTAAGGCCTACAAATGCCGAGTTATGGGCCTGCATTTAGATGGTGCTGGAAGTTGACGGTCTTGTAAATCTGGACTCTTGAATTTGTTATAATTAGTTTATTAAAAAAATTATTATGATAAAACAAAGAATTATTGAAAACGTTCAATTGTTTTTTATTTTTTTCTTTCTTTACCTGTTTCGGTGTTTCCCCCAAAACCTGACACATTGCAACATAGCATCGAATAGGCCTACGAGATTTCTAAATAATTAAATTCTCAAGAAAAAGGCAAAATCAGCCTTTTGGTTAAGAAATAATCACAACTTATTTTGATTATTCCGAATAACTTCAGCTACGCCCGCTTTTAGTAGGCTAGCCTATATAACTATAAGACAAAACCATTTCAGAGAATTTGGTGTTTATTAAAAAAACATATTCTAGGCGCGGGCGCTTCAGAGTCTACGGGACAATTTCTTGTAAATCATGTGACAAATTTGAAATGGGATGCACAGATTTTTGGGGGGTAGTAAATTTATAAGTGAAAACTCGCCCACGATTCTTGAGATTCGTGGCGTATTCAGTTTCGAAAGTAAAATGGTTATTTTAGAAAGCAAAATTGTTTCGATAACAACAAATAGTGTCCCTTTGGCTTTTTATTTTATTTTGCACACCTATTGTCTTGTGAAAATATAAAGAATGTGTATCTTTTGTTTAGTGACGATTGCGCTTAAATGTAGC
The DNA here is from genome assembly GCA_037177055.1 of Atherinosoma microstoma. Lineage (NCBI taxonomy): Eukaryota > Metazoa > Chordata > Actinopteri > Atheriniformes > Atherinidae > Atherinosoma > Atherinosoma microstoma. Next base: position 21,417,908 of record JBBBVU010000006.1, on the reverse strand, counting down.
ATATTTGTTGAAATGAAAATAACTGGAAAATGATGCGCAAACGCATTTCCTTTCTTCGAAACTGGATAGTCTTGTTATTATGCAGAGTTAATGAATTTGCATTCATTCAGTTGTGATGCGCTCCTGTGTCCCAACGGGACGTGAACAGGGGAAATGGCCAATTACTTTTCCGTTTGAAGAAACCTGTGACGCTTCTTGGATCAGACAGATGTGAGAAACCAAAGTAACCAAATCTAAACAACTGGAAGGAGGGGGGAAAAGATTAGATAAGGTTTAAATGTTTCAGGTAAAACAAACGTGTTTCCATTTAGGAAAAAAAATTCTAGGAGCTAAATTTAATGCGAATTCTAGTTTTAGAGAAAGTTTGGAGTTTTTTTTTCCATTATCTTGAATAATGCTTTTTTTTTTTGGTGTGAAATAAAACTTTATACATTTTTTTTATTTTTGGCAATTCCATATAAATATATTAAAGCACAGAAACTTACCAAACGATTCCTCTCCTGGTTCCGTTTGTAAATCGGGTTCATTACACAACAGCAGTGGCCAAACCAGAGAGGGACATCATGTTGTGTTTGGTATAGAGAGCGCTGAAAAATGGGCTTTAAAATAAACCCGAGCCACGTAGAGGCGGGCTGATCACTGTAAAGGAAGGCGCAGTCCAGCTTTCGGCGCCGCGCTCTCCTTGTGGCCATGACGCACCGACAGCAACCTTTTTATCATATCTGATCAGCAGGGGAGGGGCAGGGGATCCTTAGCATCACAGCCATGGGGTGTAAGAGAGGCTGCCTCCTGATCCATCAGAGAGGCATCAGTCTCTCTGGGCTATATGGCTCCCATCAGGGCTGAGACAATCTCTGCATGCAGAGCACACCTCAAATCTATGACAATACTGCAAAAGTCCCCCAGATTTTTTTGAGATCTGGTCAGTCATAAATGTTAGAATTTATAAACATTTGAGACCTGTGAACACATGGAAATGTTTCTTTGAATAGCAATGAGTTCAACTTGACAGGAAGCAGAGCTTTATCCCCGTTGCTGTGGTGGGAACACCCTGTAACCTGCAGAAGTTATCAGTCTGATCTCTCCCATCTGTTTGGTTGGAGTAGAAGATTGAGAAAGTTACAGGTATATATATACAAAAGGACAACAAAAACTGAATCTCTGATTAAAAAGACTTTCTTGCACTGAAACCAAATGTTTAATTTCAGATGTCTGCACGATCATCACATCAGTATGGGAATTCATGTCCAAACCATTAATGCTAATGAATTTCAGTTTGTCACAAAATTACAAAGAATTCTCACATCACTTTGGCCCTTAAAGGGACTCAGCCTGTTTCCTCCTTGACTGTTGTCTCTTCACTTCAAAGGAGCCCAAACTTAGACTCTGAATTATGCTGAATGGCTGTGGTAATGGCACAGCTTTTGAAAGCTTAAAGAGCCACTCTTCAGCACCAGACGATGCTCAGCTGCCGCTGTTTACTTGGAGGAACGTTTCCATGATAAAGACAGTGAAGGGATTAGAGAAGCGGGTCGCCACCTCTGAAATAAACACACTGCAGATCAAACAGGACAAATGAAAACTATTTGAACAGATAACAGTCTATAGCTAATACACTTCTGCTGATTGCAGTGATAAAGTGAACGAGTTGTTCCAGGAACTCGTGAATATAGAGTTAGAAGTCACAAAGTTTGGTGTGGGCATGGTTTTAATTGGAAATTTGCTTTGAATTAGAGGTATTTTCCTCTGCTTGCTTGTTTTCCCATATGCCGCCTGTACAACAATCTTATTGGAGCCGTAGTCAGGTTGCGGTATCCACTTATATTTCTAAGTTTCTGTTTCTTCAGGTGACTATGGATATGATTCATGTCGTGACTGCTTTGATGGTAAAAACCTATGAGTCAGAAAGGAGAACGCTCACTGACACTTTGAGCCCCCTCCCTCACACAATCACTTAAAGTATCTTCTCAAAAATGTTGTTTCTTGTTCATTCTGATTTCTAATGCCCGGAACAACAGTCAGCAGTGAGAGGGGATGCATGTGCAGTGTGACAAAGAGAAGGCTGTTTCATGGGATTTTTCTTTGTACTTTTTTAAGTGCAGTATGATTTTGTGGCAAGCGTGGAGCTACGTATGGTCTAATATATAACTTATACAAGTTGGAATGGAACCGTTGCATTTTTTGTTGAACCTCCAGCGAGATTCTGGATTTCTAAAGAGGTAACTTGAAAATCCTGTAGCAAATCTCATTAAAATGGTCATTTAAAGAAAAGTATTTAAGTATCTTGAACCCCTGCAAAAGGATATTTTGTTTAATATTTAGTTTAATTGTGAAGAATACATATGACCAGTCAGTGTGGTAACAGCAGTCAGAGTGCTCTCAGTTTGAAGAAAGAAAAAGAAAACTTTATAAGCCAGTAGGGACAAATATAGGCCCCATGAGAAGAACTCATTTTTCAGCATCTAAAGCTACTCATTCGTTACACACTTCATAAAGAGCTAAACTGTGGATCTTTACATTGTGTCACTTGTGCATATGTTTACTTTGACACAAACATGTTTTTGACTACAATATTGTGAAGTCATCACTGAACATTTTATGTCAGCTACACGCTGTGCAATTTGAGCCATTTTATTAACTCATTTTTAAACTAATTTCTGCAACATGCACCTGATGAATCTGGGTGCAACATCATGTTTTCTGTATGCAAACTGTACAATGATGATACCTGCTGAATGGTAACAGGCTCTGACTGTGAAGAGCAACAAAGATTTTTAGTATCTAAGTAATGTAATGTAAATTTCTTAGCTGGCATACTGAAAAATTATTTTTTGTTACTTTGGTGTGAATCATGGCCACTGGTTTACTGTTCATCGAGGAGTTGTATTTCCTCTGATATCTTATTGATGTGGTGTCGATCTAAACCGGAGGACGATCGTACAGACAAGGTTTCTGCTTCCACAACTCAGACAGATTCACCTTTTGTTTGAATTCCACAAGTTATGTTCAGCTCTTTTAGCTTCTCTTTACTATTCAGGTCAGTTTTAGTTTTTACCCAACCATGGCAGCATCCTGTGGATCAGCACATCATTCCACGCTACGTTCTTATTGTTTGATTAGAAAAAGTACATGATCATTTTTGGTCATGAGACCATGACAGTGACTGACTTGGAACCTCTCGCACCGTCCTTTAGTTTTCAGCCACAATCAAAGACATTCATTTGAGACCACTGAGATTAGCAGTATTATGAGGTAAAAATCCACTGTACTAACTCACTACTGTGTAAGGTAAAATATTAACTTCTAGTAAGTACTTCTCATCACCCTGTTTAAAACAATCTGCAATATTCCTTTGAAATATATGCAAAAGTGAATTCTAAACTCTTTGTGTTCTTTATGACAGAAAGCACACATTTTCCAGCTTAAACATCATCCAAAGACAGGATCATTTCCCACGACTACTGTCTGTGCCTCTCTCTGCCACGCCTAATGAACAGCTTCCTCTAGCTGTGCCTGCTTTTTGACACGTCTAAAGGGCTGTTTCTGACATCTTGCCATCCTGCCGGTCACGCCCCCTGCAGTGCTCCTGCCAGGCAGGAGGAAAAAGCTGGTGACCTGGCCATCACGCCTCTGCCCTAGGCCACTGCCACCCTGCTGACTGCAGACGGTCTGTTGGTCTGGAGTCATGCCACAAACTCTGTTCAACACAGCTTGTGATGTCACGACGGACACGCCCTCAGAGGAGAGATGGGATTGGCTTGGACGGTTTTCCTTTCTCGCTTCCTGGAAAAAATTCCTCTTCTGCAACTTACAGACCTGCAAACCAAATCAATTATCAATTGAATTGAATGAAATCCCCGGATATTTGCACACTATAGACAATCAGCTGCCTAAACAGATCACACAGGATAAAGGAGTTGTGTTTTACATATGGGATGTATTTTTCATAGGAGTTGAGTTGAGTTTTTTTTGTTTGGGTTTTTTCTTTTTAAAAAAACACTCATTAGAATTAGTCTTCCTCATTAGAATTTTTACAGCTCATCTTTTACATCCTTTTTTTAATTAGATATCACTCCATAAAAACATAATTGATTTCCTCAAATGTTTTCTTGCCAGAAGAAAAGTTTCATGTTCAGATACATTTGTAAACTTAAAAGTCTAAGCCATAAATGAGGAAAGAAACATGTGTGGTGGAAAGGGAATGCACAAATGAATACATAATAGTATCCAGGCAAACTACTAACAAAAATAGTAATCAAGGAGGGTTTTTATGGCATGGGCTCTAAAAGCAGAAGGTGAGGATCCCTAGTGACCCATGTCCTTGTCTCCCCCCTTTGCTTACATTTATGGTTTGGTCCTAGATCCTGTTAAGAGCAGCAGCAGGAGCGGACCATCACATTTGGTGCCCAGCGTGGGGGCGGTTGGTGAACTGTCATGTTCCAGCTATCCCATGGAGATACACTTCTGCCTCTCTGTGAAGATGGGGTGTTTTCTCATTTGCATTTGCTAATGAGATCCTGTTTGCATGACTTTATACTAGAAGACTATCTCACAGAATATCTCTTTCCAAATACAAGAGGTGGATAAAGTGCTATTTATTCAACCCTCATTCTCCAATTAGTCCCATTAGGATTAAGGAAGTGTTTTTCAGGAAAGATGGCCCAGAAAGCAGCATTATGGTAATGTGAGTATTGCAGACATACTAAATGACACTATGCATTGTCAGTGTTTGTTTGACAGAATTGAAAAAGCTTTAGTTTTGGTTCTAAAATTTGATAAAAACGCAAGAATCACACTATATCTCTGATATGTTGTGTTCATTGAGTCACCAGCGGAGCAACAGTTGTAACAACCTCACACGGATAGTTGGAAAGCTCTGGAACTGCTATTTAATTAAAGAAAAACATTTTAACTGTAGCTTTTATTCCTTCAGTGATGCTGCTATCATAACCCTAGAGAAAATATCACTGGTGAACCTCCGCCTTAACTATCTTATTCACAATTTCACACAAGAGATTCATCTCCTCAGAAGCTCTGCTCAGCCAAGACCCATGACTTCCCTGATCACTCATCCGAAACTTCAGACAGTCTTTGGCCACTGCCAACTGAGTCCTGTTCAGAGCACTCCCTCGTTATTATCACCCAATCTGTACTGTTAAAAGTTTCTGCCCATCAATCTGCCAGTGTCAGAAGCCCTGATGGAGAAGCCTCAGTTTGATCTCAGGTCACAGTCAGGAGCTTTTGACAAAGATGCATTTAAGGCCCAACAACAAATGCCAATACAAACACACCCCTTAAAAAGCTTATCCTTGTAGGAGGTTTTAAAAAGGTTAGAGAATCCAAATCTTGATGCCCCCCCCCCCCTCTTCCATCTTTGTCTCAATCTTCTAAGTATTTTTAAATAAGTGAATTAATAAGGAATATATAAGGTGTTTGTTGATAACTGATGCACAGTGTCTTCATAGAAATGTAATACATCTTTTGTATCTACAAATGCGGTACCAGCTAAAAGAAAGAAAAGAGGAGTCCCTTTCTCCACTGGGGTGGAAAGAATCTTTTCTGCATTACATCCCCTCTCGTAGCAGACGGGCAGGACCCCGATCGTCTTTTTCTCATATGGGGAATCTGCTGACTGTGGTATCACATTGTGATTGGCAATTTAACTATGATCCCCTTCTTTTGCATTGTTATTCCACAGATGAGAGTAGCAGCGAAATGCCAGCGAAGGCACACAAGCTTCATTAGATTCATTGATTGATTTATTATTTTCCATGGTTGTAATCATTTCCCACCCCAAGGTAATTTGCGAGCTCTTTATGGTTCAGAGGTATAAGCCCCTGAGTTAATTAATCAGCTTTGTTTAGAAGTTTGGAAGTAGAAATGCCCCTCTGAATTGGTTACGGCTAAGAAGACAAGAGTCTCTGTGACTTCGACTCCCTAGTTTGCCACGACAAAACACCAAAACTAAGCAGGTAAAAAGTCATATCGGAATGATTTACAGATAATCGTTCACTCTGTTACTCTGCCATGTTTGAGAAGACAGAAGAACTGAGAAAAAGGACAACTTAGTCCCAGAGAGTATTCAATTTCCTATGCAGAAAACCTTAATTCATAACACGAACATGTCCAGTAAAACTGACCCAATACTTTTGAAATGTTGAGGTATATTTCAATAATTACAATTAACAACATCTTAGCTGTACATTCCCATTTCCGGACCCATTATGTGCCTTTATTCTCCATCTCAGTGAGGACTATGTAGCCAAAAAAAGAAAGCAAAATATGTTGCTCCTCTCCACCAAAGTAAAGTAGGAAAATCACGTCATACTGCAGTGATGTTCTGACCCAAATCTTTGGGTA
>JBBBVU010000006.1:21379961-21402249 GCA_037177055.1 Atherinosoma microstoma | reverse complement strand
ACTACTACTACTACTACTACTACTACTACTACTACTACTACTAATAATAATAATAATAATAATAATAATAATAATAAATTGTATTATTATTATTATGATTATTGTTATTATCATCATCATCATCATCATCTTCATCCTTAGTGTTATTATTATTATTTTTTTTATTATTATTGCAAACTTTATATAAAGGTAAGTATCAAACCAAGTCTACTGGGCCAAACCTGATTGCAGTCGGTCACGAGCATGCGCCTAATGTGCCTGTGGGATTTGTAGTTTTTAAAGCCACATCCTTACGTCAGCGGAAGTGTTATGAACGTTCGTGAGCTAGGTCACATTGGTTCTGTTTTGTAATGTTTTGAGACTCAACACCACAATGGAAGCAACAAACACAGGTATTTAAACATTTGTACTTTATAATATTTATAATGCCTTACATTCTATAAAATAATGTTTGTTTTTTTGCTAGGTATACGATACACGTTATGTTGCTCTTTATGGACAATCTCGTGTAGCTATGTCAACATTTGCTAAGTGTTTTTAGCCTGGTTTGTGAAATCGGGAGTAATTATTCGCATACGAACAAGGTCCTGTGCCGAGATCATTAATGCATGTTCTAATATTAATTTGGTAGTTTTAGTCGCTTTGAATTTTCAGGTGGTTTCATGGGTGAATTCAATATGAAGATGCAGCCAGTTTGTCTCTCTCACGTGTCTTAAAGTGAACAGAAACGCTAAGCATGATTGAGGTGATCACTGCTTTGACAGTTTCCTTGTGTGTTTATTTCCCCCTTTTCCTTCTCTCGCCAGAGGAAATCCACCTGAGGCATGTGGAAACTGATGTATTGATCCCTAAGATGATGAGGGAGAAAGCCAAGGAGCGCTGTGCAGACAAAGTTGAAGGTATGTGTAAGTGTGAGACTGACCTCTTGTCTCTCTACCCAGTCTCTACTAAGTCCAACTTGAAAATTGATCTTCAATGGAATGATGTTGGAACCTTTTCACAGTTCTTATAATTACTGAAGGGGCACCCAGTCATTTTTTGCCCACTGAGGGGGCACCTAGTCTGCACTGCAGGATCTGTGCCAGATCCTCTAGAATTGTCAATGGGTTAGTAACATTAAGGAGCCTGTTCATATCCACCTGCAAATAAACTTGATTTGTTGAGATGTCGGTCTTTACTAGCCACATGATCTGATTAGAGGAGGAGAGGGCCAGTGGCATCATAGCCACCAGACTGTGACCAGAAACAAGTTTATGCCCCACCTTGACCCATCATTTTTTAAAAGTTTTTTAATTTACCCATCTTCAGTGTCATCTACCATCGGAATCATTACGCAATAAAAACTGTTAGGTTGAAATAAAAAAGAAAAATCTGAAAAAAATACCTGGATAGCATTGAATGTGCAAAGATAAATAAATGAGTAAAAAAAAAAAAGATTGCTGTCAGGTCATATAAAAGCTGTAATACCCTGGTGCTTGCCATGCTGGGGTCAGTTTTTATGCCGCAGAAGTTGTCAATATTTAGACTCAGACAAAACCATAATATATTTACTGAAATATCCAAAAAATCTTTGAGAACAAAGCATATCAAACACTGCTGTTTTACAAAGAGATACTGTATGTTGGTTGTCATGGGAACAATTGCTTATATGATTTTTAATATTGCAGGAAATTAGAGTTCTTGAAAGAGCACATCTGCAATTATACAAACAGTTGACTGATGTGTTTTCTGTTAAAATGGCATACTCCATGGAAATGTTCACTCTCCACAATAAAAGCTGATGCAGCAGATCAAACATTATCAACACAAAACGCCTTGAATGTTCATGCATTATGTCCAAACATGCAGTTCCACTGCTCTACTGTTATGCAGGGTGGCCAAGACATGACATGACATTGACCCATCTTTCTCGAGTCTCAAGCAGCTATGGAGACATAACAGCGGGTTAAAAACAGTTAACATGTTTTATTGACATAAATATTAAAATCACCGGGAGTTAACTGGCTTCAGAGTGGGTCAAGGCCAAAACAGTACACAGAACAGAAGTACATAGCACTGAATGGTTTAGGGTGCTAGATTTTGGTGGTTTAGGGCCAAAATACATTCAGGATCTTCTGGTTTGTTATGAACCAACCAGATCCCTCAGGTCATCAGGGTCAAGTCCACTTTCAGTTCCCAGAGTCAGAACTAAACATGGAGAGGCAGTGTTCAGTTTTTATGCTCCTCACATGTGGAATAAACTCCCAGAAAACTACAGGTCTGCTGAAACTCTCAGCAGTTTTAAATCAGGAAAAAAAAAATCATTAGCCATCTTTTATCAAAACAACTGATAATTAACTTTTATTTCTTGCATTGGATCCTATCTTATCTGAGTTTCTTCTTTCCTGTTTTTATTCCATTTCTTTTATCTTTAAAAAAAAAAAAAATTATAATGTACTTTTTAATGCTTCTTCTGCACCCCGCTGTAATGCTTTTAATGCTTCATGTAAAGCACTTTGAATTGTCTTGTACAGGCAATCATGTGCGATACAAATAAACTTGCCTTGCCTAACCTGAAAAGAAGGAGATAACCTATGTTGGAAAAAAAAAATCAGATCAACTTGCCTCCCTGGACTAACAAAAACAGGAGAAAAGGAGAATGAAAAGGAATGTCAGCCCACTCCTACAGACTTGTAGAAACCCATCATGTGGACTACTGAAACTGCTGTAGAGTGAAAAAAGTATAGCTGGTTTGGAGACGTGGGAGATGAGTAAATCTTTTGCCTTCAGTCCAGGTTTTTATATGGAGTCCAGTCTCCTCCGAACAATTCCTGAAAAGCTGCTGGAGGACGCATCGATCCTGACTTAGCACCTGTCACCCAAATATGCATAGTTATCACCCCACACCACATCAGCCGTAACACTACTCAAAGCAAACATTATCCCGCTGCCACCTCAAAATTTTTCAGCCTTCGTGCATAGAACTGTAGCCATTACCAAATCTGAAGTGAAACTACGCTCGCTCACAAGTTCTATCCTGCTCATTTTCATTATGGAATTACATCCTGTTAAAATTCCTGCCTTAAATAATGTCCAATTTTATATTAAACTTTAGTTTAGCTGTCTTTTCTCACCGATCGCTGTCAGCCAGCCATGTGTGCACATTGTTTTTCGAAGAAATAAACTCTGTGGCAGGTGTTTTGACATCTAATTACATGGAAATTGGCTTACTTTATCTGAGTGGGTCCACCTGTTTGTTTCCTATGTTGACATGCTGGATTGTTTTATATTAGCTGAGATGGTAAAGAATGATGGTTTCATCACCAGCCTAAGCCCCTGTGTTTACAAATTCATTGTCTGGTTTTCCTACTTTTCATAGTTTGTGCTGTCAGGTAAGACATTTACTTGAGGAAAGCCTTTTAAAATGAAAATTGATCGTTCACACTTTGCTGATTTACCTTTTAAAGACAAACTGTAAGAACAGATATTTTACTGATATTATTTCTTCAAAAAAGATTTTTTAATGTCATAATTGGGGAAAAAAATACGCGGTGTAAATTATTATAAAATTGAAGATTAATTCCATTTACTTGCTTGAGTACTCCATTCAACTGTCTAGACTAAACTATTGTTTTTTGCTCATTCATTATTTCATATTGTGAATTTTTTTTTTGCCTGTCAAAAAAAGGGTCACTACACTTCTTCTATATGTAGTCTGTTACCATTGTCTGTATGCATGCAGCACATTTTTAATGAGATGTCTCATTTGCATAATTCCATAAATTTCAGAAAAGTTGCAGTGCAAAAAAAGAACTTTGTTTTATTAAATCAACTGGTTTTTGATGATATTTGTCAAGCAAATTATTTATGTTTAAGTTTTTTTTCTCCATTATGAAGTGATTCAAAATTAACAAACGTTATTCTTAATTTATGTTTTATACTCATCCAGATGTTTTTACTTCATGGACCAATTATTTTTCATTTTGTCCTTAAAAACAAGCAAAAACTAATTTCCTCATGTATTTAGAATGTGTGCGGTTTCGTAAACAGATTCAGAATTACATCTACAAAAACAGGCACCTGTCTTTCATCATTGTTGAGATTTATGCTTTAGATATATATGCAAAATGTGCTTTTTTTTCAGTCTGAAATTTATATTTGCCCTATTCATCTCAGGCAATGTATTAATTCAAAATTCTGGTCCTTGCATTTCCATAAATTTGACTTTTTAATGAAAGAAAAAGTAAAAGCAAATAAGAAAAATCCACCATGACTGAGTCGTAGGGCTTAGTCTATTAATTGGACTCTGAAGTGTGACGCAATCCCCCACTTTGGTTCAATTTAGACATTTTTACCTCTTAATATTCACTTGTGACAACAGTCTTGATTCACTTGAAAACATTGCTAACCTCAATAATTATTTGGTTTTATGATCTTTGCATTGCATGTGAAACCGACCTGTTTAAAGGCTGTAGGAAAGAGAAGCTTTGTGTAAGAAAACCCAACTTGCTGTTGTAACACAGTCTAAGGTTTCCAAGCGTTTTCTTGTGTATGATTTGGTCTCTCGATCAGATTCGGTCCTCCAATATCATACTTAAAATCTCTCAATAATCTGTTAAACCCTATTTTGTTTTAGCCTCCACAATTCCATTTAACATTTAACACAGGCAATCAAACAAAAAAATGGGAAGTTTTAATATGTAAACATTGAAGTGAGGTTATTTGGGCATTTGACAAACAATAACTTCATACAGTATGATGCTGTTATGTCTCATCACTTAAGCAGTTTACATGTTGATCTTTCCCTTTTATTAAATTTTCTTTGTTTTTGTTTTCTTGAACTTTTATCATGTCTTTGTGCTGTCTGCACCTGCCTCCCAAGTCCTCTTATACTCTCTGAATTGTGAGCCAGCCCATTTGGCTTTACAGCCATTGCCACTTGATGTGCCTGGGAACGGTGGCCGCAGGTCTGCTCTCATGTGCCCTCTCGACTGCAGCGACACATCAGCCAGATCGTGACTAAGTTATGTGGTTTGTCGAAATCGGATGAAAGCCTGTGAGCCAGTGTGGGCTGCTGACTTGAGGACACCGTGCACATGCAGCCTGAGGTGATGGGACAGACAGTGGCTGTGTTGCATAGTGGAAACCCCCCTCACATAACAAGCTTCTCGTCCCACTCATTTTCACACCTACATCCTCCGCCCTCTCATGCACTGTGTTGGTGTCTGCACTGGGCTCCTGCATGTGTGTCTTGGCTAGTTTTACAAAGAAAAGTGAAAAACACAATCAGCAAGTATGTTTTCCTGTGTTATCTGTTGCTGCATACATGCCTGCGTGCACCCCAAAGTTGTGCGTGGACAGCTTTGTTCAGACGAGTGCAACCATATGTGGTCTTTGTAGTTTTACTTGACATGATTTTCCCATTACACTAAGGATTCATGTCAGCTCTCTGTCTTTCAGAGACAATTCAAACAACCTGCATGCATGATTAACTGCTTCTTTCATATTTACACTTTTCACATCCAGTACTATTATGGTTTTGGTTTTAAACTGAATTAATTAGACTAAAGTATGGATTGCAAAATCCAAACGATTGAAGGGGTAAAAAAGTTGATCCAACTGTTAATTTCCCTTTTCCTTATTTAAAGTTAATGTAGAATGTTTAGAAATGTGGTCACCCTTCTTAAAATCCCCAACTTTATTTTTATAAATAAGTGGTTTTAGATATTTTTTGTTCCTCTTTAAGCTGCACCTCTCCCTAAATAGCGGGCCTCTTCTTCTTTCCATTAACTGCCACATTACACTTATACATCTTTAGACATGGCACACCAAACAGTCTTGAGTAAAGGTGGCATCACACTCTACTTTGGAGCAGCCACTTCTGACAAAAAACGAATCTCCTAGATTTTCCCTGCAGGAGCTGCTGCTTCGCGATCCGAGAGGCAGCCCTCTGCAGCCTCTATTGGCACCATGGGACTGGGACGAGGCGCTGCTTGATTAGATTAGTCGCACTCCTCTGCTCCTCTAAATTGGTTTTGCAGTAACTTTTTCTTTTACATCTGCATCCTAATGAAAGTGTCTGTGTGATAACCATACTAATGCCACTCATAAAGGTAATTAGATCAGCTGTTTTGAGAGGGGACACATGACGGCAGTGGTTTTAATTAAAGCCTTGAGAAAGAGCTTGCTAACAAGGTGAAGACTCGGGTTTTCAGCACCTTGTTTGCAGTGAGGACCTCGCACATTTAACACGGTGTTGTTCACCACTAGCTGTGACAGTGTTGCTGATGCATCTTTGCAGAGGTGCTTTATAGTATGTCTCTTGCTACAGTCGGTATGTTTTGTGTTTATCTCAATGTTTCCAAGTTATGCTCCTTTTTAATAGATACTACAAATACAATCCATGTTACAGAACGGTCACTTAAGGTGTTTTTTTTTATGGGTAAAATGTATTGTTCTTCCCTAAATGCCTCTCATACACACAATCAGTTGTAGTGAAATAGAAAAAAAAAGTTTTTGACATTATAAGGTGAAAATGTGTTTTACTTTAATGAGACTTCTTGTGATGATGCCTGTCCTGCTTTGATTGTAACCTGTGTTTGCACCTTTTATTCAAGCATTAAAAGATGGAAGATTGGAATTTATTGATCATTATTGCTTTATTAGTGTGTTTATGTACAAAGCTGTTAGACGAGGCTTCTTTTTGGCTAACTCCTGTCTCCTCCTCTGTCTTCTCCCAGCCTTCAACCACTGCTGTAAGGATTCAGGTTTCTTTATGGTGTTTAAGTGTCGAGAGGAGAATTCAGCCCTGAAGGAATGTCTGACAGTACAGTGAGTATTTTGCGCTTCTTTCTGCAACACAGCACACACACTGTGAGGTGTTATTACACCACATGCTACTCCAACCAATAGCTTTTATTTGGGCTTGCCCGCTCTCTCCCATTATTTCTGGCACTCCAAAACTGTTGCTTGTCAAGTCTCGGGTGGTCTCAGATCCATACAATTGCTGTCAGAGTGATGATACCTTACTTTCTGTCTTCACCAGCTACCAGGATCCTGTGTTTTATGAAGAGTGTAAGAAGCAGTACATTCAAGAGAAACTGGAATTTGAGAAGACGGGAATCCCGGCCAAGAACAGGAAACAGAAAATTCCAGTCAGCATGTAATAAGCAACATGATAACCAAGTGTCTTTTTAGAGTGTGCAAACTCAAGACTGCCACTCATCAAAATACACGATGGCACGTTTGCCATGTTTATTACTCATAAAGCATCAAGTCTGTATGTTTTATTTAAATTTGTGAAAGAAATTACCATATTTTGATGCACAGGAGTTATCAATAATCAAGATGATGCCTATTTAATGTTGAGTCTACGTGCAAAATATCAACATGCCGCAGGTGTTGCATTAAAATGATTTTCCCTTACTTCACTGAATCAGCAGTATAGTCATAGCATGACTGGCTGCCACTCCTGGAGCAGCTTCAGAAGAGGTGAGCACTTTGGTTTTGATCTTGTGTAGAGTTAAATTGAGGAACAACTTTGTCATGTGGTTATTGTGTTTGCAATGACAGCACATACAGCTAAAAGGAGTCTGCTTTGTTGTTTTCCTGGACTTTAAGAGAATTTGAGTGATTTAGAAATCATCCATCAGCTTTTTTAACCCTGGAAATGACTCTGTGTGATTATATGACTGTAAATAGTGCTGTAGCAGTAAAGTGTGTCAGATGAAAAATAAAAACATAATTAAGGTTTGTATTTTTCCTGTTGCCCTAAGGGTAAAAAATGACCCGTCACCATGTTCAACAGCAGAGAAAACCACCTAAATAATCTTTTTCCAACTTCAAACTTGATGATTTTTCCTAGAATGACCCCAACATTAGAAAAAGTGAAACAAAGCCTTTTTTGAAAAAATATTTCAATAAAAGCTGTATATCACCAGGGTACAAAGATGGTCTTAGGGGTCATTTTTGACCCTGATATAATAAAAGCATTTACACGCCACAAAAAACAGTTCAAAGGCACTACTACACACAGAGACACACATGAAATGATACACACACGCACACACCCAAGCCATGAGAAACTGAGATGGTACTGATTGAACTCGTATAAAAAGTCAAACTTGTTCATTCAGATCCTGCATCTGCGCTCCGTGACCCCACACATCACTCAAGTTCACGGACAAAATAAAACCAACAATGCTTCTTCAAAGCATTATTTTAGCTATTGGAGAATCAGTGAAGTCAGTGGCTATAAGGTACCTGAGATGAAATAATACTTTATTGATTGACAGTAATATTGAGATGACAGTACCCCCTGGTTCTAAAGCCATGAGTGCACGTTTCACTGCCCAACAGGTCTGCCCAGACCGCTGACTGCTGTTTCTGTTTCAATAAAACTAATTCCAAATTAAACTCTGCACATTTCATTTGCAAGTACATTTATTATTAGTAATAATATACCTCTAATTTAATAAAGAAAACAATGATCACAGTTTTGTTGTGATAAAACTGAATATCCACTGGCTACATGAAGTCTTTCTGCACTGTGTAAGAGAAAACTCGCATGTAAGTATTATGATACCTTCAGTGCTCTGAGATGACTTGTGTTCTTAGTGGCACGACACAAAAAAATTCAACTGGATTAAGTTGAATTGATGAATAACATCAAATAGATTTGGGATTTTAAATTCTATGAAGCTGGTTTATTTTAGGGGTTTAGTGAAGGGTCGTTTTTGACCCTTAGGACAAGGGGACTATACAAAATGTTAAGACTTCACAAGGGTTAAGAGAAATATCTCGCAACTGCTTCAGATTATTTCAGAAAATTTACAAATTAAAGCTTTTTCCAAATTATTTGCATTTATTTACTTCCCTGTTTTTTCTTTGACAACTTTAAACTGCGTTTTTTTCTTTACATTTGTAATATAGTTGTGTTTTACCTTTAATTCAGACCTTAACTTAATGACTGCTACACCAATTTGATCACGACATCAGCATTTTGTTTTTAACCAAGACTATCAAGATGCTGAAAAACTGGTAGGATGTCCTGCACCTGCTTGTCACTAACACGATTTAATATAGTTGCCAAGAAGTTGGAAGCCTTAAAAGTTGAGATGGTTGGTTGTGTGTCATTTTGTGATCGACTGTGTGGATTGGTTTAACAATTCAACAAGAGAACAGCCCTCTGTGTGAAGTTTAAGAGAAATCCATCTGTTATCTACAGTACAGTTACCATGAAAACCAAACTGATGAGCTGTGATCCAACATATAAACAACCTTCAGAGATGGCTGCTGCTGATCCTGGTCCAGACCCAGGTGAAGGTAACTGTCCTGTCGGCTGACAAATTAAAGCTTTTTTATTTTTCTAAAAAAGTATATTTGCAAAAAAATGTTAAGTCAAATATACAGTTGCAACAAAACGAAGAGAAAAACAGGATTGAGTTTTGACGAAATCACACCACCTATAATGTTTAATCACCCACATTGATGTCACTTAGATGTCTCTGGCACTGCCTGCGGAGGAAGGGTGACTACTTGTCCTTCTCACACACAACCTTCTTCTAGCTGCTTTCCTGGCCTCCATTACCAAGAGGTAAATCTTTGTGGTCAAAGAGAAACTGAAGCATGAAAATGGAAGCATGTTCAATTACTCAAACCAGAAATTGTTCAAGTTTTATAATGAACTTATTGATGAATGCATGGTTCCAGCCTTGTGAAGGACAGGAGGGACAATCTCTCATTGCCTGCAGATAAGATCAGACCCAAGGCTGCACACAGCTGGTACCTTTCATTCGTTTATTTAATCATATTTACAAACAGTCTGAAGTGCAGTAAGTCTAAAATATAATCCATATCTACTGTACATTGCATTTTGGTTTGCAAATTGTTTACAGAAGTATGAAATCACTGCTGTAAAATAACATTTTTAAAGATTAAGAATGAAAAAAAAGACCATAGTTATGAAACTGAATAAAGAAAATTGCAAAATTATAATAGAAAAAAAAATCTTTTCAACAACCATGGGCCTTTGTGCTTTCTGCACCAATTTTTCAAATCACATTTCTTAAAAGGAGAATATTGTCTTACCACCATCACAGATGGCTCTTCCATCAGAGGTTCTGCTGTCAGTGGAGCAAAGAGAAAAATAGAACATAAAAGATTGGAGTGCAAAACCACACTGGATGAAGTACTGAAGCCCGCCATATACATTTATACAGATATGAACATTCTGTTTCCCTTATTTTCCCACATATATGCCTTTTTACATTCTTCATTTGACACCCAAATTACTCTTAAAAACAGAAAACACCTCAAGCTTCCTTCTTTAGTTTACAGCAAGATAAACACCAGCACAGTAGAGAATTTAGGTACACTATTTCTCAAAATATCCACAAATCCCATCCCAACTTAGTCAAGTTTTAAAGAAACAAAGGGGAGTGCACAGGTTCCGTTCCAAGAGCTTTTTGATTTCAATGGCCAAGTAAGTATCCAACCATGCAAAGCTGAGAAAATAACACAACAGACAACTGTAGGTCTTAGAAATCAGAATATATGAGAACAGGCAGGTTGTGGGAAGCTTGTCTGAGTCGTGGAACTGATTGGAAAATCAAACATTTTGGGCCCTTTCAAAGAAGAATACATTTTTAGATTGTTATATTTGCCTCGGTTAAATAAAATAAAAATCTCCAAGGTGATGCAGTAAAGGCTTCATCAAAAATAATTTTGTGGGCAAAAAGAAATCTGACGTAATTTAGTAGCTGTTGAAATCTGGAACAAAAATCTACAATTATCCAGATGTTGTCTGTCTCCATCGCAGTCCAAAACTATATCAAGTCCTCAGACAAACATGGGGCTACATACTTGTTATACTTTACACTGATCCAATGTAAAGAGACTTGCATTGAGGAGGTACAGTTATACAAATTACACTACTATGCTGTGGCTCTTCCATGATCAGCGGCCACAGTCTATGGAGAAGGAGGCCTCTTTGAGCCCTCTTAGGTTTATTAAGATGACATACAGATCCAGGCAGGAGAAAGAGGCCCACACACTGATCTGCATACACAGGCACACTGTTTGATAATACATACAGCCACACACAAATTAAACTGCTTGTATGCATGCTTGCACACACTTGTGCATGTGCATACAAGGGCACATACACACGGAGAGATGATTTATTCTGCTGAGGGTTTCTCATCAGGGCTTACTCTGCAAAGTCATATATGTTCACCGATGCGGTGGGCAGAGAGGATAAATGTCTTTACCTCGACTAGGCCTTTTCTGGCCTCGATCAGTTCCCACAACTAGTAGGTCCGGTATAGTCCACTTTGAGTGGACAACTTAAGGCAGGTTAGGTGGTAGCGATGTGGCAGAGTTGGAGAGTTCATCCATTCTTCCATTGGTTATTTTTCCACCCAATTATTACTCATTGCTTTTACTCATTCAACTTTATCTTAATAAGGCCTGACCCATTCTGCATTGGGAGGGCTCCTGGGACTGCAGTTACCCATTGAGGATGAGGAGTTGGATGCAGCCGAGTGTCCTTTCCAGAACATGGCGTCACTGGGCTTCGGGGGGCTGGGGAAGGAGCGTGAGCTGTCATCCAGAGAGGCCTGGTTGAGGGGAGGTGGGGGCAGCACAACGGAGCAGGCGTCGCCCCCGAGCAGAGCCTCTCCTGAGCAGCTCTGAGAGGGCCAGGGCCCGTTGTACCAGCAGTCCTCCCTCAGACTGTCTGGCAGCAAGGTGCCTGATGGGGGGCAGGGACGGCCAGAGCATGAGGGGAGTGGGGGGGCACTAGGAGGGCGAGGCACTGATGCCCGAGGAACTGGAAGGTTGTTGTTCTTTTCCACGTCATCCAGACACTGGACAGGAACGGTGGAGGCAGCTGGAGACAGACAAGAGAGGTGGGGAGAGGACAGAAAGTAAGATCAGAGTTAAAGATGATGGTTCGTACAAATATCTGTAAGCAGAAGAATCAGCTGTTTTAACATTTGGACCACAAGTTAGAGCCACGCATATTTGAGCTACACATTTCATTGTTATGATATAGTTCCGCTACAGCAGCAGTAAAGCTTTCACCATGTTTACAGAACAAACATACTGAAAAACACGCATATGCAGGAGTTACACAGCAGGTGACTTGGGTGGCCAGGTCCTGTGTGCCACTCAACCACAATGCTTGACATTTTGCTGTGCATTACAGTCAAACTTCTACAATTTGGTGTTGCAGATAAGTCTACACCTCAAATGACTGGAAACTGTCTTGATATTCATTTGATTAGTGACATCTTGTTGCTTATGGAAGCAGTATGTCTGCATTTAGTTTTTCCACACACTGCATCTGCATTTTGACTCAGTATTTGTTATCAAAAGGACATTGTAATACGTTGTTTTGATACTCATCTTGAAGTCACATCAATCTAATCTTAAGATCGAGAAAAGACACTCATCTTTTATTTTCCTGTTTAAAATCTATCTGGCAGCATTCATAAAACCATTTACTTTCTGTTTTTCTGATAGCTGGAAAAGGTTTTTTTTTGTTTGCTACTATGGTGGCAAATAGCTCTTTACTTATTAACACATTAAGCCTTTTTGATCTCCCAATGAATAACAGACCAAACAGTGTAAAAACAGTGCAGTGAGGTAAAGCCTGACAAGAGAGCTGTATACTGTGCAATGAAAACTCTGGACCATGTAAATATCTCTGCATGTGAATAAGTTAATATCCAAACTAAAAACCTCCTTGCATAAACAATACCACTCTTTTTTTTCAGATAGCATATCCCTGCAAAAATCAGATGCTGTAATCTCTCACACACATCATTGCTTTGCCTTCAAATCACCATCTTGGGGGAATATTAAAGTTTAAATTTGACTCTATACCACCACCACCACTTTTTTTTTATTTTTTTATAACCATACCTCTCCATCCACACATCATTTATCCATCCATCCTTCCTCGCTATGCTTCCATGAGATGGTCTCCTGAGTCTAGAATTTGAATAAAAGTGATTTCAAAGGAGGGACATTAGAAGAATACAGAATGCACAGCATGACTGAATAAATAGACAGCACACTCTCCTCCCCCTCTTTCCTTATTTCACTCTATCCGCCTCATCTGAGCCACAGGATTACTCTCTTATTCGGCGGAATAAATAGGCCAAGATTTATTTTCTTGCCGTATTTCGTTCTAATTTTCACCTCACGGCCTCCTCTTCTGACACTCGACAACAGAGGTAATCACACCTTGCATCGTACATCAGCGCAGTAGGAAGGGAATGGAGGGATAAACCATTTTATGATACCCTTTATCAAAGTGTTTGAGTAGTTGTAATATCCACAGTCCTCTGACACTAATACAAACTGCAACAAGGAGCAGCGAGAGGCATTTTCATAGTAAGTAGAAATCACACCCTTAACTGGATAGAGGCAGTAGTTTCATTAGTTTCTGTGTAGAGAAGGCTCAACTTCTGGATGTTAGATTTCTGTCAAGTAAGACCAGAAATCTGACATCACCTGACAGCCAGGTTAACGAAATACATTTTACAACATCAGATCAGTTTAAAGTGTTTGATGCATTTCACTTCTTTAGCTTGGCGATGAAAGAATATGTCTCTTTAACGGCTTTGACATCATTGTAGAACATGATTAACTTAATTCTTTTCATTATTTCTCGTCACCGTTGTCATAAGTTGAAATTTTGTGTGTGTGTATATTTGTGTGTTTAGAGTATTTGATGAAAACTTTTCTAGGAAGCATACGCTCAGTGTAATGCACACGGAGCTAAATTGAAAGCGTGAAATTTAATAAAAGACATTTGAAAATCTGAAAGGACATGTAGGACAATGATGAAAACAAAAAAAAATGACTAAAAAATATGATATATGAAATATATATAAAATATGAAACATTTTAAATCAACAATTAAAGCAAACATCAAATAATGTGCCATATAATTGAAAATATATCTTTAAAAAAAAATCTGATGCTGATTTCTTAGTAACCTGCATGAACACGTACATGTATACAATACAGGTGGTACAGAAACTCCCAACACTATAAGTGGCGTGACATACTGGATGGAGAGTTGTGTATAATCACACACTCAGAAAGCATGGGATGGTTTGATTAAAAATACACACAGACACAGTGGTACAATCCTGAGTTCAGCCACATTTGTTTGGTCTCACCTGGTCTTGTCTCACTGACCAGTGGTCTGATTTTCCTAATCAGGCCTGTTTGATGCTTCAGCTCTGAATGGAGACGGGTTACCTCACAGCACAAAGCCTTGTATGTCTGCTGCATGCTCCTCTCCCTGCAGATAAACACAACATCTAATTTAAACAAGACTGCTGTGACAGAAACATCCAGATGTCATACAGGATCATGCATGAAAAGGAAAAAGCTTCTTGTTTTCTGTAAAAAACTTTCTTTCTAAAACCTGTGATTAAAAATAAGGGTTTAAATAAGACCTTACATTAAAATTGATGAAAGTTCTCTGGATAAATAATCACAGAAGCCAAATGCACTTACCATATTATTCCCGGAGAGGCCTGCTGCTCTCTTTGTGACAGCTCTGTTTCTGCTAAATGGCTCGCTGACACATTTAACACCATCACTGACTGAGCTAAGGTCGAGAGTAATCACTTCACAGCATAAGTTCACATCATCAAGGCGTATTTTGGCTCCATTTCAGAGACTATCAGAGATAAAGCAACACTTACTCCACTTTAACAATGATGCCATTACTGACGTGTGTGATGGATTTTAATATGAACCAATCCAACCTCATTATATGTATAAAACCCAATAAAGTAGCTCTAAATCTCTAAATAAGCAGTACAAATAATGATGATATTAGGACTGGAACTGTCCTATCCATATCTTGTGAAAGGGGGCAAAATCTCGCCTTAACATAACACCTACCTTAAACTGAAACAAACCAAGAACAAAAAACTAGGCTTTCTGTGATACTAAAATAAAAAAAAAAACTGCAATTAACCACATATAAGAATATAAGCATTACATACAAGGGTATGCAAATTTACAGGGGAGAAAGCACATGAAAGAAAAGACATACATGTTGAAACACAGGACTGAAATTTGAAACAACAAGCACTGATCTAAAATAAAGGCTGTTCCTTTTGAGCTTATCTGCACATCACAGACTTTTGCAGCCTTTGATATGCAGTTGTGTTAAGCTGCACCCTCATCTAGTGGCCAAATAGAACAAGTACAATGCATTGAAAAACGCTGTTCTGGTTTTAGCCAGAGCAGGCTGATGAATGCGTTTTTACTATTCAACATAGTAATCAAAATATGTTCATATTTACGAGTGTCTTAATCAATTTCATGCATGAGATTCATAGAATTAATGGCTCAGTTTCTCAAAGTGATGGATTTTAATTTTACACATCAGTTTTATGTTAATGTTTCCCACCCTTCATTCACACATGCCTGTGAAAGTACAGAGAAGGGCAAAGGTGTGTTTTAGATTGCAGAATGAATGAAGGGCGGTGTAATAAAACAGCCATTATAGAGTCACACACATAATCTTAGCATGCCAAGAGCAAAGTGGCATTTTAAACAGCAGCTGTGAACTGAAGCAGCTTAAAGCATCACTCTCTACACTTATTGAACAGTCAGTGCTTTACTTGTGGGATTTAAATTGGAAGTACAAAGCTTGAGGAAAAATATGATGCCTATTTGCCCATCCAGGGAAACCGTCTCCACACTGTCAGTGCTGTTTGTCAGAAGAGAAGCTGCAGTGTCACACAAAGCTCTGCTAGATCTTCAAGAGTTACTGTTTCCTCACGTGTTGTTTGGCCATAAAAACTTGGATTGAGCAAACAAATGCTGATATATAGTCAGACAGGGAGCAGAAGCTCCAGCTTAAATACTGAAGAAGTTAATTTACACATGACACTGAAGCATTTAGTTGCAAAGAGATTAGCAGAAAGATGTGTATGTGTGAAAGAGGCTGTTGCAACTTGAAAAAAAAACCCTGATGTAAAGAACATAAGAGTAAAGTGTTGGATACATAGAGTGGTGAAGTGTCCATGGGAACATAAGACAATTAACATCCCAAGCTTAATTCTAAGTTCTGTACTTTAAAAACTATTTTTTAATACTTTACTTATACCATCAATTGTAATTGGCACTTTGGAATGTGTAGTTAGATACTTCTTTAATAATATTCATTAAACTCTATACCTTGCATCAAAGTTGTCATCGCAGGTCTGGTCCAAGACGGGTCCGTTAAGGCCATGGGGTTCCTCCTAAAACAGAGTTAAGTTATGCAAAACATAGTGGAAGAGGTACTTTCTTAAGGTTTTTTTTTTTTAAGTTATGAATTTGCATTGTTTATTATAAAAAAAACTTTTGTCCTCTGGTCAAATGTCGACTCAGACTCATTCTCTTCCTTCTATCGTTTTCTTTCAGCCATTCAAACAAATCCAGCCATCCTTCATCATCATCAGCTACTCAGCTAGCCTAACATCCCTCTATCTTGTCCTCTGTATAATATCAACTCACTGTACAACTTGGCTGTTTTTTTTTTTCCTTTACTGGTGTTCTGTTTTACAATTTCCCCTCCTCTCCCTAATACTTTGGTCCCACCCTCGCTCACCACGCTTCTCTCCAGCAGTCGGCTGTTCTGCAGCGTCACCCTCTCCAGCTCCTCCTGCAGTTTGTGGATCTGCAGCTCGGTGTCGACCCTCTCCACCTGCCAGTAGTCCTGCGGGCTGTTCAGGCTCTTCATCACTGGGCACACACACGCGCACAGACACACAGAATGCAATTCAATTAAAATGACCTTTATATTAGTACTGTTCTTAGAAACATGTAGTACAAAATGCAGCATTGTTTTAACTTCACTGAGCAATCAAAATGTAATTTGACACAGTATCCAGGTAAGTAAATAGGACTACAACAAAATCAAATTACTAAATTTTCTAAAAAAATTCTGCATGTACATTTAACAGGAGAAAACATACTGTATTGCTAGCTGTTCAATGAGCTTCAATGGTACCTTTAGAGTGCTATAGATTACATTCCTACTGCAGATATTTTCCATCGATGCATTAGTATAGTCAAAGTAATTTACATAGTTCTCTATATACTATAAAAGTACACGCTTGAGTAAATTTAGTATGTTACTTTCATGAAGTTAGTAGGAGTAAATTACGCACTTTGGAGAGTTCAGAGTTGGAGAGATCATGTTGCGATCTTTGGCATAAACTGAGGTGGTTAGCTTCGATGATCCAACAAACCAATTCGGTACATAAATCATGTTTCTTACAGCAAAAGGACTTTTTTTTCCTTTTGCTTCCTTTTACACATGTAAGTGTCTTTTCCGAAGGCAAACATACAAAAAACATGTAATAAATGTACACTTGTTCATAGTGTTGCGAGTTCTCTTCAGCTGTTAAAACAGAGTAGAAAACAGGTCTGTGCGCTCTACCTGTACCTTGGCTGGTCTCCATCTCCGTCTTCAGCTGAAGCAGCTCCAACTCTTTGGCTTGGAGCTGCTCTGTCAGCAGCCTCTCACTCTCACTCTTCTCCTTTTTCTGACAAATTACATAGAGGGGGATGAAAAGGAGGTCAAAAGAAGTCTCTGTTTCAAGTCAAATCAGTGCGTCAGAGTTGTGTTGTCTACAAGATCATATGTTCTGTATTTTTACCATATTTCAGTCTAAACTAAGGCCTCATTTACACAATGACGCTGACAGTGAAATGCAAACGTTTTGTGGAGTTTGGCCTCTCGTTTACATGAATTTTGGGTGGACAAAACCGGAAAGGTTTGAGAACAGGCTCCAGAGGGAAAATTTCTTAAAACGCAAGGTGAATCTTGTCCGTAAAAACATAAACTGGAATATTTTGCCAATGATGATCACGTCATGTCACCCAAGCCTTGTTAACAGCTGCGTACAGCACAACAAAACAACAATGGTCGATCTCCGTGTTCTGTTTGTTCTGCTGAATCTTTTAAAGTTATTTTGGTCTCTTAAAGCAAAACCGCCTGTTTTTGTGCAACATTTATGCCGTCAGTGAAGGTGCGTAGATTACATGCCAGATCAGTGTTTCCCGAATGTTTGAGCCAAGACTGAGTGGTTAATTGCGTGAAATATCAAACGGGTCATCCTGCTGCCATCCTCTACATGTAAGGCTTGAAAACTGTCAGAAACTTTGTATATAAAAAAACTGGATAAACTGTTTTTTGGTGGATTATGTGAACAGCTATAACAAAGCACCTACATGCCCAACATTTCTTTTAAATATTTTACAATAATCTGGCAACCCCCTGAAATGATCTTGGGACCCCCAGTTTGGGAAAGGCTGCGCTAGATAACCAATACACCTCTATACAAGCAGTTGCTATGTCTTCAGGTCCGATTAGGATGTAGTGCACACGTTGGGTGTGTTGTCGCAAAGTTCAACCACCCACTACAAGCCTGCGATGCACACTACATTGTTTCCAGTCCTATTTGGGTTTTCAGTCTGCATGGAGGTAGTTTTCACTCTACTGTTGTGTAAATACACCTTTCTTTGATTACGCAAAAGGAATAATTTGTAGTTTTGGCATGGAAACGTTTCGTGTAAAGGGGACCTAAAACATAAGTATTGATTTTGACACAGAAGAACCCATTTACTACATATATACTTAAAAATAAGCAGTGTTTTGTTTTTAGTTTTTATATAACCTGTTGTGACACTGGTGATGCCTTTGTTAAAGTTATATTGTAGATCACTTCATATGGAACACTTGCAGTCAAATTACAGGAACGCTAACTTACAGAGGCTTGGGGTTGCTTAGAATCATACCTTGAGAATATTACTAAAGAGATTGCAAAGTCACAATGCATTTCAAATGTCATAATTTTTCAAACTGTTTCGGAAAAATTAAGGGGTAAACTCATTTATCACCTCAATCTCTCAAAAGATTAATTTATTTTAGAACTACCTAAAGCATGGATTGGTAATATATGATAACTATCTCAGTTGCGGAGGTATTAGATTTAGTTGTCACATTTTGGTAGACTGACCCATACTTATTCAAAGTTATGTGTTTTGGTTTGTCTTTGCAATTTTATTCATCCTATGCATTTTTTGGATTTATATTCTGGATATTAAGCTTTTAATAATGTTTAAATTCAACAGGAAAACTCACCAGTTTGTTAAGCTCCATCTGCAGGTCCTCCTTCTCTATATAGATTCCTCTGTAAGCACTGAAGGCTTTGTTCACGTAATGGGGGCCTTCTGATGGAGGAGCCTCTGGCCTGAAGAGCTACAATGAAGAAAGACGTGCATGGAAAAGAAATGTGATCTTTTTGTTTTTGTTTAATTTAGATTTAGGTACTGTAGTATTTTCTTGATTGGCCAAAAGATGTAGCAGATAAAAAAATGAGAGACATCAAACATGTGCTGCGTGATATCCTGTAAAGTGAAAACAATAAAACTTCCTTTCAATCAACTAAGCCTTTGTAAAACTTTCTGACTGTTTAGCCAGAGGGGTTAAAGAGTGTGTTCTTTTACATTATTTTCCTCAACCAATCACCTTCATGCAACTTTAACTTCCACAATCTATTTTCTTTTCATTGGCATCCATACCTTGTCCTCCAGCTGCTTAACCCTCTTCCTAAGCAAGGTATTCTCTCGCTCGGTGTCTCGGAGCCTCTTCTTGATGTCCTCATAGGCCGTGACCAGAGCAAAGTGGGAAGCAACGGATTCGTCACCAGCACACACCGATACAGGGCTCTCACCAGTGGCTGTGTAGGCTGTCTCATGCTTGAGGATGCAAATGTCATCATCCAAAAGGTGTTCCATGCCTGCACAGGCCTAATCTGTGGCAAAGACAAGACCTAAGCATATAGATTTCTGATTCAATTTTATAGAGCTGGAACCTGTAAAACAACAACAACAACAAAACAAATAAACTACAACTAACAAATGATTAACATTAATTCTTACTATACTGTAATAAAGTTTAATCTTTTCTATAGTTTTTACTTTAAAAGAAGAAATAAGCTTAACTAGCATTACTATCTAAAAATCTTTGTTGGGGAACTAGACTGTTGTAGTTCTATTTTAGAATTAGAATATGTTTGGTTATGATGCACAAATTATGTAAATGAAACAGGTTGTAAAGGTAAGCAAACATTTAATTGCAAACCCTGAATGATTATTAAATTTAAATAGGTGTTGCCATTTCTTTTGGACATAAATTAGGAGTGCACGAGACAGTAATAATAAATGTAAACTTAGATTTGGGACTGTGGCCTTCGACCCATTTACATACAAAAATGTATGTAGACCTTATCCTGACCTGGGTGCTTGCTCATTGCTAAAGAGAACTGACCAAGTTGAATTAAAGCAGATTACTTCTCACTGCCTCCTGGACTTTTTCTGTTCAGAGTTGCTGGGCAGCAGAGAGTGGAGCTAATGCTAGTTGATGATGTCAGCATGCGATGATGCAGCAAACACAAAGGGGCCAAGTTTCATATTGAAGGGCCAATGCTTTCGGAAAAATAAAGCGTTGAAAAAGTAATCGACAAGATGCTAAAGCCATGGCTCGGAAACGTGCCAGGAAAAACACAACCTTAAAGGTGCTTACTTAAAATTACTAAACCAGGCGAGAGATCGAAAGCAAACCCAACAACTATTAAAAACGAAAGTCAACGTGACTAAGACATAATGAGAAGGGGAACGTCATTTTGTTAAACTTCCTTCATTGACACAGGATGGCTAACGGCTAAGGGGGTTTTCAGGGTAAGGACGAGACCTTGTACTCCACAAAGGCAATGAAAAAAAAACCCTGTCATAATCAAAATGTAAACAATCAATCTCGTCTGTGTACAATGCTAACATTATAATGTTAGCTTCAATGGACACTGAACACGGTACAAACTCATTGACAGACAGTTTTACGATAACATGCAGCATTAATGTTAAGACGAATATCACAATCAATAAATAATGATCCATAGAAAAAATTGTATACATCTCTGACAAAGGTGATCAAAATGATCGATCTGTTATGATGATAACAGCTAGCAAAGGTTGGCTAACGTCTTCAGGCTAGGTAACGGAAACAAGAGTCGATTATTTTTTTCCTCTTCGTTTCCACTAACCGTGTTAGATGCTGTCCTTAATTAGGTTTCAGGTGGCCACATAGGGTTACCATTAATAGGTGCAATAAAAAGAAGACGTGTTTCTTGGATGAAAACAAAAGACGAGGCTGACACTGGCACAGTGTCTGGTCCGAACTGACAGGTGAGAAAACAAAAACTTCCGGGAGACACGCGACTGTTCAAGTCCTTTCAAAGTAAAAATGTGTGCAAGTGAAACTGGTGACCTCGCGAATTTCTTCAACTTTGAAAAAAAAAAAAAACATGAAAAAAAACAAAAACCCTTTGTCTTTCGATATTCTTAAACTGATGCGCTTTACACTTTACCTTCACAGCTCAACCCGAACAAGATTGAGTAAAGTGCGGGGGAAAGAGAAGAAAATGGTTAGATTAAATACATTTTACCATTTCCTGGAAATCCCTTTCAGTTTAAATGACGAAACGTATGGCATTCACTTGAAAAATAAATATTTTTTTCTGAATGACCACAATATTTCAGACATAATACTACTACTACTACTACTACTACTACTACTACTAATAATAATAATAATAACTCTTGCCATTCTCTCACATGCACGAAGTAAAAACAAAATGATAAATGAAAGGCATGTGATTAAAAATATTGCAGATTACAGTATACTTAACTATACTGTGGCCTTTAATATCTTTTCATTGTAGAACTACAACTCAGCTTTGAAGTAAATAACTGTAAAATGATCACTAGGTTTCTTTTTGTAGGTAAATGTTATAAACTATAGCTTTGTTTTTCTGAATTAGGGACAATTATAAAAATTTATATATTTTTCTTTCTCAAGAGCAATACCCTGTCGTAAAGAAAGTCTAATAGTTTGTTGTGTCCAAGAGACAACAGTACTGCACGTCTCTGCAGACCCGGAGAGCCGCAATTGAGGACCCGCACTTCCAAACCCCTAATATTAAAAGGACAGTCGCATCTACTGGACGATTGTAAACTGCTACTGCTGGACCAGACTGGTGGTATGTTTGTTATACATTCGGAAAAACTAATAGTATGTTTTTTTCTTTAACAGAAACACGTAATATTAGGTTTTCAGAAGAAGTTAAAGATGAGTTGAAAGTTGCTAGCTAGCTGCTAGCATAAATCATCATTTGTATTCTTACATGAACTTTTGAGCTTTTTTCCTGGTTTAATATAT
>JBBBVU010000006.1:21364040-21375086 GCA_037177055.1 Atherinosoma microstoma | reverse complement strand
AAGCGCCCTGAGATGACATTGTCGTGAATTGGCGCTATACAAATAAAGATGAATTGAAAATTGAATTGAATTGAAAATCTAATTAGTTTTACATTAAGCTGTAAGCGACAGTAGTCACTGAAATGTAAAGACAGCTTGAATCAGAATTAGTAACCATTTAAAACCACGGAGATAAATCCCCCTAATATTTATAGGAAGAGTGGGAAGGATTTAATGATGAATTGTTTGGACACGTCTTACTAGGCACACAAAGTGACACGTAATCAGAGTGAGTGGGAGAAAAATTGGTAGTAAAGCAATCAGATGCTGAATTAACAATGAAGTTGCAGACTGACTGTTGATTGTCATGTGTTTGTGCTAAACTGAGGCATGAATTATTTATATTTTAGCCCACACAATTAGTTGTTGGTGGGAAAAGACTAGACCAGGAAAACTTGAGCTCTAGTCAGTTGCTTTAAAATGTTCAGGCTACTGATTTGAATGCAGCATCAACATATTTAACACTCTGAGGGGTTTTCCCTTTTGATTACTCTTTTGGTTTCTCGATCATGTGAGTATCTTGTTTTTTTTTTTAAATAAACATCTACTGCAAATTAATCTGCGAAAATGAAACAGATTGAATGAGCAGCCATTGCGTGTAATGACCATGTTCTTCCACAAGGGGATGCTGTTTCTTATCATTTCATTCTCTCCTTAGTTTTTCTACATGAAGTAACTTTGTCACAACATATTCTTCACAGGTAAGGTGGCTGACAGCTGAAGTCTTTGCTAGTTTTCTTTTACAGCTTTTGAAATATTTAATGTTAGAATTAGCAAACAACAGAGACATACAGACTGTACTCACCCTTTCCCCTCTCTCTCTCTCTCTCTCTTTATTTTTACCTGTTATTAATCATCAGTCAGACAGCATGAATGGTGAGGTCACTGTATCCCCTCCACAATCCTTCCCTTGCAATATAACACCCCATCAAGTAGCACTGCACTACTGCAGTTAAAGTTAAGATCAATGATGCTAGTGGTACGGTCATATATCACACTGCGGTCTCCGAGTTGTTTCACACTGCTGAACTAAACTGAACCAACACAAATTACACCTACAGTAGACATAACCCCGGTATTTCTCACTCTCACTTTGAAAGCACTGGGAAGTTTGACAGTTGCAGTGACGGCTTATTGCCTGTCCGCTGGGTGTGAAGGTGCACTGGGAGGAATGGTGTCATGAGGAGTTGTTAGAGGTGCGAGTGAAGGCTGAATTTAAAACACTTGATTTGAAAATAGCTTGAATGTGCATCGTTAATCCTCGTGTGAGATGCTTAGCCTCAAAACATTATTTGCATGCAGAGTTCAGGGGGAACTCCACTGGTTTGGATTGTTCTTTGCAACCCACAGGGTAGTTTATATATATATATTGTGCTTCAAAACTGTACAGAATTGAAGAGTACATGCTGCTTACTGATTCATTACAGAGCCTGAAACTGTGCCATGTAATCAAGATTTGGCCTTCTTTATTCAGCACAGAGGTCAGCTATATCCAAGGACCCTTTATGCATGTCGGTACAGCAGAGGGCATCCCTGTAGACTGAAAGAGCAGCGATGCAGCAGGGCATCCATGCCCTTCCTTTGTTTTTACTGAGCCAATTAGAGAAAGATAGCATCTGCTGTGAAAAGAGAACAATGGCTTGTTGGCTGTGTGCTTTAGTCCACGACTTTATGTGTGTAAATAGGCATAAAGTTTGTGTGGGCGTGTCTGTAGGCTAGTTAGGGATATTGAGTGTGTGTGTGTCTGTGTGTGTGTTTCTGTAGCTACAGAATGTAAGCATGCCGAGTATGGGTGTTGAATAGTAATAAGAGATGGGAGCAAGGAAAGGAGACAAGAAAATGACAGCCAGCATATGGCTTCCTTTGCTGTGATTCAGTGAAGTTTCACACATACACACAGATAAATACTGGGAAAAGTATAAATGTGGCAGTTCTGCTTGTCTACAATTATTTGAAGTCCTTGTTTACATTTCTAAACTTTTAGACAGAAGTGGAGGTGTGACTTCATAGTTGGCCATTTACACTTCATCTAAAGAACCTGGAGGTCATCAGCCCCTACCTGCTGCTGTTTTCAGTTATGCAGAATTTGATGACTTGTCTTCTTATGCAGAGGAGTGAAATGAGGGAGAGGTATAGGGCTGTGTTTGTGTGTGTGGCTGTTTAACAGATCTAGCTAGCACCCCTGTCTTGGCCAGCCGGCTCCACCATATGGACACATTTATCATGTATCTCGCTATTCATTAAGACTGCCCTTGCAGGTTGCAGAGGCACTGCCAGGGGCCTTAACCTCACCTCTGAAATGCTGAGGACAACTGAATGCAATCCACTATAATTTTGGGTGTAAATGCAGCAAAATGATATGCAGTGAAACACTGTTTGCTGAAGCTTAATTTTCCCATTATAAATGGAAGGAAAGGGTTGTGGATAATTCAACTGACCCGTTGCTTGTCTGCTCTTATTACAGGCTTAATTGAAATTAAACTTTTACTTCTCCATTACGCTGTTTAGCTTCAGCTCAATTTAGAAGCAGCACAAACGCACGCATCAGTTTTTCTTCTCATCTCACTTTGTCAGGTTTTATTTAGCAGCGGTGAGTGGATTGGTACATGTGATACATATATAGACATCTACAAGATGTCAAATGATGTATTCATGGATCTTTTTTTCAATGAATGGAACTTTGCATCTGGGCATGTGTACGTCACAGAAAAAAATAGTGTGCTCAGCGTGGCATTATGCAACTTGAAATTTACATCCACCCAACACTGGACATAGTTTTGAAATATGTTATCCAAACATTTTAGACCAGAAAGGTTTGTAAGGTGTGTGAGTCAGATCTGTTTTTCCTTGTTTGATTTGCTCGAAGGGATTCTGGCCCATAGCATTTAAATCAGTAGAGACTATATTTGATATTTTGTGCACAAAAGAGAAATGCACATTTGTTCCATTTTCCATGATTTCACCATACGGTGAAGTTGAAATATATTTAATCCCAATATATTGCAGTTTTCACCTTTATTGGATAGCCGTACAGAGGTGAATGTGATATGATTTGCAGCACAGGATCCCAGCTGGAATTGAGTCTGGAATGTTGGGTTTTCCACCTTAACCATTGAACCCATTCTAGGTTTGCCTGTGACATTATCATTTTTATTACAGTAGTCATGCCCTGAGCAGTGCTCAAAGATTTGCCCTGATGGAATCTAGATGTAGGTTTGCTGTTCAGAATTTGAAGGATGTTGAGTCTAGCTGAAGATCAGAACCAGGAATCTTAATGAGTGCATTGGATGGACCCATTAGAGGGCTGACTCTAATGAAAATTGTGGGGTGAAAGGAAAGGGGTGCAAGTAAATCAGATTTTTTTTAAAAAGGAAAAAAAAGGTACATCTCCAAGAAGATTGTCTCAGAGAAGGAGGGGTAAAATCTGATTGTTCTGTCCATGCATGTTTTTTTGGTTTTTTTTAATACTTAGCCTTGAAGGTGGTTTACACACGTACGATTTTATACACTGAATTGCAAATACCCGGCAGATGATTTGTCTGACAGCAGTAGGACTGCTCTTCTTCCTACATCTTTTATGACACCTTCTGTTATTTCAGCGCATGCAAAAACATCAAACAGTAAACATAACTCAACTGAGCTCAGAATATCACACACTGTTACATTTTTTCTCAGGAAGAGGTCATGGCTTTTCTCTCTAACTCTGTGAGCACTCTTGATCTCTTTTCTTCTGCCTGTCCATCTTCCTCTGTCTCTTCTCGACAGTTTGACAGTGTGATAGCGCCACAGAGACATCCTCAGTTTTGTGCGGTGGTGTCAGCAGGAGTGACACGTCTGTCTTGGCAACACTGATTTCTCTGTATGTAGTTTTCCTTTCTGTGTAGTCAGGAATATATATTATATAATCATTCCAAAGTTTACTCGTTAGAGTACAAGTATAGTACTTGTTATATTCAGTGAAATTCCACTGTACTAGAATTTTATTTATGTGGATGTTTACCTAGATAATGTAATTCGTTTTTTTTCTCTTTTTTATCTGTAAGACTTCAGTAAAATAATGTGGACAGATTATAGAATCAAAGAATAAGCATGACCTGTGCTTTTTCAAACACTGAAAGATTTGTCTAACATTTTGAAGGTTTCCCTTGTGCTGATACAACATCTCTAAACCGTTAGCATGACAATTGGACATTTTAGCATGTTCAGAAGCATCCAGCAGAGCATCCTTGGAATGAGGATGCATCCTGGAGATGCTTGATAGGATTGAAATTTGGGGATTTATTTGGCCAGGTCAGTCTATAAGGTTTCCCAGCAGATTATTGTAATGAGATGGTTGATGTTTCTACTTCATCCATTATTAGATTTAATATTCTGGATGATCAGTTTATTCTTATGGACCCGTGTGTACCTTAAAGACATTTAAATATTTCCTTAGCACACATCTTTCTTTTGAGAATCCTGAATAATAAGCAGCACCAAAAACTCAACCAATTTGAATATACAGTGTTGTTGGTGGACACGTGTAGTTAAACCAACATGTGCATGTACATGTGGACAGCATGTGGACACATGGAGGATACGTGGCTTTTCTGTAAGGGGAAAAGAAGATGGTGACAAGAAAAGGTTTTTGGTGAAAGGAGGATGTAGAGCTATAAAGCACGGGTATTATAAATCTAACAGCACTGCCAGATCCCATTCTCTTCTTGGACTCGTCCTTTATTAAGGTTGTTGTTTTTATTAGTTGTAGTTGCACCTTATTGCACTGTGGTTTGTTTTTGCTCAGCTGTTTCCAACTCTGACTTCAGAGGAGATGGGTTTCAAAACTAGCTTCAGTTTAATTTGTATTTTTTATTTACGCCCTTCTTTCTACATTTGAGTGCAGAAAACATACAGCAAAGTGTCTCAGTTCAGATCAAAACCAGCAGTGGTAAACTACACAGACATGTAGCTTTCATGAGGAAATAAAGATGTTCAGTTGGAGGCCAGAGTAACTGAAACGTGTGTTATCTGGGAAGGTATGGACTAACTCAAGTGATGTTTGTACAGTAAAGCAGCTGGTAGACATACTGTATGAATCCAGTGAAATAAGAGGAAGTGCGAACAGAGATAATAATGTCAGTATACCATGACCTTGGCTTTGTATAGATGACAGACTTGATCACATATAACCTTCGGTGACAAAAGAAGCCCTTATTACTGTGTAGAGGGGAAACCCAGGGATGGGTCACGTCAACACTCTGAAAATGACAAACTGATCAGTTTTTGTGTGTGTGTTGATGTGTTGTGAAATACATTTCAGTGGAATTTCCCTGGTCCTTGTATTTCTATTAGTGGAATTACCCTTTAGGACACCTGATGCTTCCAAGCACATTAAACACTCATAAACACAACACCAAGCTTACACACTAACTTACACACAGTTATTTGTCTGCCGCTGCTCTTCGGTCAAAGCCTTGCTGTTGGATCACAGGCATGAACAAACATTGTTCTGTTATCACATACTCTACAACAAGAAAATGTATAAAGTTGTATAAAAGGGGAACCTGCTGTTAATCAACATTCTCTGAAATCTGCAGAAAAATTCCATGTCTTTATGCTTTGGATAATTTAGGATCAGACATGCCTGTATATTGCAGAAGGATAGATGTGCTGTGTTAAAAAAAAAAAAAAGTCAGTTACAAGCACACAGTGCTTATGGGCAAATTCTTACACTGATTTTCTGCCATCACACCGTCTGTGCCTCAGGCACTTCAGTGTTGGATGTTTGCCTGTGATCAAAACCAGCTTCTGCTGTCTTGCTTGTACCCACACACAGACGGGAGTACGATGTTATTTTCCAGGATGAGTTAATCGTCCCCCGGGCTTAGTTCTCTCCATTTCTGATTGCAGTCATACTTTGCATTGCTATACTGTCCCTGCAAAGGCTTTAATGAAGAGTTATGAGGCGCTGGATGTGTGCCACGGTGAGATTGAGGGAGGACACTAGAGGATTGATATGGGGTGTTGAAGAGCAGGTGGGAGATAACAGGCGGTGAAGGAGAGAGATGGATAAATGGATGGATGGAAAGAAAGAGGAGCAGTTGTGCTGAATCATCTTATTAAAAGGCTAAACTTTTATATCTTCATCAGGTAGATATTTGGTGTTCTGTGACTGCATCATGATTATATTTGGGGCAACATGCTGTTTTTAATGTCTCTAGCAACTCCCAGAGAATAATTGATGTTAGCACTTGTACCGACGTGTTATCCGTTTGTGTGAGTTGGGTGTTTATGATGTCTCACCCTCAAGTTACCTCAAGGCATGCCTGCATCCATGAATCTGTTGTAAACCATCCCTCTGTTTATCTGATAGATATCTGCTTGTAGGTTGATATCATGTGAGAATGTTCACAGCTGGAAGGTTCCACACCATGCGTCTTTTTCATGCATACTCTTTTGTGCCTGTGGGAGGCTGATATGTTGTTTTCTCTCTGACCCATCGTGGGTTTTTTTCTGATAAACATCAGAAAGATTTAAAAAGCAAATTTCAGGATTTATTCAGTGTTTTTTTTCTTCTTCTACCAGCTTCAATGCACAATGTGTTCATGCACTCTAGGCTTATCAAAGAGTTTTTTTCTTTTTATAGTGATGTTTTGATAAATAAAAATAACTAATAAATGAGTGGACCTGTTATCAAGACATCTATTGTACATTTTCTTAAACAGTGGTTTTAAATGGAGCGTTCCCTGTTTTAAGTTCTAGTTCATTGTGTCAGAATTTGTATAAATCACCGCCTTTACAAAAAGAGATCTCAGTGGCCATTTTTGCCGAATATTTCTGCTCTACGTAACAAAATCTATCGCTTCTCCACTGGTTTAAAATGTTCTCCTCTGTGAGTGACATAGCAGCTTGGACCATTTTGATTTCAGACGCGGGTGGCCGGGTCAAGCCCTTGGAGGGTAGAAAAGGCTCATTCTTTCCCTTTTGGAGGGAGAATCCTTTCTGTAACTTTCTCTATTCCATCTGTCTTCACTCCTTTCTAAATGTCAGCCAGCCGGAGAGCAAAAGAGACAGAAAGAGAGAAGGAGATCCGTGGTCTTCTGGGGGAAAGCTGTTGAAAGCATACATGATGACACTCTTCCTCCATTCAGTCTGATGAGCTATTGAAAAGCAAGATGACATTTTGCAATAATAAACCACATAGCTCCAGAGTTTAGAGAGATTAAATAATATTCATAAATGTGTGATGCTTGGCATTTATTGATGTTTGTGGCAAGGCTTGCTGTCATATCGTCCTCGGTTTCAGTTATTTGTGAGGAAATTACTGCACCTTGACAAAGTGATGAACCATGACACTGAGCAGTTATAATGAGAAATAAAACCATATTGTTTAGGTCAAGGAAAGTGAAGCGCCACAGGGAATAATATAGCAAGATTTATATTACACCTTTGTCATAATTATGAAAAATGATCCAGTGTGTAATCACACTCCTGTGATTGTCAGAGTTATAAAACATCAAGAATTGAGTTCAGGATTCCACTTTGTGTCCTACTTAGGGTGGAAATTTGCTACGTCAGCTTACACATAAGCCTGCAAAATCAGTTTTAGATGATTAGAAAAATGATTTAGTTGACAGTCTGTCCCAAGAGAGAATGCTTGAAAACTCCAAAAAGTGCATCTTGGACTAAATGCTGAGAGGTGTGTTTGCACAGCTGCATTTTTCCGCAAGTACAAGCATGTCAGGTGGAGCACTAACAATATAGTCATTTTTGGAAATCAGATTGCCTTTTAGGGAACCGTGTGTGAGATTATGCTATTATACTTGCTCTCATATATCTCCCTCAGTTTTCATACTTTTCATCCAGAAGAGGAGTACATGTTGTTTCCTTTTGTGTCTCCAAATCGGTATGAAGTCCCCATGAAGGGTAGCAGATTAGCACCATTTTCATCCAGATAATTTTAACAGCTGCAGCGATGGGGGTAATGCCGTCATCTGAAGCCTCTTGTCTCCTGGGAGAGACTCAGGCCTTTGGTTGAATTTCTATCGCTTCAGATCAGCCCAGCTGGAAGACACTAAACAGGCGCATTTTATTCTCCCCAGGCTTCCATGGATGTTTTGGCTTCACAACACTGAAGCTGAAGTATTAATGAAGTATTGACTGTTACATTCAGATAGCACAACAGTGAGTTTAGCAAGGAGGCTTGGGTGAAATTTTTTCGAGAAAAAGGAAAATTGGGGACGATTTTAAGGGAATATAGCAGGAAGCTGATGTCAAGGGAGACTCCAGTGGGGGTAGGTGGAGATAATTAGGAGATATGGCCTTCCAGTTAACCATACCAAATACAGCTTTAAGCATTTGCAGGCTATGGTTTTCTGTGAAAAAGGCTATCAACCTCAAGATAAAAAAAAAAAATCGACTTTCTGGAACAGTGGACATGGTCTTTGCCTTTGCAGAATTGCTGATTGGGTTATGGAACTTTGTCCATCCAACTTACATGTATTTTGTTATGTTGGTAAACACTGTGACCTTTGGGAAACTGGGAGGAAAACTGTTAAAATACACGGCACCAGGGTGGCTACAGTGAGTCAGGGATTTCTCTTGTTTATGACATGAATGTGCACTGGGTATGCACTGCATGTCTTTGCAGTGGAATGTGAAATGATCCAAAATATAATCACTCCCTTCAAATCTGAATGAATGATTCTCTGCTGGGAAATGCTTTCTGTAGGTTAGCAGTGACTTGCTGCCCCAAACAAAGGAATAGTATGTGACTTTTTTTCAGAAATGAAGGGGAAATAGAAAGTGGGATAGTTTGTTTGAGTGCAGCATTGTTAACAATGTGCTGGAAAAAAGCTGATTTGGTGGAAAAGCTTTCCTACATCCTATATCCTAGACATTCTTATTAACTCCACCAATGCGTGGCAGTTATGTTTTAGCCGGCGTAAGCAACGTAACAGTTTTGGGGGTCATCCAGGTCACCGTCTGGATCCAGGATTTTTTTTAAACACTAGAACCGCCAACATTCCAATCCCCCCTAGAACCACCAGAGGGGGTCGTTTTGACACCCTGCCGATGCGGTATTGAAAAAGTGTTAAAGGTGGCGTTTAGAAAAGCCCCAATTTTTTCCTCCAGTGAATCTTTATCATCACTCAGAAGTAGACAACACTTCATAAAAATACATGATTAATTGATTAGCACGTAAGATTACTTTGGGCTTGTATTTCAAATTGTAAATGTCAAATACTTCCTAGTTTAAACTATTCACTTATCAGCTAACATATAACTAAAATATGCAGATAATGACAGAGGAGGATAATGGTTTGAGTAAAACTAACAGACCTACACAAAACCAAGTCTTCATGTGTAAGACTATTCACATTTTGTAATGTATATTGATATACTGAGGGATTATTTTTAAAAACAGGATTTGATGGAATTGATTCGAAGGATGTTTTTTCTTTGTTTTTTGTTTTTTCCCTCAGCTCTCTGATCCCTAAGCTCATGTCCAGTGTGTGAGACAGCTTCATTTGCAGATCTTGTTTGCATTGGATGAGTAATGATTTCGTGTTTGTCCTGGTGAATACTATACCATATAGAGGTGGCTGTAGCTCAGGAGGAAGAGCAGTCGTCTGCCAACCAGAATATCGGTGGTTCGATTCTCCGCTTCCTCTGACTACATGTCAAAATATCCTTGGGCATGAGGTCCCCTACATTGCCTCCCGATGTGCCTATCAGGGTAAGAATGTGTATAGAAGCACTTTGTATGTTTCAGTATAAGTAGTGTGTGAATGGGTGAATGTGACATGTAGTGTCAAAGCGCTTTGAGTGGTCATGTGACTAGAAGAGCAAGTGCAGTATTATAATTTGGAGCATCACTGAAATCTGACCATGATAGTAGTATAACAGACAATGGATTAAGTGTGTGGAGCAATAGTAATACAGCCAATAAGAAGGAGAAGGAGGAGAAAAAATATGAGTACGAAAATGAAGAAATAGAGGCTGAGTGGATTATACGAAAGTAAAACAATATAAATAAAAGGCAAGGATAAAATTCTTGCCTTTTCAAAAGAAATATTATGAGAATTTAAAAAAAAAATGAAGAGGATGATTAAGAAGAATTGGACTGTGGACTGTTCAGACTCACTCTAGGTCACCTCAAGCAGTGCAGACAAAATTTGCAGCCAAATCATCACCCACCCACCTCTCCTCCCACTCCCTATGCTTGCTGTTCATGAACTTAATTACAGCAATAATTTGGCCTGGTTTGTTGTTGTCATTAGTACATTCTGTACACAGCGGTCAGCTAATGAAAACACAGACACCATATCAAATACGTGATCAGCCTGTAGCATGATGGCGCAACATGGTGAATAGTTAAGGAGGGTTAACAGTCATTGAATACAAACTGCTCATTTTAGGGTAATAAAAACATTATTCACACCATACTGAACAAATGAAAACATACTTACAAACTGTGTTATGGTTGTATTTCTGCAAATGGTTTAGCTTAGTTTATCTTATTCAGTCATCTTCCAAAATGTTGTACATTGGAACGTCAAGTACAAAGAATTAATGAGTTGGAAAGTTATTGATAGTCAACGATGATACAGGAAGACACAAGTGATGGACGTAATTATTTCTTTGTCTCAAATGAAATGAAATGACATTTTCACAAGAACCAAAGACAATTAAAGGTCTAGACAAGTTTAATTACAAAGAGAAAACACATTTGCCAGAGGACTGCCTGTCTAAAAAAAATGCAATACTTTAAATGCTGTGTAGTTCTTTACTTTGTTGCTCCTGGTTGTGACAGTGCCAGGACATATGAGCCAAAGCAAAGACTATTAGTGTTAAATGACTGATATTAGCTTTGATACTATTTCTTTTTATAGCAATGCAATCATAAAATAGTTAATTTAGGTCTTTTTCTGCAAACATCTATTCATTTTGTTGAATTTCCCCTCGGGGATCAATAAAGTATCTATCTATCTATCTATCTATCTATCTATCTATCTATCTATCTAT
>JBBBVU010000006.1:21350357-21361353 GCA_037177055.1 Atherinosoma microstoma | reverse complement strand
ATAGATAGATAGATAGATAGATAGATAGATAGATAGATAGATAGATAGATAGATAGATAGATACTTTATTGGTCCCAAGGGAAATTGTAACAACTCAGCAGCAGTATAAAAACAAATAAAGTACTATGCAATAAAAATATGAAATTAAATATATAATTGAAATTAAATTGAAATTAAAAGTGCAGACTCTTGCCCTAGTCCAGTTGTAAAAGTATTAACCGGACTACTCACTGTGGTGCCCCTCTACCCCCGCCTAGTGTGCTGTTAAATAGTCTTTTGACACAGACATGAAGCAAGACGTGTTACATCTGGACAAATGTGTCTGTTGCATCCGTAATCATAACATTAGAGGAACAGTGTGTAATAATTGCTGACATCTAGCAGTCATGTGGGAGGTAACAACAATCTCAAATGCTGTCCACCCACAACTTAGCGACAATCTTGCTTCTATAGGGTTTACCCTCATAAATAAATCCCAGAATTCCTGGAAATATAGGTGGAGACCCCCCTTATACTGACAAGCTAAATGTGCTGTCTGCAAACAACTTCATTATCATGTAGAGGACTTTTTTATTTTTTTTAAATTTAACCTTAATGTAACTAGGAAACATTGAGATTAAGAACCTCTTTTAAAAGGGAGTCCTGGTCCAAGATAGGCAACAGCAAATACAAAACCACAGTTACATAAGTTACATTTTAAAACACACAAAAGACAAGTAAAAAGAGAAAAAATTCAGTTTACAAGCAATTTATGAAAAACAAGTGCATGCTGTGGAGTGGGTCTCGAGAATTTTCAGTGTGGATTTAAAAGCGCTCCATGCAGTTAACTCAGTTAGTTTCCAGTTTTTTCTGTAACAAGCAGTCATTCTTTCCATCTTGTTTCCATCTTCCTTTATGTGCATTTTATGGCACTTAAAAGGCCATTTGTCTTTTAAATGGGCCACTGGAAATGAATGAAAATATAACAATTCATTTAGTAAGACAATTAGATTTGAATAAAAACTGTATTCAATTATCTAATCTTTTTTTCTCATAGAAATGTCCTTTTGCTACTCTGAATGGAAGACAACAGAAGGTAAACAATGAAGGAAGCTACTGTTTGAAGAGTCTGAATATTTTTCAGGTTTTGGTAAGAAAGGAACACATTTGTAGCATGGGTGGGCTGTGATAATCAGGAATCCAGTGCAGTAGGGTGAAAAAAGAAGATAGAAAACAACCCCATGTAGTAAGAAAAGTTATCCTGAGCATCATCTGCATTGTCTTTTACTTTTGTCTTATTGATCAATGCATTATTTAAATTCTCTAACACTAAGTCTGGCATTGGTTTGTTTGTGTTGGCTATATTTACACCTTTTTTTCAGTAAAACAGCTGTATTCTTTCTGTTTTCATTATAGTGACATGAATCACTTCACCTCTGTGGAGGCTTGGGGTTGTTTTGTTGTAATTATTGTTCTTCATGGGTGGGATAACATGGAAAATTATATAAATCTTAATTGAAAATGTCTGTAACAACAAGCTGCAGATTAAACGAGGCAGAGCTTTTACTAAAGGTAAAATAAGCAGTGGAAATTATTCAGACATTTGCTTTGGATTGCTTGCTGTTTGCAATAATTGTGAGAGGAAAAATTAGGCCAGCAGCTTCCTTCCTCAAGACAACATTCAGATTTAATTGACACAGTTTTCCACCCTCTCAGTAACACATGAGATTTGTAGATCCTCACAGTAAATACAAATGAGAGGAAAAAGAGCCTAACATACCTCCGTCTGGCCATGGTGTTTTCAGTCAGATCAATTGTTATGGATAATGTGCTGGAAAGAACTAAAGAGACTTTAGGAGATGCTGGGGATGGTCAGTCTGTAATTTTGTCGTTTACAATCCCAGTTATGCAGTTTCACTACGTCTTCAAACTATCACACTCAACTAACAGAGTGATATTTCATCAAATTACAATAAAACCCTGGGAGCCTAATGAAATACAAGGCAGCTGTATGTGTGTTTGCCAGCACCTACACATCTGCATGGATGCATTTGATGTTGTACGTGAGCAGTGTGCATTGGGGGAGGGGGTGTGTGACTGCAGGTGTATGCCTGATTGTTTTTGTGTTTGTATTGCTTTCTGGCTATTCGGATGAATATGTGTATGTGTGTGTTTTTAAGTGGTTGCTCGGCAGGGGCAAGATACCGTTTAACTAAGACACAGAGATTTCCAACTTCTTCTGTTTGTCTGCTGAAGAGTCTGTAGGTGGGAGGTCATCAAAGTTGGCAGACACAATCTTTGACTTTGCTGTGTGAATATGTGTAGCCAGTAGCGAAATGTCCCTCTGAGCTGCTGTATGGTCGGATAGGTCTTATCTCTTCCTGCTTTACCTATCAAGGTGTGTATGTACAGGACAGGCTAAGAAGCTTGTGTTCTTTAGTTTCTCCTCATGCGGCGTGGCTGCAGGTGACAGTTCCCTTTTGGTTCTGGTTTCATTTCTGCCTCTAAGTTGTGTTTTGTGTTCCAGGCCTTCATCAATCAGTTTTTGTTGCCTGTAGCCTTCTGTGTCGGGTGTGGCCTCTGGAACATTTTGACTGGTTGACTGGTAGGTGTGTC
Source organism: Atherinosoma microstoma (assembly GCA_037177055.1). Classification (NCBI taxonomy): domain Eukaryota; kingdom Metazoa; phylum Chordata; class Actinopteri; order Atheriniformes; family Atherinidae; genus Atherinosoma; species Atherinosoma microstoma. Next base: position 21,358,758 of record JBBBVU010000006.1, on the reverse strand, counting down.
CTAAAGCCCGGTTTTGTTCCCTGTCTTTAAATGGTGTTTTACTGTGTTTTAGGTCTCTCTAAATAGCCCCTGCCATCTGAGTCTTTGGTAGCTGAGTAGGAGACTGGGCTGCCATCTTCTGCCCGTGGCTCCTATATTCTTTATTTGTGAGATAGGCTTGTTTTTTCTTGATTTTTGCTAATCATCATTTTGTTATTTGAATACTTTTGATACATTTTCCCCAAGAGGTTTCAATTATTTATTGCATTGTGTGAGTTGTTGTAACTCTTGTGTTGTAGGGTTGGTCAGGGTGGCCTTGTGGACGTAGAATGTGCTGGTGAGGTTGCTCACAGTGGTTGTTCTCCCCCCTCATTTGCTTCATTAATTTAAGTTTGTATGGCATTTTTTTGGCACACATTGTATGCTTTTATCTCCTCTTTTGGTTTGCATGTGTATGTGTGGTGGATGATGTGGTGGTAGTAGTGAGTATTCCACCCCATTTTTATCCTTTAACCATCCTATACCTTAAACTTTTAAGAGTTGTTGTTTTAATCCATCATGGATTTGACCTAAACTATTTAAGGTTTGTCATTAATAGAGATGCAGTTGTTTTTTCTTTATCCCTTAAGTTAAATAAACATTGTAATCTTGGGGAAAAGTTGGGGTTTCAGCTTCTCATTAATATCGCTGGTCAATCGGAGTTATTTGCGTTTTAGAGGATTCTTTAGTCTCCCTTTTTGTATGCCTTGTATGGTACTTCAACCAGTGACCCTGCTTCAGTTGCCTACATATGGATTTGGTAATTAGATTTTTTTTTTTTTTTTACACAAAAAGCAAGATCACATTATTTGAACTTATACCTAAATATCTTGGGTAAAAAAGAGAATTTTGAATCTGCATACAACCTTGTTGTGGATGTCTTATAAATCCTATATCCAATATAAGTTAATGCACCTAAAGCTAATAATATGTATTGTGTCCTATGATAGACCAGTCAGGCTAACTAAAATGACAAAACTTTGCTTAGATCTGAGAGAAACCTGCTCTAACCTGCAATAGCAGCATATAAATCCTTGGATCTTGCCTCTGGGAGTACGGAGTAGGATTCACTGCCTTTTTGCTAAGCAGGACATTTTCACCAACCTCTCATTTTCTCCACACTGAAGAGGATAACTCTAGAGGATTATCCCAAGACTGTGTTCAAAGTTCTTGAAGCATAGGCCAAAGTATTCACACTGCAGAAGAACAAATGGATGCTCTGACTCCTTATGTCACCACTAAGGCATGGCTCACAGTGCAATTTCTTGGCTTTCTTGTGGCCTGAGGCAGCCACTGTTGGATGTGCTGCTGGTTTCATGGCACCTCCTGCAAGGATGCTGTCTTCTCTTTCCCTTTCTGCCACATATTGTGATAGTAGCTGTGGATTTCCAGGCTTTTTGTGAGGTAATGCCTGGGTTTAACCTTTTAGAAAGTAAGTTTTTTGAGTGACAAGTTCCTCCATCTCTATATCCTATTTGCAGCCACAGTGCTAAAGAAGACCCATATGTTCATTTTTTTCCATTAGCAGATGGACACCCATTACTCTGGTGGTACACCTGGACATACTTAAAATTGTCTGCAAGCCTACCAACTATTTCTGGTCCTGTGTGCTCTGTTAATGCTCCACTCTCATGCCATACCTGCAGTGGATAATCACAATGCCACAGCACTCTCCATACTTCAGTTAGAAGATGTGATTTTGTGGACACCTGGCATTGTTAAAGGTAAAATTGTGCAGCTGAGCAGCAAAGTAGCCGCCACATGCATTATCTACCACTAGTTGCTGAAAATACTTTTGACTCAAATTGTCCTATCAATGTCCTGCGTTGGTTTCGACACATGGGTTTGAATGAAATTCCTATCTCAATCATCTAGGTATCCGTTTACAAATGATATCTCCGATAGTGGTAACGCCTAATATCTGTTCTAAAAGTTTGTGATTTTCCCCATCAGAGTTGCTCTGTTACTTGTGTTTGAAAGTTGCGATTATTTCTTCCTCAATCTCTAAGTTTTCAATACTCTCTACCAATTTATGGTAGACAGAATTGTTTCTCAGAGTGGGGTAGAAAAGGCATACATGGTTTTAAACTTTAATCCCTATGTTTTGGCAGTGCCCAGAGGTCAGATATTCCTGTAAAAATGTCTGGAGTATTATGTTTAATTGAGAAAGCTCCAGGGAGGTCACAGTAACTGACCTCCCTGGAGCTAAATAAAAAATTATAAACATTTATTGCTTGCTTGTCTCACAGCTGCTAAGAAGATGGTAGTTTGTTCTTTGAGGAAAACCTCCACATTCACTCAAACTCCCAAATCCCTAAAGATCAGTTTGGAATTCAGAGGTTACCCCCTAAAGCATCAGTATTGGATGAACTGGTAACACAATTGTAATTGGTGGCATATCAGCATGGAAACTGTTGGCAAATCTTTCTGTGCTAAAATGTATTTTATTGTAGAGTTTTATTGCTATTGATAACTGGATTTTTAATACCAAACTATGGTGCATTCTTTACCTTAAGTACTGAAAATAGTAGTGAAGTAGAACAAAAAGAATTTAAAATGAATGCCAAAGTTGGAATATCAAAAGTCGTGCTCAGGAGTCAGATGTCCATCCCCCTCTGGTTTCCTTGAGATTTCAGATTATTCATAGTTACAGATGATACTGGTTACACACATGAGAAGGTGCACAACCAGTTGAAATGAGACCAGGTATATTGATGTCAACTTTGTAATGCCCGGCTATTCTCAAGGATGTCAACAAGAGCTTTTGTAAACAGCATTTTTTATGCTCTGTATAACATATTTATAAGCAAGCACTGTAGAATGCTGATTTCCTGTCTGTATTTGCTGTTTGTGCAGCCAGTGCATCACTAACCACTGCAAATTAATAACTAACATGCAGCTTTAGAGCAGTTTCCTGTGCATTAAAAAGTGAAGGGATGCCCCATGCATTGAAAACTGATGCAAATGGCTATTGACCAAGTAAATTATTTGATGTGCTGGGAGAAAGACTGTGCTGGTATCAGTTGGGGAAACAAAGATAAGAACTGTTTGTATCCATTTCAAGATATTATGCAATTGTAACTTTCCTGAGGCATTCAACTAAACAACAAAAAAAAGGTTATTTTTTGGTCAAGATAGATAGAATATATAGCCTTTCAACAAATATTATTGGCAATCTGTGTTTGTCATTGTTAGGGTGGTTATTTGCACATATTCTGTGTTGTGCTTATGATTTAAAATACAGTAATTAAGTCTTGTTTCTTTGTACATATATGTAAGTCATATACAGTAGTCTATGTAATAATATGTTTGCATGCTTTTTTATGTTTAGGTATTTTAACTGTTCAATATTTTGATTTATGTAATATATTAAAGGTACATACATAGCTGCCTCTGGGGGCATTATCACCAGTAATGGCAGAGATCAACATAATCTTACGCACTTTGGGACAATACAGGGAAAGGGCTGTAAATGGTGGGAAGGATTTCTTTGTTTTTTCTTTTTCATTTTATTCTAATATGCCCTGACATATTATAAGTGATGTAGTGGTTTTGGCATTTATTTAGTAAAAAAAATATTTTTCCATGTTTATTTGTATCTCAATGCATAGGTGAGATAATTTCCTGATCTATATTTCTATTGGCCACCAAGAAGAAGAAGAAGAAAAAAATACAATACATTTTTATTATTGTTGTTGTTGTTGTTATTATTATTATTATTCAATTTTTTATTGTTTTATGATAATGTGTTGCAGGACTTGTCATTTGGTGCTTTAGTAATTGGTAGGAAGTGTAGTAGCTGTTTGGCTTCACTTGCAAAAACTTCCTCAATTCAGATCAGTTTTAAAGAGTTATAGAGTCTACTGTACCTAACTCAGGCATCGGGAAGGTTTAGAAAGAGGAGACTGTGGGCACTGCTACACCACCTGACAAGTATCTCGGTGGAAGTTTTAGACTCATTAATGCAGAAAAGAATCATCAATATATCCACTAAAGCAGCTCAAATCCACATGATGATAAGCATACTGATAGTTAGAACTGCTAGGTAGTTAGTTGTAATGCAAGAGGAGCCGTTTTGACTTGTTGTGGACTGAACCCACACATGGGGACATAAAAAGATGCATGTTCAGTCTATTCCAAGATAGTTTGAAAGCCAGCTCAAGCACCAATAAAAACAAAACCTCCATTCACAAGGTCAAATGGCAAAGGAGAATTTCCTTCAGGCAAAATGGTGTGAATAGCATCTTTGTAAGAGACGGTCACTGCAATAAATTTCACCAGTGTTTCAAGTGCTTGTGTCGACCTCTAATTCAGTTCCAAATTTCTCAAGGGGCTTTTTGTGAACCATTTTATGGTCAGAAAACAAATGGAAGACTTTGTTTATGAGTTACACCTGGAGAAAAAGTCTACCGTGTGCCAAGATATTCTCCTCAAACTTGTAGAGAGGCAGTGTAATACCTGTCTTTGTGGTGAAAATGGAAAATGAACAAGATCAGTTCTGACTGGTTGTTACAAAATCATCCAAGCTTGACTGTTCCCTGTGTCATACCCATTTCGTAGGAGACCAGAGAGCAAAATAATACCATCATATAGACAGTCTCTCAGAAATAGTGGCATGCACCCTTGGCCCAATGCTTGACAGAGCAAGGTATTGAAAATGGTGATTTGTAGACTTGTGATTGGTTCATGAGACTCTGACAACAGCAGCCTCCCCGAGCAAGGCCAAGTGTTCCATCATAGTTTTTTTTTTGTTTTTTTTTAAAGATGCGTGCTGTTGACCCAACCCTCAAGACAAACCACATGCAAATCTGATTGTCTGTGAAATTCACCATAAAAAGCCAGGTTTATGGAGACCTCAACTTTCAACCCACATTGTCCAAAAGATACTGGTGCCAGTGTTCCACAGGGCACCCCCGTGTGCATATCCAAACAGGTCAGAGCTGCTTTTGGGACATACAATACAACATCATACACGTGGTTATATAGTTGGTATAGCCCCAGAGACAAACCAGCCTCGATGACGCATGAATAATCTGCCACCTCACTTGCTGCTTTAAATTATTTTACTTGCCTTTTTTTATCTCCGGGAAATGATCTTTTAAATGCCTGACATTTTTCCTTCAGGGAAGAAAATCTGCAAGGCATGCATGACGTGACTTGTGTCATCTGAGATACGAAGTTGATGCTGCAAATGCCAGTTTAAGCACTGCGTTACCGTTCCTATAAAATAATTCTTGGCTTGGCTTTTGTTGTAATGATGCAGTAAGTATGCAGGGTAGGCAGATTCTATCGCTGCCTCTGCTCGAAGAAGCAGTTTGTTATCTTGTGTAACTAAGCAGTAGAGGAATGCCTTTGCTAGTGTCAAGGTTCAGAATTACACTCCCTTTGGAGCCTTTCATTTCAAACACAAGAACACAGTTTGGCTCAAGCAAACCTCAATATGGTTTGTTGCATTAGCCTGAGTAGGCGCATCTTTTCACCTTCTTATTCCACGCAGCCTTTTAGTTTAGTGGACTCTTGTCCTGTCCTTGTTATTGCTTGTTTGCATTAAATCCCTATTTGCAAAGTTAATCAGTGCATGTATTGTCTAGTTATTTGATAATATTGGTCATTGCCACTAACATCTTCTCTCAGAAGAGCTTCTGCTACCCTCCACTGGGCTTCTCCTCTTCTCTCGCCTCCTGTCCTCCCATCTCCTTTCCTCTCCTCTGCGTCTAGGACTTTCTTCTCCTCCTCAGGTGACAGGGTGATGGATTAAGCCCAAATAAACTCGTTCATCTTTCAATTAGAGCCAGTGTTGAGGAGGTGCCAGCCATTATGAAGCTGTCTGGAAGACTGGGAGCAAAGTAGCAATGGAGAGAACAAGGCAAGAAAAAACAAAGGATGAAAGTGAGTTATGGTATTAGTGGGGGAGGCGGAGATAGAAAGATGTTTATCAAAAGACAGAGAGAGTGGGAAAGTTATGAAAGTGTGGAGTGGAGTTATGTAAGTATGGGGATGAAACATGCTGGTTGAAGGAACAGATCCTACTATTAAAACATCAGTCCTGAGCGTCCATCAGAGCAAAACTCCCATGCCTGAGCGTCCACCCAGAGAAGGGCTCCCCTCATAATCCTGCTTGCTTGTTTATGCAACATTGCCTCTTACTGATAGATTTTTTTTCCCTCTTTTGTTGTAGCTCAGTGTTATAATTCTGATTAATTTTGTAAGTACCATTAGTCATATAATTGGATTGGTGCAGAGTGTGTAGGTTAAAAGGCCTCTGCTTATGCAGAATTGTACAACAGTCTTAAGCACTTTGGTTACATAGCTGCAAAACTTTCAACAAGGTACCTGATGGATCTCAAATTAATTAAGACAACAAGCACAAAGCTATATCCAGCAAACAGAATATCTCTCTGATTCTCCAACCTAGCAGCACTCTGACTGCTGTCTAGTACAGTTAAAACTTTGACTACTGATAAGTATTTCATACACCACAACTAAAAAAGGAAAAAAAATATTCAAGAGACAGTAGAATTGAATCTGAGGCAGAATAAATCCAACAAACTGTGGCAAGTTCTCCAAGATGCTGAATCCAACCTACCTGCCAAGCTCTTTGCATGATTTTCTTTTTGAAAGCATCTTCATTTAAACCTTTGCACAATGTGGCCATAAGCATCTGTATTTATCAGCAAATGTGCGTATTTAATCTCACAGTATTTGCCCACATATTTTCATTAAAACGTGTAAATAATGTACAGATATGCCTACAGATATTCAGTAATGAGTATATGTGTGGGTACGCAAGTTGTGTTTGAGGAGGCTGTTATGACTTGGTGCCCTCATCTTCATTCTCTCCAAGAAACCAATACTGAGTTGTTGGCATATTTTCATTTTTTTTTCATTTTACTTCTACTTCTTCAAGGAATACTATGTACTGTAGGCACACAGGGACGAGTTCTAATGAATTTGAATGAGCGTCTCAATTTATTTTCCATGTTTTATTTATTTTTCAGGGTTTGGGGAGTAAATTGAATCGACGGCAGTGATGCGTGTGCTAGTCAGGAGCAATATAGGGACCTGCTGTTCTGATTAAGTTCCTGTTATGGAGCCGTTCATTATTGATTTCATTTCTTCTCACTTCTCCTCCTTCTCACATTTGCATTTGCTCCATATCTCTTTCTTCTCAGCGGGTCTCCCTCTCTTTCTCTCTCCTCCTCATTCTTTCCCACTTCTCTGCTGTCAGCTTTCATTTAAGAGCAGCAGGTTATTAATAAAACAGAAAAAGTAATGGGAAATAAAACTCCTCAGATATGTTTCAATTTTAATACAGAGCATCTTTTTTTTCCTTTCAGTTGCACTCTAGTATTTTAGCTTTTGAGGTTGCAAAATGATACAGCAGATAGCATCATTACAGTGCTCTTAAATGGAAAGGCCAGAGTCCTGTTCAGCTGTTTTACTTGTTCCTCATAAATGAACTCAACAGCATCCATGTTTTAATGACCGAAAAGGTAGATACATAGCTGAAGTTTTCAGCAGGTCATTGTTTAGTGAAATACAACATCAATTTTCCTGCTGTGGTGTTAAAAAAAGTTATTCTAGGGCAGAAGTGACAGAACTGGAGCTAAGTGCTAAAAAGAGAAACGGATGGAGAATTGTATTAACTTTTCCAACTTTTCTTTTGTCCTTGTGCATGTTGTGTTTATGTGAAATTAGATTTTCCCATTTTTGTGACACCATATTACGGTAGAGAATTCACTACAAATCAGTGGCTATTTGTAGAAGTCGTGTGTATATCGAGGTTTATGGTGGAAACCGACCACATGGACAGTTCTACAGTCTATCCTAGCAGCTACTAGGCGAGAGGCAGGATACACCCTGGACAGAGTGCAGTGGAGTAAAATTTCCTTTCATCCTTTCTTTCTTTGTTTATTTACTCATTTATTTTAAAATGGGATGTTCCTCTGTGGATGATGTAAGTCCTCCTTTGCCTCAGAGGATAGTTGTGTCTCCTTTTGCAGACATTGGCTAAAGTTGCGTAAAGGTTTTCAGTCACATTTAAATCCAGGCCTTGACTCAGCCTTTCCATAGCCTTGTTTGACTTACTTGAATGCTTTTGACCATTATCTTGTTAGATAGTCCACCTCCAGTTCAGCTTCAGCTTTTTGACAGATGGCCTCACATTGTTTTTAGGCAGTCTTTGTTATGATGTAGAATGTATTGTTGAATTGATGACAGCAAGCTGCTCAGTCAGCCTGTTGCTTTCTGACAGCACATCACTCATGCAGGTAAAACATTTGTACTCTTTGATTATGGATGTATGGACTTTGAGACCAACAGTTGCAACAGCAACCTGCAGATCTTGTGAAAAAGTGTCTCAGAGGTATATACTATGTATAGA
>JBBBVU010000006.1:21339433-21349553 GCA_037177055.1 Atherinosoma microstoma | reverse complement strand
TTATTTGTCCCTATTGATAATAAAAAAAGAGAAAAAAAATGTGTGGGTGTGTATATATGTGTATATATGTGTGTGTATATATATATATGTATATATATATATATTATTTATATATATGTATGTATGTATATGTATATGTATATATGTTTTTACTTTTGTTCTGAATTTTCATAAGGTCTGAGACAGTTACCAGTTCCAAATGAATTTTCTCACTGATATTTTTTTTTTCATCACATAATTTGGAGAATTTTCTGATCCCATGTTAGATTTGTTAGTGCCCACAGCCGTTCTTCTAAAGGGTTTGGAGAGCACTTCAGATGGAAGCATGATGACACCACGCACTTAACAAACATAACTAAAGTGAACACCAGACCCTCAGTGAAATGTTGTTTAAGATTTAGAATTATTTGAATATAAAAAAAGTAGCTTGCCATTTCCCTAACAACCATTGAAATTTTGCACCTTTTCAAAGATGTTTGGAGGGATTCAGAGAACATCAATAATGCTAATTAATGAAAAATTCTGAGCAAATTTAAGCGCACTGAAGCTTGTATTTCATTTAACTGCTTTATTTGACTTTACAGTTTAGTCTAAGATAACTTTCTTCTGCCCCTGTTATTATAAGGACTACGGATGCACGATATATCGGCTTCAATATTGATATATGGTAGATGTTGGTTATTTTTTTAAATATCAGTATTGGTCCGATAAGTTAAAGTTGGACGATATTATAAAACATATTTATTTCCGGCTGTTTGTGTGTTTGTGTGAGGAGAGGGGTGGGGGGAAGCGGAGAATGTCAGCGGTGTGGTATTTTTCAGGGTATCAAAAGAAGATACTCGAAAAGCAGTGTGCAATACTTCCAACATCAAAGTAATGTGAGGAGGATGTTGCATCAAATCATTCAACACCATCAGCTTGAAATGTCATCTGAAAATACACCAACTACAGGTTCACAAACTTTGGCGGGAAGCTAACTCTGCTAACGTTAACTTTTATTTTGTACAGAATTTAATCATCTTAACTTAATTTTCAAAAAAACAATATCGATAAATATAGGTTATTGGCCATCGCAAAAATATTAATATTGTATATCGATATCGGCCAAAATTTTCATATCTGTGCATCCCTAATTAGAACCATGTCACCTTTATCCCTCACTGCAGGTTGGTTAATTCTCCTGTGAAATAAAGCAGGGCCCAGAGCTGTTTTACTGGGCAGATAGTGGTGAAAGAGCTCTTGCTGGATGCTGGTAAGAAAAAAAAAGCAAGATGGCAACTTAATATGTACGGTGAAAGTTTCCAGGGTAAAAAGTTATTTGACTTAGAAAGGGAGAGAAAATAGTGTGCAGCAGACACTCCTGAAGCTTTCCAGCAGAGTGATAAACATCCAGCAAACAATGTGAAAGCTGAAGGAATAAGTCGCAGAAGTTGCTCCAATTAATCATTCTGGCCAATAAGTCCCTATCTGTTGTGGATAAGCTGTAAAAGTCCACCAGCTAAAATGCTGTAATTCAGCGTGACAATGCAACTCATATGAAGAAGGCGAAGGAAGGCACATAAAATTGTGGAGCATTTTAAAAATTCACAACTAGCACAATCTCATTTGTGGGATCTTTAAACTGAACTAAATGTTCTTGCAAATTGGCAACATGAAGACGTTCTGGCAAGATTGAACAGTAGGTCCGGTCCTATGATCAGACGTCCTCTTCAGCAGAAACAAGCCTACTGTGTAGATACTCTAGACCACAGTCTGCAATGCTGTCAGCCTATTTAGTGTTCCCAGCTCATTCATATATATCCTGGTTCCCTTTCAATACATTCTCTTGGAGCATAAATATTAAAAAGCAGTTGTTGATGCTAAATTAGGACTACCTTTGTTTTCATCAAAATTATGAAGACATTGATTTGAATTAAGTTGAGAAGTTTTATTCTTATAAATTATTTTGGAAAACATATAAATTGGATTAACTTAGTTTATCAGTTGCTGATGTGTGGTGTACCTCAGCCTAATGAAACCACACAGTAACAACAACAGCAATAATGACGATAATCACAATAACTTATTTGGTATCGGAAAATATTGGTATCGGCAGATATCGAATTTCAGATATTGGAATCGGATCGGAACCCCAAAAAGTGGACCGGTGCATCTTTAGCTATTTTCAGCATTAGAAAATCCATAATGACATAAGGAAATGTCTTAGAAACTCTTGTACAGGTAGCTTTCAGGTTGTTGAAATGTTCTGTTTTAGTATTGGATGTCTTTAAAATCTGTAAGATTGCAAATGCTGCCCCTTTTTATTTTCTTCACTTGTAAATGATTGTTCTGAATGCTGAAAGTGCACTGGACCTGTCCAACTCAAGTCTAATGAGATTTGTTTTTGGCACCACTTTTGCCAGATGAGTAGACAAACAAAGCAACTCACCAAAAAACTGTTTATTTTTCCATACATGTCAGGTGAAACTCAACATGGTGTATTGTACATTTATCTTAATGGCCAGAGTCACATGTTCAGAGATGTAGCTTTGGCTTATTGTTGACATGTAAGCCTACTTTAACAGGCCTAAACCCTAAAATTACAGACCTATTTGAAGGTTGGGAAGACAGGAAAAAAGGCAGGTTCTTAAAGGCAGGTTTGTATTTATGATTGCTGTCTATGATCTGGAATGCCATGTAAAAACTTAAACAAATAACATGAAACTATTAAACCTGCTGCTGCTTATTGTACAAAGTAATACCTCACATCTGAGACTGATATTTCTCCCTCTAGCACCTCAAAAACACACTGGCTACAGGTTACGAAGGAGCTGGGAAGAAATAACTTCTTGAATAAAACTGAATTTCCTTTAAGGACCCTGTTGCGGAAAATCTTTTGTGAAGGATTTACAAAGTGCACCTTGAGTACACTGAAAGGCCTGCAGCTGTGTTGAGACTGGGCTATGGTGAGTAGGCCAGCTGAAATCCTCTGTCTGCTGGTGTTATTATGACTAACTTCCTATAACCCGACCTCTCCATGAGTCAAGAGCCACCTCACAGAAAGAGGAATGCAGTAACAGGTTCTATGGAAAAATAAAGAGGGGAACCTGTCTCTTTTTTTTCTTCAACCAGCTGTCCGTTTTGCTTATACTGGCAATGTGGGTGGCAGACAGCCCAGCTTCAGCAAAGGTCATTGTCTTTTGCTGATTTCTAAAGGCTTTCTGCTTTACTTTCTGTAAAGCCTGGTTGGTGAAGGTTCTCAGCAGTAAAGCTTTAATATCAACACCACAAATTTTCATCTGATTTATTCTAACAATTTATTATATACAGCTTATATTTGAGCTTTTCACATATAGCTGCTGACAGCCCCAGTCTTGTAAAGGAACCACCCTGTCAAAAGATTTGCCTTCTTGACCCAATCTGTGAGAGATTGAGAGCAGCCTGCTGAAACATCTGTTGCCTTGAATGACTACAGATAACTGGGATTAAGGATTTAAGTTATGAAGTGGGGTGGTGGAGAAGTTGGCTGGTGGTTCTGAATGAGGAACAAGAGGTGGGGTGAGGTAGGGGTAAGGGTGTGGGGCTGGGTAACAAGACAGGCTGCAGTTGAGAGTTTAGGCTTGGGTGATTGAGGGTAGGAAGGGGTGGATGTCAGAAGGGCGCAATGAGCGTTGGAAAACTGGGGTTAAGTCTGGGACAAAAGTTGTTGCAACTGCAGCAGAACCACTGCACTGCTTCAACAAAAGAATGTAGTTTTGTAGCTGCTTTGGGCATTTCTGACCCAAGCCATAAATGCAGAGCCAAATGGACTTTCATACAATAACTCACTTTAATGCTAAGTCAATATTTTCATAGAGGGATTTGGTGTTAGGGAGACTAAGAATTAGGTGGGAACGATAGTTGAGGAAACGGCTTGTATTTCTGTGATGTGGAGAATGTGGTGAGGCATAAATCTGGAGCTGGTTTAGGGTCCATGAACTGAGGTTTGCGGACATGGAGCTGTTTTTTTTTTCTCTTCTTTTGGAGCTGCAGTGAGAGGCTGTTGTCAAAAAAAGCCTGCTATCATTGAAGCTGTACTGAGTAGATAGATGGATTATAGATAAGCTGGAAAACAAAAGAGGTTGGATAGAGTTTGACGATGTGAAAGTGCAGTTGGCTGTCTTGCTGGGAAATTGGTCTGGTGGGTAGGAGTGGAATGAGGGTCATTTGATGCTATTTTGGCTGTGTCCAGTGAGGCTTAAATGTAAAGATGGCCTTCCTCTTTCTTTTTTCTCTCTCTCTTGCACAAATGCACACACAGGCAACATGGACACGCACAATCTCCTTTCATGCTAAGCCAGTTATATCCGACTCCGGGGAAACTTTTGGGAAGATGATATATGAATGATACAGTGTGGAGCACAAGATGACTCAGCCACAGGAATAAAAAAAAAAGCCACAGTGGTTAGCTGGACTACATACACACAGTGTGACCGAGGGAAGTAAAGGAAGCAAATGTGAGTATAAAAAATGTAGAAATCAAGGAAAGGTGAAGGAGAAATGGATTCCTGGGAATGTCATCAGAGCAGTGAAATAAATTTTTGTTATTACAGACAATTAATTATTTTGGGATTGATTTGGTAAGTCATAATTTTCCCTTCATTGTTGCTAATTAACACAAATACATGAAAGATTATCAACCAATAAACATTTCATACTTAGATGGGAATCAACTCCATAAATGTCTTTATTTAATTTGTGTGATTTAAAAAAAAAAAACTGCTATTGGGGAAAAAACACTTTCCATGGTTGTGTTGTGGGAAGCGCTGAATACCATAAGAAACATTCAATGAATACTTTATGAACTATCATGGCTAACTGTGATAACCACAACCACGAAGCAAGCTCTGAATACTCATTTCAAAAGGTTTGACTGAGATGTTTGTTTTATGTACATCTTGTCTTGATTTGTACCTATAGCCTGGGTGATATTAATGTTCATTTGTATCCCGAATAGCAATACATGACATATAGCTGTATTCTACAACCCTAACTTTTCAGCTTTAACTCAGTGTCACATGTATGTTATCACAAACACTTCACATCAAATTATTCTAGTAAATATTCAAATTAAAATAAATTAAATTAAAACCCTTCCATGTTTTCCTCAGTACTTTTGCTTTGAACTTTAATAATCAAGTTTTCATCCATTTTTACATGTGAAGCAACAGAATGTATTCATTTCTTCTGTGTGACATTCACTCTGGCTACTTTCACACTGCCGGTCTTAATTCTCAATTCAGATTTTTTGCTGAGATATGATTTTTTCCCCTTGCGGTTGACCATATTATATTTTATTGTGACCGGCAACAGACTCCAGTGTAAACAGTAAACAGACCTGAAGTCAATGCATGCTCAGAAGATGTGACGTCACAGGCATCACACTGTGTTTACAGAGGCGGAGGCTACACTTGTTAGCATGTGTGTATCAACTTGGATGTTGTGCAATCGAATCGAATCGAATTTCCCATATGTTATTGGTTTGTCCATTGTTTGATATAACTGCCTCCTCTGGCACAGAATTATGATGTTTGTCTCACTTCAACAATATAAAAGCCTGTGCCGTATAAATAAACTTGAACTTGATGAAATAAAACATGACTGTTCAGACTGAGGTTGCTTTGAATAACATCAGATATGTAAATTTATTTGATTTAGTACCGTATGAAAGTAGCCTGGGTTGGATTGAAAAAAAATCTAATTTATGCTGTTTAGACTATATGGCAAAAAAACCCCGTCAGATTCAGGCCAATGTTTTGGTTGAAGGGTGAACATCCATAGATTGACCAGCTGCTGTTTAAAACATTACTTTAATTAAAAAACAAAAACAAAATGCTAGAACTATCTGAAGAGGTCAAGAAGTGAAAAAAAAATATGAAAAAACACTAGTTGGCAACTGTAATCTGACAAGCATTCTGGTGAATTTTCACATTAAAAGCAACAGAATGTTTTAATTTTCTTCTGTCTGACATACACAGATTGCCTAGCTACTTTTTCTGAACTTTAATGAATCAGAAAGAGACCATCTTACACAGACAAGACTGTGATTAAGGTTGCTTCCCTTTTCATAAAAATAGAAAAATAAACCAAAAGGTTTTGAAGTCTGGAAGTAAAAATCTAAATAAATAAACCAAATAGTTGGTGGCTGTGTAATCCAACAGGCATTCCTGTAGTGATCCATTTTGACCCAGTGTGGGTATATTTGGAAGGCTGGATAGATGCATTTCATGGAGCTGTGTTGTCGTAGCTTTCACTCGGCCTATTTTGTAAAAAAAACACAAATATGCGAGTAATTCATTAAAATATTTAAGTGTTGACTATTTGTGTTAAATTGAGAAGATGCTACCTGTAAGAGTGGTTGTTTTTTTTTTTTTTTGCTTTAAAAAAGAAAAACTAAGTTTTCCAATCAGGAGAAGTTATAAGCAAGTGTAGCTCAGCATATTACTGACCAATACAAAGGCACAGGCATGAGTGGGGCTGAAATTCAGACAGGCAGCTTTACAGGGGAAACAGGCAGCATTTGATTACATTGGCATGAAGACTTCATGTTGTACCTCCTAGACTTAGTTAATTGTTTTAGGAAGCTATATTGTAATGCACATGCTTTCTTTCTCTTTAGAGAGTCTTGTGTTATAATGATAGGACTGGTTTATGGCATAAAGTAGGAAAGGAGTGCAGCTCTTCCCGCTCATTTACAGCTTTCAAGGTTTATTGCTATGCAAAATAACCTCTGCGTCGCTGTGTAATAAAACAAAGATTTGTGGAACACCAGCAACACCAATGTCATTACTCAGACATTACCGTCCATAAGCAAACACTCGAGGTCACTGTGCAACAATACCACAACTAATTTGAGAAAATCTACATAAAATATTAAATATCCAGCATGGTTGTCTTTTCTTTTTTTCTCTTTGGTGCTGCAGTATAATTGGGGCTGACATTGCAGCTTTTGTCTATTGTCCTGCCAAGCTGAAGACATCCAGAAACAGGCCCGGGATCAGATTGAGTCCAATATATCTTCTCTGTTACTGGGCAGACACAGCTGGAAGGAAATAAAACATGCAGCTAAAAAACAGAATAACCCCAGTTCTGAAACACAGCCTTGCTGGCTGAACATTTATCCACATATTTATAATTAGTTTTGCAAACATCTCAATTTATCCATTTAATCCATTTTACAACTTCATCAAAGTACTCAGGAAAGCATTTGTAAAGTCATACGTTTCCGTTTTCCACGACGTAAGTCTGAATGGAAAGCTGAGACAGACTCAAATCATGAGTAAGCTCTTACTGTAACTGTGGATCATAAAACAGCTATTTTATGATACATGGAACTACATGGATTTAATTTTATTGAAGCCAGAAATCTGTCTTGAGCTGGAAACAACTGGATACGATTAATACCAAGGTTATGAGATATCTGAACAAGCAGAAACATCTATAAAGACATGATGCACCGACACATTCTATATTATATTAACAAAGAGTTGATTTAGCCAGGAGTCTATGAGCAGTGTTGTGTAATGTCGATATATTAGACAGGTAACAAGAGATACACTTGTTCTCATGCCAGTCTGGCAGCTAAAGACAAGCAGAAGAGTGGAAAAGTGCTGAATCACCCTTGAGCTTCTGGTATCATGTACCTTCCAAACTTTTGCAGTGTTGCAGTGACCTTGAGCAGCGCATGAAACGAGCCAGTGAGTGACTGAGGAAAAATGAGAGAGAGAGGGAACCCTCCAGCCTGCTCTTCGACAGATAATCTGTCAACCCCCTACTGGTCCCCAGACTCGGGGAACATGCGGCAGACACACAAATGCTGTGTAGAACGCATACACTCGCCTCTCATCAGCCGCCCACTCCTGCAGCACAGCCGAGTACCTGACAGTGAGGTAGCTGGTGGAGGGTGCATCTACCTCCCCTCTTTCCACCATCCCCATCAGCTCCATCCATCAGACATTCTACATTGCTTTCCTCCTGTATCTCTAACTTCCTGTCGTCTCTTTCATCTTTTTCCATATGCCTCGCATGCTTTCTGTGGGTCCGTCAGGCTTGTATTTCGGTCCTTGTTCCTATATTTTCTTGTCTTTGCATAAACTTCTTTAGTTTCTTTGGAAGGGAAACGGAAAAAATTTCTTTATGAGTGAAAATTGAATACAGTGGAGAACACAGTGGTCTGGAATCTAAGTACAGGCTGGAACACTCTTGATCACATTAGCCTTGCATGGGAAGTAGCCTACTGCAGCTAAGATGAGAAACAAGACTCGCCTTGAATGACTGTTGTTAACAAACTCAAATTTGCAATCTATTGATTAGGTCGCTGTTTTTGTGTCGGCACACACACAAGTTGTGTCTCTGTGTGAGCTGCACTCGCTCACATACTAACGCTGGTAAGTGTAATCAATGCGAAGAAGCACTGATGTCAAGATCTAGCAACAGTCCTGCCAAGTGGTTCCATCAGAGGACACCTGCAGACTCCGAAAATAAACCTTAGGTCAAAGCATTCTCAGAATAAGTGTGTGGTAAGTGTGTATTCTCACATGCAAAAAGTAATACACGTAAAAACAGGAGTGTTTTTTGCTCAACAGAACCCTTTTGCTCTCTGGATAGTTATCTACAAGTTGTCCTGCGAGAGATCTGATTTTATAGGAGAAATGGATACAGCTGTTAACTTGTGTCTGTTTTCCTGTGTGGGTAGAGTACAGAATGAGTCAGTGGGTTGACATTAACTGGCAGCAGTGCAAAGTGCACAGATGCATCGCAAAGACTCAAGATGAGTCACTCGTCCCATCAGAGATGGTGATCGCACTTACCGACTCAATTATCAGATTCAGATCTGAACTACTTTGGTGGAAATAGTTGCCGAACAAGTTGCCGTAAAAGAAGGGTGTGCAGAAAGAAAATACATGTTTGTTATAAAGGGACAGATAGAGATTGTGTTTGCAGAGAGAGAGATTCAGAATTTAGAGGGCACTTGGAGTGGTGATATATCCTCCAGCATGTGTGATCACTTAGATCATTAGTGGCTGTATCGTTTGTTCTTAGTGTCTCTGCCCCTCTCTCGTCCATCCTTCTGCCAGCGTAATTTCCCCGTGATGTGACGGTTAGATTTATTGATGTGTCCCCCTCTGAGCTGCCACGGGAGTCTGAGCCGCACAGATGTGATGAAGCGCTGTCCAGAATCCAAGAACTACAGTCAAGTTTCCAGTCTGTGCCAAGAGCCATGTGAATGTGGGTGGCAGCAGAAACTTAAAGAGAATGCTGCAAAACAAATACGGCTTAAACTCAACTATCGAGATAGATGTCCACTTCTGTAATAGTACGGGGATGAATTTGCTTTTTCATGGGATTTTTAAAGTATGCAGTTCTGTGAAAATGTTTTATACACTTTAGATTTCTAGCTTGTGTTTGTGGTACTGTACAGCTGGGAATAAATTAGTTTGAACAGTCCCCAATGTATAATGCAGCATGAAAATGAGTCATAGCAATGCAGTTTTATTGACAAGAAAAACAGAATTCCGTCTGGTATAACATGAGGAGGTAGGACACATGGAGACAAAGTAAACCTGCACAATAATACAGAAAAATGTAGAAAGAATATTCTAATTTAACTTTAGCAAGCCTAATAATAAATCACCACCATGGTCCATATATAATCACTGAACAGTTATCCATTTGTTTTACCCTTGTCGTTTCATTACCATTCTCATACTCATCATAAAATGAGAAATATGGACTATTTTACGCAAATCGTTTTTCATTGAGACAATGGAAATCTAACAGAAGCTCAAAATTCATCACATTTTTGACAAAACAAAAGGCATAGCTAATGCTTTATGGCACATTTCATTTCCTTAATTGTTTTCACCCCCACGGGATTTCAGTATATCTATTTTTTTCTTTTCTTGATGTTTGTGAAGTGCAGCACTGTATATGCGTAATTTTAGACAGAGGGCTCTGAAGCAGCACCTCAGTGTTCAGAATGGGCTGGTAATGAGAGTCACAATTCTCTTCTGCACAGAAATAACTAATGTGTGTGTGTGTGTGTGTGTGTGTGTGTGTGTGTGTGTGTGTGTGTGTGTGTGTGTGTGTGTGTGTGTGTGTG
>JBBBVU010000006.1:21326953-21337593 GCA_037177055.1 Atherinosoma microstoma | reverse complement strand
AAAGAGCTCCTCTGTGCTGTGATGGTGGCATGCAGAGGGTGGCTGACATCATCCATGATGTTCAGCAGTTTGTCCAATGTCTTCCTCTCTGCAACCTTCACCACAGACTCCAGCTCCATCACCACCACAGAGCCAGCACACACCTGATCACTCTGTCCTGTCTGTTGGTGTCTCTCTTCCGGGTGCTTCCTCCCCAGCACACCACAGCGTAAAAAAAGAGTGCTGGCAACCACAGACCGGTAGAAGATCTGCAGCAGTTTGTGTACTGACTTAAGTTTGAATAAACCTTCAGTCATGTAAAATAAATAAATAATTACTCACCTCTATGACTACATCACTAGTAACTTGTGTAATCTTCTGCACAGCAGATGGCAGCAGTATAAGAAGAGTAAAGGGTTATTCTTCCAATCACTTAGAACCAAAGGGATTGACAAAACATATCTTGGTTTAAGTCTTAGATAGCTGTTGTTGACATACTTGTCAACAGAAAACATGCTTCAGGGCAGTTTCGACGTTTGACTAACACACACCCTTTTTGTTACTCATTTGTTATTCTGTTAGATTATGTGAATGGACTAATATAATAATCTATTTAACTAAGTGTGGTGAAACAGAGGCTTAGGGTCTGGACAGAAGCCCTAAACTATGGTGTACATTTATTTATATTGTGTGAAGATTTCCTTGCCCCCCAACATGTAGCAACAGTGCTGACCATTGTTTACTGCTGCTATGTGAAGTGCACAAAAAATGCAATTTTTCAAAATGAATTCAATTTATTACCTGAAGACTTTATATCATTTAAACTGCAAGTACAGCATAGACTCAGAGCTTTGTCTAGATAAAGTGACAATACACGCCTTTTCATGGTGGAAATTGTAGTGTTGCATTTGTAGTGTTGCTACTTGTAGCATTTCTATTATTTCATTAATGTAAATGAGAATTCAATTTTATTTATATATTTTTTCTATTTGCTCAAGTTGCTTTAAATGTTCCCAAATGAACATAGACTGCTGTTTATCATTTGTTATGAAACTGTAATATTCAATCAGATGGAGGGGGAAAAAAGCAAAATGTTGTTATATATCATCCATATGGTGCCCTGATTTGTAAAGTATTTGTCAGTATTGACATTAGCCACTAGCTATGTTAACATGGACAAATGTTTCATCTACTCAATTGAAATCGATCAGATCAGAGATTTCAGCTGACATGTTTACATGGACGCTGGATAAAATGATCCGATCAGTTGTGATGGACAGATTTAATACAATCGTAATGCTTTTGACAAGCGCAATGCTACTAATTCGGAAGAAAAAGGTTTTCTTTTTTTTCTTTTGAACTTTGTGACCATCAAAATGCTCAATGCTTAACTCTTTCAGTTTCTATCAAAATCGTTGCAGCCACAGTTCCGTTCTGTTTTGCTGACGACATTTTTTTTAGTCTCCCATGAAACTCATTACATCACGTAACCCCCCCCACGTGGTTCAAACATACACAGAAACTACATACACCACAGAAACGATCGGAATGAGTGTTTACATGGTTACTTTTTTCGTGAAAAGGTTTAAACCACCCCAACCAATCGGACTGAAATGTTTTTCCGATCAAGGCCATTCGGATCAGCTGACAAGTTTACATGATGCGTTTTTATTTCCATTGTTTGATCAGATTAAAATTGCTCCATGTAAACGCAACTAATAACAAAATCATATTGGTTAACCTCGAGAATAATTTGTTAAAAGTTAATGCAAAACCAGCATCAAGAACAGCGTGGTGAAAAGCAATAAGAGTTGATATCTCCTGCTAGTCACATTAAATTCTCATCGTCAGACATTAAGTCAGTTGGAACAATCATGCCCTTCCACATGCCAAAACAATCCTTTACCGACACTGCAAAGTCAGTGTGAATGCATAAAAGTGTCACATTGTCAGTATTTACTGTTGTGGCACAGTGTTAATTTTGTGCTTGTGGAGTTTTCTGAATTCAGGCAGGAGAGCATTCAAATGAATCACATTTAAATCACATTTTGTGCTCACAATTCAGAACCAGCTGTGCCATTATTAGCTGTTAAAAATAGCATGTTTTAAATTTAATGCTTAACATTGCTGATTGTTGCTGGAAGACTGGTAGGTGTTGCGCAACACCAGCAGTGGAGAGAGTATGTGCAGGAAGATTCTTCTGTCGTTTAAAATTAGTGAAAAATGTCTCAAGATGGCGTTGTCTAAATGACTGCCAAGACACATTATTATGAGATTAACTGACTAGAGAAAATAAATAGTTGCCATGCAGCAACTGCTGCACTTTTTGCAGCCATTCATGTTTTGTTAATTAATTAATATCTCTTTGTTTTGTTTTAATGGACGCACCATCATTTCTGTAGCTGGGATATCATCTTTTGTAGTAGTTATGTAGTTATGTAGTTGCAAGTAGTAAGGTTCTTATCAACAGGACTTCATGTTTGTGGCTACGCAGATTTGTGCTGCTGCTGTTACGCTCCCTTGGTCATTATTGAAATGAGCTGGTTGTGGCTGTGTTTGTAAATCAGTGCAGTTTTAGGACCCGACCCCTAGAGCTGGACACGCCTTTGGCTGCTATTTCTGATTTGTAGCCACACACAAATATGCCTGAGACAGTAAATCTGCTTCTTGATATTTAGCTTGTCCGTTGCCCGTTTCTCTTGATGATTTATGAAATATGTTTGCACCTTAATTGGAGTGTATTTGTACTCACCGCTATTGATTCGAAATTACTGGAAAGGCATACAACAGTTGCCATATCAGAACAAAAGCCAATTTGTGAAGTTAAAGAGCTGCCATAGAGATTAGAAATAGAATGGTTCAGTCAAGGAACAGATCTGGGAAAGGCTACAAAAAAACACAGAAGGAAATGGGAGAAGCAACCATTACCACAGCCCTCTCTGGGTCAGGAATTTAGGATGGTAGGTGATGCAGAAGTGTCTCCTCAGAAAGAGACTGCTGGTATTTTCAAAAAGCACCTTCAAGAAATACAGATTATGAGAAACAAGATTATTTGTTCTGATTAAGCCAAAACTAAATTTCCAATGTAAATTCTAAGCATAAAATCCAGAGTGAACCAGGCACTGTTTTTCACTCACCAGTACCATCCCAGTTGTGGCAGCCTGTGGCAGCATCATGCCACAGGGAGTTTTTTTTAAAGCTGCAGGAATGGAACAGGGTAAAGGTAGAGGGACTGCTGAATGGAGTGAAGTGTAAAAATATCCTAATGACTCATGATCTCAGTGGACTGAGGGTTTACTTCCCATAAGAACAAAAATCCTGAGGAGACAGAAAAGATTACACTAGTGTGGCTTCAAGTAAGTTCTGTGGCTGTCTTTCAGTGACTCAGCCAGAGGTCTGATGTGAACCCAGTCAAGTAAGACCTGAAAATGTCTCTCCACTGATGGTTTCCAACCAATGTGACGGCGCTTGAGAGGCTCTGCAGAGAAGAATGGCAGAAAATCTTTTAATCCATGTGTGCAGAGTGTGATGCATTGAAGACAACTTAAGGTTGTGATTTCTGCCAAAGGTGCTTTAGTTGACTGAGTGATGGCTTTCGAAAGCCCACAGTGATACTTCACTTTTTTTTTTAAATCTCATGATAAATTGATCATTTATTTAAATGATTTATAGCGTAAAGCTTCAATACGAATAAAAACAGAATGCCTTGAATAGAACATAGGAAACATTAATGTTAAAAGTAAGACAATTATTGATTTCATGAAAGAAATACAGGCTCAAAAATATAAGCTTGTCTTGAATGTGAAGTCTCCACAAAGTTCGCACATGGCCATATTTACCAGTGAGCAGCATCCCCTCTTCTTTTAACAAAAGTCTGTAAATATCTGAGCAATTAGAAGACCTGCTAGACTTTGAGGAGATGAATATCATACAATTCTTGTCTGATACAGGATTCTAGCTGCTAAACAGACCTGGCTTTTCTTTGCATTTCATGTTAAGCAAAATATTTTCAAAGGGTGAAAGGTGTGGACTGCTGGCAGGCCAGTCCAGCACCTGATATCATCCACTAAAAAGCCATGCTATTATTATTATAGATGCAATATGCAGCTTAATATAGTCTTGTCGAATATGCATAGCTTTCCTTGAAACCTGTACAAACATTTCAGCTTTGATGGTGTCTTTGCAGATTGCAAATTGCCTCTTCTATAGACACTAATGCACCCCTATACTATCATAGATGCAGGCTTTTTAACTTAACCCTGAAAACAAGCTTGATGATACTGCTCTTCTTCAGTCCAGTTGTATCGTCATCTGTGTTTTCTTCGTCTGACTGCAGAGCCATTGTCCTCTTCGTCATGCATTTAAAAGCCAAAGAAGAAGGCAGTGTTGATGGATCATGTGCTTAGGTTACTTCTTCTCTGGCTGATGGTGCTTTAACCTGCATATATTCACAAACCATGATCTATTTTATGCAGTGCTGCCTGAGGGCTTGAAAATCACAGGCATTCAAACCTTTATGTGGAGGAACTTTGGGCCTCATTCCCCAACCACACAAGTTTGCTATAAAGACCTACTTATGAAGTTTGTACAATGTATATTGTTGCATTAATGAAATTCTTCATCTCCTCTGAACACACAGGAGTACTCTTACGGATATTTGGATGCTCACATTTGTAAAAAGAAATAGTCTTTGTGTTTCTTCAGCTGTTCAGTTTATTAAAACAAATAATAGACTTACAGTAATGTTTTTTCAGATTTTTAAAATATCTTTCGGTAATATATTTATTTATTTATTTATTTATTTATTTATTTATTTCTGATACCCTTTTTGTATGTAGTTTTCCATTTTTATTCAAAAGCTACATTTCCATTACAGTTTTTCGCAAAATAAAAGCAATATTTCAAAAAATTTCGACAAAGTACAATTGCGATTTGCCTTTGTTTCCACTGAATGGTGTTTAGCGCATAAGCTGTAATTCTCATAAAATCTCATTCCACTACTCCACTACGAGGAGGATAGAGATTTACCCATGTCGGTAAATCTGTATTTAAAAAAAAATAAAATACAAGGGGGCTGCCCAGTCAGTGCTCACTGGTCCCAGTCTAAATCAATTTACATTAAATATTTTACGAAAACTCTGATTCCCAGCATGTACAGAACAGAAAGTCACGCGGTGGATCCGTACATCAGTCTGACATTACACCGATGGCGAATGGAAACTGTGCACCAAAGTGCTGTTATCGTCCATTTAGCGTTAACAAGATGAACTGCTCAATATATTGTGATATTGCTTTAAGGACATTCTAAGCACAACTTAAGAACAAATTTAAGAAAAGTCATAAGAATATGTTGGTGAATAAGGCCCATTGTCCTGAAATTGATCCACAATTTTGAAACAGGTTTTTGCAGATTACAGACCCTCTAACAATCTTTACTTCAGAGGGACCCAATCATTTTTTAAAAATTGTTTCTAATTAATCCAACTCAGTGGTTCCCAAACTTTACATTATTGTTGTCAATGGAATCTTAACTAGTCAGAAATGTTCCCCCAACTGTTTCTTTTTTATTACAGTTTACTTTTAGAGTCATTTGTGGCCCCCATTCCAACTTTTGAGAGACATTGCTGCCATCAAATTCAAGATGAGGTCATATTTTTTGTGAAAAAATATAATGTCTGACTTCCAGTGTTTGATAGGTTTCCAATCTTTAATCAAATTAAAATACTGGTGCATAAAAATTGGATATCATTGCATTATGGTTTTATCTACATCCTACAGTGTCTCAACTTTTTGGGAAAATAGGTTTGTGTGTGTGTGTGTATGTGTGTTGCTTTAGCCCAGAAAATATAATGGATTTCCAGCTTTGAGTCAGATTAAATTAACTTGAAAAGAAAAACAACTATTCAATTACACTAAATTGAGGAAAATATGATCCTAACACAGTTACAAAAGCACACAGGAAGACAAATGTCAATGTAAGTCTGTATAATTTTTCTAAAAGCATTTTAAAGAGACTTAATTATTATCTAGTTTATTTCCTTTGAGATGGCTTCACTGCCAACTCCTATAGCCAGCTCTACTGTTATCATTTAAGATTCAGATCATTTAATCTTTTCTCTCTCTCTCTCTCTTTTCTTTTAGTTTTATACTAACAGACGTTGATAGGTGAACTATAATAAAGGATATTAGCCTGGAGAACTTTCATAATTACATGGGACAGAATTGTATTTAGTCACACTAACGTGACAGAAGTTGCTGAAGGGGACAGCTCTCCAAGTCTAATTAAACAAAGAACCCATTCATGATATACTATGAAATATTTATTGTGTTCCATATATACATTCTCTACATTTCACTTCACATTAGTACAAGAGAGATGCTTTAAAAAGAGTCTTTATTATACCTGCCTTCAGAACACAAATTGCCTCTGATCTTTTTTTTGTTGTTTGTTGCTATTTCTTTAATGTTTCACATCTTTAGAAGCTGCTTGGTACTGAAAATTCAGCTTAAATCTTTCTCCAGTGTTGTCAAAAAATGTTCTCCCTCATGCTTCCTTTGATTTTTAAAGATAGTAATAGAAAAAAATAGATGAAATATGCTTTAATGGCCCTTAAGGAAGCTTTTCTTTTGCTTAAAACTACTGCATCACAGAGCATACTTGTAAAATCATCACAGTTGCACATGCACTCTGATAAGACATAAAAAAGAAAACAATAACTACTTTGTGATTCAAGGGTGCTGTCATATTTTCCCTTTTGCAGATTCTCTGGCAGCACATCCTGTTTGTCACATATTCAGCTTAAGGATTTTGCTTTTTGACAGTAAGACTCAGGGCAACCTAAATATAGCAGATCACTTCTCAATTACCCATAATCAATAATTGCTGACTCAGAGTGGAATCCTGCATGACACCAGACTGTAAGTGGGATATGGTTTCCTTGTTGCGTTTTAAAGCTGAGTGATTAAATACCACCGCATGACAAGGACAGTATAACTTGATGGCTTCTTTTTTTACTACAGATGTAAAATCCTTGCTATGGCCCCTGGTGAGCAATATCTTTATATTCAGCGACCAGAAAAGCGGTGAAGGCAAAGATACTGTTTTTCACTGATTTTTCTTTTAAAGTTAACAAGGGCAACGCTTGACATATTTTGTGTTAACAAGGGAAGTGCCTCCCTCCTCTACACGCAAATCGCCCCTCTCCTGTTAAAACTCACAAGGGTATGAAGCAGAAGCAATTGCTGTGAGGAATGAAAGCCATTGAGTTTAGCGTGTTGGGTTTAATGGAGCAGGAAGGCTACAGTAGAAGTGATGGCTGAGGTTGAGCTTAGCTACAGGCCTGTCAGGTACCCCAGGGAGGGGAGAGGAAGGTTACATCCTGCAAGATCCGGCTATCATTTTACTGCAGGCATCCATTCTTCTTCTTCTTTTTTTTTTTTTTTACTTTAACTACTACACTTAAATTATTTTGGCTTTCGACTCAATTGTTTTGAATCTGCTGAAGATACTGTAGCATATTCTGCTATTGTAGCAAGGAAAAACTATATGGCAACAGTTAAAGCAAAGGTTTAACCAATTAAACAAAATCATGTTTTTTTAAGTTAATGAATCTCAGCTGCTTATCATTGCAATGGCTTTGTATTTTAAGTTTACTAGTCCTTAATGAAGTCCATCGGTTATAAACTTGTTGATTTTAAAGCCTGAAGTGTCTGATTGTTGGCAGATGAAACAAAAGATGTGGCAAATAATATATGGCCCTGACACCCTTACACACTTATAGTTTGATTAGATCTGTGTGATAGTTGGATGGAACAGGTGTTGTTGCTTTTAATAGTCAGATTTGTGCCTGAAATAGTTTGTTTTAGAGGCTGACATGCAATTCTACGGACTTGTCAGCATAGCCATGATGACTACAGAGGCAGGATTTATTGTGTATGAAATAGAAGAGATTACACTGCTCCTCTCCTTTCCTCTCCACTGCCAGATGGCTGCTTCTTAATCAAACTCTTGTACCTCAGAGAGGTAAACACATTATGCAGCCCTGATTACACTGGCTTGGTGAAGCGTACCATATGAATGTGTTTTAAGGTTTTTGTTTATCAGTGACAGAATGCCCACATGTGTTTGAACATGTGAACAAAGTTAATGCAGGGAGATGGGGTTGTTGTCAAAGTTGGAGCATTGGGGTTCACACTTGAGTACTTCGAAGAGTCTTCTCCATCGACTTAAGAGGGAAATCTTAACACATAAAATAGGTGCAAAGATAATCAATATGCATAGATGCAAAGAATTACTCATTCTTGTACTCTCCATCTTGGACCGTAAACAATCCCTTGTGCCCGCTGTAGCTATGGAAACGCTTACTGCCCTGGGCCCCTCATATGGCTACACTAGTCTGTTCTGCACTGTGGTATACTATAGTTGTCCCTGCCAAGTACTGAGGCAGGCATACTGCTGTCATACATTCCTGCAAAACCCATAAAGGGCCCTGTCATATAATCCAACCGATCTATAAGCCCCCGGGCTTGATGTCACACAGTAATGTATGTCTAGCTGTGAAAACACTGACATCCAGGCAAGCCGTGTAACTTGCTTTGGCAGGGGGAACAAAGCAGAGTTGGGCTGCAGCTCTGAAAGTCTGGCAACCTGATAGTGGTAGAAGCAAACAGAACGGTTTTCACAGGACTCAGCTTACAGAGTGCCCAGTGACTGCGGTGTGGCTCTGCACTTCTTCAGCTCTCTGGAAATTCTGAGAGATGAGAGTCTCCATGTTACATGGTCTTCAGTTCTAATGACTCATTTACTGAGAACTAAGCTTGTCTTTCTCTTTCTCAGAAGTGATGGAGAGAGATTGACTAGCAAATTGTGAGTAGGAAGTTTTAGAGTGACAATGCATTATGGAGGCTTTGACCGTTGCCTTGAAAATCTTTTCTGGCAAGTCATGCCATGGAGCTCTCAGGTGTATGTGATGGAGCAAGATCAAGGCTTTTCTGTACAAACCTTTTTCTTTACCACTGTTTGAAGAAAATATCTTCAATATAAAAAAATGACAGAAACCATACCAGTACCATTCCTTCACCCTGTTCAATGCTTCATTTACTCACTCAAAAGTCACTCTGATCTCTTCATAAACCTTTTGAGTTCTCTAGATATTAATCCTTTCTTTTATTTATCATATTTAGTGGTAATTGTGTTTAGCTTTCTGTATCTTGGTCTATGGGGTTTTATGTTTTAGTTCTTGATACTCCAGATAGGTTGTAGTTCTGAAGTATTAAAGAGGATAAAGAATTGTTGGTAGAATTTTTTCTCAATAATATGAGCCTTTGTTTCTCAAAACATTCATTTTTTTTCTTATATCTTCACAGTGTTTATATGTGGATCACACACAAATAGTTTATATATTTCAATACAGTTAATCCATGTTTCCTCCTCTTTTTGTTGTCACTTGAATCACCAAAGGTTTGACCCACCAAAGGTAATAGGGCTATGTAATAGTTTTACATTGCTTTATACAAAGTGTTAGTAACTTTAAGCCACATCTTCCTTTGTTACAGAAATACATATCACATAATAATGATTGGACTCCCAAAGCATCTGAGTTTACATGATTTTGAGTTGGAAAATGTGCATAGGAATAATGATTAGCATATTAGCCAGTAATAATGTGTCAGAAGCAATCATTTTTCTGGAAAACAATGTCATTTTTAATTCATTCAAAGTTTAAAGTGCTTTAAGTCAGTCTTCATGGGTTCAGATGTTAACCAGCCCTGGGATATGGTCTTGTCGAAAATATTCTTTGTTTTCCATCTCAAAAGAGATGGGATGCACTGAAGCAGCTTTAGTTGGAAATATGAACAAAAATGACAGTACACAGTCATTTTTGTGGCTCATATACTGCCCTCTATGCCTCTAGATCTAGTGTACCTGCGTTATTTATCTGCTTAGGGCAACATTCTGCTACTTTGCAATACTTTGCAGATTTAGATGCGTTTTCTGAGTCTGTGTAGCTGATGATTTGGTTGGAAATAAACTGAGCTTTCATAGGCAAGCCTCAGAAGATCTGATTGAATATCTGAGTACAAGTAATTACAGTATACTCTGACCAGACATCACACCATCAAACCTAAACACACCTGATCCAAACCATTTAGGAAACATTAATACAGCTGATGTTTTCCTGGATGCTATTTATCTAATATATCCAATGACCTTTGCCAGACAAAAACAGGCTTGCTCAGGTACTTGTGCCAAAATCTAGTGGAAGATTTTCTTTTTCGCTATCAAATTAAGCTCATATCTAAAGTCATGTAATTGACTAGCGTCCTATGATGATGTTTAGTTCATGATGCCACACATAATTAGCAGCAATGATGCTAGCCTTTGATGAGGCCTGATGAGATGTAGTGAAATCCTTCATGCATTATAATTTCTGTGGTGAGCAACCGCGTAGGCGTTGAGAGAATTAATTCTATGAATATGAATGTTGGGTGGGCATCATGGGGGTAAATGTGCTTACTCTATTGATTAAATCTTCCATCAGTCACCAAGCAGCATCGTCCCCATCCCCTCTCTCTACCTCTGTCTGGCTCACACACACACACACACACACACACACACACACACACACACACACACACACACACACACACACACACACACA
>JBBBVU010000006.1:21314613-21326853 GCA_037177055.1 Atherinosoma microstoma | reverse complement strand
CATCTCTGTCAAGGCGGGCTCAGTGGAGTGGTTAAATTGTCCATAGCGCGTAAACGCTCGTTTATAAAAGCCGACAGACGTGGCGGTCGTTTGCTGAAATTAATTACCTCTCGGAGCTGCAGCAAGCATGGGCTCTAGTCAGTCAGTCATGGTCCAACACCTCCTGGGTCCTGTACCTGCAGAGAGACAGAGAGGGGTGCGTAGCAGTGGATGGACAAGGAGTATGATATGATTTTTTCAACACTGAATCTAATTTGCAAGACAGTGATAGGTAAAAACTGAGTGCGACCTCCATTTAAGGGAGGGTATATTTTTCCATATATTACCATAAAAAAGTAATGGCAACAACTGTCCCCCAAGTTCCGGGAAAGCAATATAAGTCCAATACATGACAAATAGACTTAAGAAAAACAAAACAATCAAACTTGCACATTTTAAGCTGTGAAACAGTCCTTCCCCGTATTTACCCATGGCACACGATCGACTGGGAGCTTTGCGCTGACACAGCCCCAGGAAAATAATGTGATATAGACCATGGTGACATCAAGTTAATCAGAATGTGTTCATCTTCAGCTAGAGTAACTTAATGAACTTCAGCAGTATCTGATGCAACACTTTTCTAACATTAATAAAAGCTTCATCTCCTGTCTGATTTGCATAATTGTTCAAATGAATCCACTGATGCACTTTTGTTTTTTCTGTTTTAATAAAGTGATGATTTGTGTTGAAGTGAGCCCCGGCTTGCTGCTGAGAGGAGACAGTGGGAGGAGGGTGGAGAGGAAGAGAGAATGGGAGGAGTGGGATTTGCAAAGGGCCTAAGGTGATTTGTCACCAGTTTGATTCAGTCATGTAATGAAGCACAGACTGTTGTACAAGGGGTTATTGGCTTGAAGTGATATTTCATATGGCCTCATGACAGTGGGGAAGGTTTCTAATGTGTACCTCATTTTGTGTAACCTAATATCTCCCTTGTCTTGTCTGTCTGTCTGTCTCATTGACTGAGACATCAGCTTGTTCCCTCAGCCCTTAATCTACTCATTACAGTGTCCATTGCTAACTCTTTGCATCCCATTTTAGATTAGTTAAATATTGCTGCTGACACCTGACATCCTCATCCACACACAATGACTTAAAAGTGCCTGGTGAATAGTGAAACATAGTCTAAGTGTATCAGGTACTCCCAAACTAGCCTTTCCTGTATTTTATCCACACAATCCTTTCCAAAGACTACTTGTGCCCTTGTGAAACTTTTATCTGAATACCTCTCTGTTGTAGGAATTTTCAATGAATCGGTAACCTTTTATCCAAAAGATTCCCTTTCCTTTTACTCCCCATGATATCCCCAGTGCTGTCTTTGACAAAAGGTTTGAGAAAAAGTTGTTGCAATTGACAAAATGTGGGCTGATGTTTAAAAGGAAGCTGCTTATCTACAATGATTTTTACTGGCTCACAAGCTGCCATTTTAGACTGTTATCACTCATTATTGATCTTGTTGTGTTTCAAACTCATCTTAAAATGTATCCAATTATCTTTCTGTCTTATAACTCTATGCAAGATTTGTCACATTGACAAACATGTTTATGTATTATACAATGAATTTATCTGTAAGAGATGACTGAAATATACTATTCAGTGTTCATTACACACATGAATAAACTCTGGTGCATCTATACTAATAGATTTTAAGTTCTCTAAAATCAACCTGTGCTCCATTTATTTAAT
Source organism: Atherinosoma microstoma (assembly GCA_037177055.1). Classification (NCBI taxonomy): domain Eukaryota; kingdom Metazoa; phylum Chordata; class Actinopteri; order Atheriniformes; family Atherinidae; genus Atherinosoma; species Atherinosoma microstoma. The sequence goes on along the minus strand of JBBBVU010000006.1, from coordinate 21,325,131 downwards.
ATAACATCATCTACAAGACACCTACCTTTTTACATAAGATGTCATGGCATAGGTAAGAGTGAAGACCAAGCAGTGAGGCTTAGATTGTCTACAGCAGGACTACTCAATTCGGCGCTATGTGGGCAGCAATCCTGCATGTTTTCAATGTTTCTCTGCTCCAACACACCTGACTGGATCCAACCGCCTATGAAGTTCTGCACAATGACTCATAAATTTGAGTCAGGAGTGTTGCAGCAGCGACTGCGACCCTCGTAAGACCGATTTGCATATCCGTGGTCTACAGTTTTATGCTTTGACACAGTGTATTGAGATGCGGGAACATGTTTGCAGCATTTATTACCCAAAAGCATAACAGCCTTCATCATTCTAAATTGACAGAAGTTTGGATACACCAACGGACTGACTGACTGCCAAACTGAGGAAATGGGGATGGAAATCATTGGTCAGACATGTAACCAACCATTAGTCATAATAAATTGCTGAAAGATGGGAAAGCCTTACAGAGTGACAACTATCTGTCCAGTACTGCACCAGTTAGACCTTCATGGTTAATTGACTAGAGAGAAACTATTCTTCACTACAAGGCACATTACACCCTGCTGAATATGGCAAAAAGCAACTTTCAGTGATTCTTACACTATAAAATACAAAATCCTTTGATCTGATTAAATAAAAGTTATACTCAATGCCTGGAAGAAACCAGGAAATAATCGTCACTCATTTGATACCGTCACTGTCGGGGATGGCGACGGCAGCATCATGATGTGGTATATTTTTCCTTTTTTTCTACTTGTTAAACAAGAGAATCTGTTAGATATAAAGTAGTAATCAGTGAAAATGTCCTCCAGATCTCTCAGGATCTCAAGCTGAGGTAAAGGTTAACATTTGTTTTTTTGAATATTTGATCACAAAACAAGATGACACAAGGAAGGGTTTCAGGAAAACTGAAAGTCATTGAATGACAGCCAAAGTCTAAACCTAAATTCAGAAGAGGGCCTAAAATGGGTCCCCCTCCTGCAAAGAAAAATGAGAGAAAAGTTCAAAGGAAAGGTGTACCAGGTTTGTGGGAGTAATATCAAGAAGAACTGAAACTGCTAATACTGCCAATGGTGCTTAAATCAAGTAGAGGGTCTGAATACTTACATAAAATCAATACTCTTTTGAAAAATTTATGAAAATATATTAAAACCTGCATTTAGATTTTAGTTGAGGAGATTCAAGCACCACTTGAGAAAAATAACTGTTTAGTCGGAAAACATAAGAAATGGAAAAGTTGAACGATGATCTGTCAGGTACCACTTTCACCCCACTGGTCATAATAGTGGGCATCAAAAATATTTCTATATATATAGGGTTCTAAAAATGTATGTGCTGTTTCAGTGGATTTTCAGTAAGTATAAAAAGAATACTGGATGAAAGATGTACAGTGCCATGAGTTTAAGTAAATTATCACATGACCAGAGCTGTTCGCTTCCCTGTTGTACCTCGAGACGATGATCGCTTTCTCAAACCTCCTAATAAAGAGGTTAGTCAAGTGTGTTGGTACACATGGTCTTTAAGGTGTCTTGTAATGATATATGTAATTGAAATTACTCAAATTTTCTTTGATGTGTCAGAATGAATAAACATGTTAATGGTCATAACGGTTGACATACTTCATTACAAAACTCATGCTGTGACAAACGTTAGTAGTTATTTTTCATTTTTTAATATTCACTTTGAGTGAAGTTCTTGATATGCCAGATGCAAGTAGGCCAGATAAGGCATCCAACTTTGCAGTTATTCCTCAAAATGAGAAAGATGCCATCCTTGGTGATTGTCATAGTAATGGGTTGTATATAGACTTTGAGGCGGAGATAAGCCATTTTCCATCCTGGATGTTAAACACACACCCTAACTAACCATGATCTCTGTTGTGTTTCCACAGCTAACCATACCTTTACCCAGCAGGCAGTCTATTAGCCGCATAGCAATAGATGCATGCGCTACGTAATAGTATGACATCATAGCAGCACAACACCTTCCTTGAATTAAATTGAAGAAGAATGGGACACAGAAACAAAGGAGGAGAAGGGTGGACATCCAGCAGTTTGTATTATTTCTTATTGGCTTCAGCAATACAAATATTGATGGTATATTTATTCAAAACATGGGGCTTTGTTCTTAGTGTCAAGCCACACAGGAAGTGATTACTCTTTTGACCAATCAACAGATTTTAGTGTCTTAGGCTCCATCTTTTTGGATTGGTAAGATTGGGATCCCGACGGAGGGGTCCCAAAAAAATAGAATGATTCGGGTGGGAAATTCTGCCCTTCTCAGTTTTTGCCTGTGGAAACGCAAATAAATTCTTACTGACCTGAACTGGACACTGGACCCATTGGTGGAAACAGGGCTTTAAGGACTTTGAGAGGATCAGTATTACCGATGACACTTCCCTTCCTCAATCCACTAGCCCTCCCTTACCACCTGGCACAGTTTATAATCAAAAGTCCAGGGCCTCTACAAGCCATATCAGGCAGCTGTAAGAGTCAAGGGCAAGCTCCAGATGCTCAAACATAAAGATCAAGACAGGAACATTATCAGTGCTGATAGCCTACCCACCACTAATTCTCCACCACCCTCAACTTTTGAAGAGCCATAGTCCTTTAGCCACCAAAGAGGCCATTCTGAGCCACTCCCAGTCCTCAAGCCTCCTGATGAACAAGTCCAAAGAAACACCAAGGTCCCTTATAGCTATGAAAGGAGCCAATCAATATTCAAGGTCCTTTAGCCACCATAGAGGCAGGTCTGTAGAACTTATTTAGCCATCAGAAGGGCCAATAAGAAAAGCCATTGATATAGCCAGAGGTGTACAAAAATAAATATCGAGTTTTGCCTCAACCAGTGGGTACATGCATAATATGGAGTCATAAGAGGGACACATGGCTCTATATGATGCAGAGCAAGGTGAGGTGCCTCAAAGTTGTAAATTTCACCATAACAACCTCCCTACTCCCCTTGCGCTCCTGGATGAGATGACTAAGAGGGGATGTGGAAGCTGTGGGACACTGAGGGAAAACCACCTCTTTGATGTTCCCTTCAATGCAAAAAGCGAATTCATGAAGTTCCCCCGAGGAACCTCTGAAGAACTAAAGCAAGAAGAGAAGCTGCTCGTCTGCTGGAACGACAACAGCATTGTCACTGTGATCATGTCAATCCTGATTCAACAAGGACCTGAAACTGCCTTTGAAATGGCCTTTAAAAAAATAACCCTGCATGAATATGTCGATATTCTAATGTGCCTCCGATTAATTAAATGAATTTGATTGTACAGATTACATTCATTCAAAGCGATTTATTGATGACTTAATGACTGATGAAGCAACTGACAATGACTAAAAAAATCAAGTCAGCCAATTTAAGGATTTGAAATGAGAATAACACTCTTTGGTCTGTAAAATCTAGAAAAAACATCCATCCATCAGTCCATGAGTTTTCTAAAACACGGTTATTCACACTGATGAATCAACTTTTGTGAACAAGACTGAAACACTGGCATTTGTTGATACAGTTAATACATTCACTAATGAGAAATCATTGAAGATGATACTTCTGTTTTCTCAAGTTGTTTAAAACTAAATTATTCTTACTAGATTTCCTGAATTGAAGAAACCTTAAAATGTTTATTCTGCAGTCTCTGCAGCGCCAGTCCCTGTATCTTTATCTCACAAAGAGACAAATTCCCTCATGCTGCGTGTGGCAATTGGATGTAATAGTCCATTTACCAGTGTAAATCTGCTATGTGCAAATACCAGTGTGTGTGTGTATGTGTCTGTGACTATATCCTGGCGAGTGTTTCCCCTGAAAACCAACCAGGGTAGCTTCTGTAGAGGAAAGCTATGGTCGCTATGACCTCTTCTGTTTTCCCAGCTGTATCTGAGCGAAGATATGAGGTTTTTTTGCTTGTCTCTTTTTTCTGGCTCTGTGTTTGTTGTACATCTGGTGGTCAGTGATGAGAGGAACACATCCCTGAGACACAGCGTGGCCTTTCCTGCTCCATTTGAAAAGCTCTTTGATGACTGAGAGCTTTACAAACACGCAGTGTCAATGGAAAGGCTTTGATATTTTGCTCCAGCTGTCAGGTTTTGTCTGCTATTTGTCAAACACTGGACTTGAGAATCTGTCCCTCTTTAGAAGAGGGTCTTCTCTGTGAAGAAATTCAGATGCAGCAGACACACATGGGCTCCTTAGAAACTAGCAAGCAATTAACTTGTCCTTAAGACAAAATGATCATGCTCAAGATGTAATAGAAGTCTATTTGATATTGAAATGAAGGCAATTAACTAGTGCGTATTTACCAGCACAATTACATCTGTCCTGTCAGTAGATAAGGTAATTAGGGGGCTTTACAGTGGCATTGCATGGAGACAAAGATTGCGCTTTTCTCAATAGGACTGTACTGTGCAGATGGGAGAATCAATTCTCTCTCTGTATATTTCCAAACTGCTCTGTCAGCAGAATCTTAAGATTCCTATGAAAACTTTGGCTCATGCGTTACTCATATAAAATACACCCACATCCCTGGACTCCCTCGTTTGGTATTCCACACACAGAGCCGTTGTATGAAAGCCTAACCTTACTTCATCAGACTGCTCAGCTTCATGTGCTTGGAACACCTCTACAAAGATTCAGGAATGCAGACTCCTTAAACATAAAGGCAGTAAAGTCTGCTTTGCTTGCAGAAGTCCCTGCCCCCATCTCACTTAAATGTTTCAGTTTAAAGTTAACACTTCAGTAACTGCAAGATGAACTCATATGGTAATTTTTCTACCATCTTTAAGCATGTGAATAGAGTATACTGTACCTTGTATGTGGTATGTTGCAGTATAATAGGTTTTGTTAAGGCCTACGCTGAATGTACAAAAACACATTTTTTACAGTCTCAATGGCCTTAAAGTTGATTTAGGTATTTTGTCAGTGTTTAAATGGCGTTGAAAAAATTTGTAATTGTTCTGTCAGCCTGACTATAACCCTGACTTTTAAAATACATGTAAATGTGCTAGTCCAGCTGAAAACTAAATCAGATGTCTGAAAGGCAGACTAATACACCCAAAGAATGCAGTTGGGAGTTAAACTACATATGCATGCACATCCACTTTGAATTAAAGCTGGCCACGGTGCTCTGTATGTGCACTCTGAATCCTGCTCTAGGCTTTGAAATGGTGGTAATAGATAAAGAGAAGTGGGTAACAACCAGGGTTTGAATTACACAGGGGCTTTTGGGGGAGCCTTATTTTCCAGGCCTGCACCATGACTTCCCAAGTCACACGCACCTCGATCAGAACTGGGTTACTGCGAAAAACATTCTGTATACAGCTGATACAATCAGAAACAGAAGGGGACAATAACAACATAATTAGAATCACCTAGTGAAATCATCACTCAATAAGTTTTGGAAAGTTCTTTTAACAACCATAAAAAAGCCCAAAACGTTTTGAGGTCACCGCTTGGACACAGTGCTGAAACAACAGCTCCTGCAGTAAGTCAGTCTCACTGAAACAGATGACCTGAATCTGTTTGAGAAATTTAATGTAATAAATGAATAAACATACAAATAAGAAAAAAATTAGATAAAAAAAACAGGAACCTTATGGAAAATAAAACAAAATACAACCTGAAAGTGGACTATTTTTTAGAGCTCCTGTTCAGTGTCTCAGGTGAGTGTTTTCAGCACATCTGCTTTTAAGGAGAGCTGAGCTCCCCTTAGCTCCCCTGTAATTCGAACCGTGGTAACAACACACAATGACAGCCTGCAGCTGTTTTAATTTTTAAAAAAAAGGAAAAATATAAAACATGTTTGAAGTCAGAGCTGTAAAGCTGTCCAGTTTACCACTCAACTATTTCTTTGCTAATAACGCAACCAGAAAAAACAAACAAGCAAACAAAAAAAAACTACCACGCTCAAAAAGGGCAAATAATCGCTTGGTGAGAGTTAGACAAACTCCAGTTAATATATCAATTCCCCTCACATGCTTATATACAAAAAAAAGGTAGCGTTCAAATGAAATGGTACAGATGAGGATAACTGAACCTGTACAACTTCACTGTACCTGTAAATGTACTGTGTTTTGATGAAAAGCCACATCAACTGCTATACTCTCTTTACTCAATATCAACATTTGTACTATATTCTACTAGAAATGCACATGTTTCTTAGACATTACCTTCGCTTGGGTTTCAATAAGTATAATCTCTTTCTCACCCCAACCTGTCTGCCAGTCACTTTGATCCAGGCTAGAATATTACAAATGTTGAATAGGTCACAGAGGAAATTTTGTAAAGGGGTTCATGGTTGTAAGAGGAAAATGTTGCTATCTTTTTCTTTTCCATCTGTGCTTTGGGTGAAATGTCTCAGCTTTTGGAAAAAATTGCCATGAAATCAGATACAGATAGCGCCCACCCCTTGCTTGGGGAGATCCTTGACTTCTTGGGTTTGGGTTCTTTTGCATTTTAACAGTTAATCCAATTTACTTCACACCTGGTGGCCGTATTGGAGATGGGAGGAACTGCAGTGTTGAGTGTGAAATTGTTTGGATTGTAAAAGAATCGACAAGGCTTCACACTATGCATACACGCACCAATCGCTTTGTATCAAAACTGGAGAGCATTTCTGCAGTGGAAAGTGAATAATGTGTTTTTACTCATCTGCTGACTGGCTCTATTTTGTTGGCATGAATGGTTCAAGGTAGCCTATCATAGATTGGGATAGACACATGGTTAATCCACCAACCTTCTTCCAAAAACAACCCTTCCAACCCCAGCCCGTACAACAAATCATCTGCTGAGTCAGTTTGTGCCGTCACAACAGGATGTTTCCAAGATGGCCTCAGCAGAAAATATCAAGACGGGAGCTGATGACAACAGTTTACACACTGTAAAGGAGTCTATCCTTATAGTTATTGAATGTTGCTATACTTATAGTGACATTGTTTGTGTTTTCAGCAAGGGCTGCTTCTCAAGCTAACTTTAACTGAAACACACACAACACACCAGATTCCTCCTGAAGTTAACTCTCAATCATTCGCTCATACTTTTACAATTATGTCATTTAATTAAGCGAAAATACCTGTATGTTTAGAGTGTTATGCAAATATATTGTGTGTTTGTTCCATTTATTTTTACAAGGCTGGGAAAGTCATGCCATGTCAAGTCTGATGTAGTCTTGGTTTCTTCTAGATAATGTATATTATTGTATAGCAGGTTATTAATGATACAAAACTATATAAAAACAGCAAATAACAATAATTTGTGCAATTCTACATCAGACTAAACACTACAATCAGGTCAAAATTGTTATTTGTATCAAGACCAAATACCTCCCAAACTGCAGATATTCCTAAAAGCTGTTATTGATGTTCAGTGGTGATGAACAAATGCATGCCAACGAATAAATTATGATGGTTAACACAGTTACGTTTATAGATCATAAATGACTGCATGTTAATGTTGTCATTGATGACATGACGGCATTTAAACTCAAAGTAGCACTGTATTTAATGACAGCCAGGCGGAGCAGCCGACATGCGTCATATCAAAGAGCAACTTCTCTTCTCTCATTCTCACTCGTTCCTGTAAATGCAGCTCATCTGTACTCAGAAACAGCTTTTCATTTGACAAGTGTGCGTTCCAACAACTCACAAACCTGCGTCACTTCTATTATTAAGACATATTTGATGGCTTATCTTGAATACTTGTCAGATGACAGCTTCAGTCTGACTGTTGGCTCCAGCACATCGACTGCTCTTTCTAGTCTTATGAGTATAAACTAAGCACTTATCTACCCTTTGGCTAACATCCTGCAGCAGAGAACTGTCAATGTTATTTGATGAGATTTCATGAGATTTATACCATATTGTTAACAGTTATAACAAATTATTCTATTATAGGTTTCTTTAGATTATATCCATAAACTCTGGAAAATGCACATCAGCACAATACATTTGTTTCAGAAACATTGGAGGTTTAGAAACAAGGAAAATTCTGCACATCTATAAATCAATGTTTTTAACCTTAGTAACATGCACACATGTTTGTAACGGGGTGGGGACTGAGTGTGTTCTAATAACGGCATGTAATTAAACATTATTATGCAGTGCTGGAGTAGATAAGCTCAATTTGTCACATGTTTAACAAGGCAATGCAGATGAAATTATAAGTTATTCAGCTCAATCCAGACTCGCCTCCAGGCATGTTGTTGCTGTTGTGCTAATCTTCAAGTTGTGATTCAGAGCTGCTTTCACACATCAGTGCATAGAAAACATAATAACACATGAGATTCAGGAAAAAATTCTATAGATCCAATGTCCCAATTAAGACAGAGCATGCAGCCATTGTGAATGCTGTGGTCATCATGTTTACCCACCTGTCAAATCTGGAGTACAACTCATGTTCATACCCTCAGGCAATACGCTACAATTATTGGTATAGTGTGAGAGGCCAGGTGTAGGTTTTATTACACTCCTTATTTACATCAAACACGTTTAGGATGATTGAGTTGTCTGAATCAGGTTGTGATAATTACATTATTTACTTTTTGTATTTTAATTTGTATTATCATTTACCAGATAGATTACTGCTTTACCCCAGTATTGCTCATTATGGTTAGTTGTGCGCTGGTTTACTCAAAAATGTGACTAACATAATGCAAGTCTAAACAGCAGGATTTTCACCTCCACCATGAGTTGAATTGCACTACATAAGCCAAAATGAACAGGGTAAAAAAAAAAGAAAAAAAGTGCTAACACACATTGTTACTGCCATTTCTAGCACTGCTTAGTCCAGCAGCACCAGACATACACAGAGCTAATAATCACATTTCTACCATGTTTCTTCTATATTTGAAGGCTATGTACTGGTCCCATCTTGCTTTATTTTTTTCCCCTCATTAATTTGAAAGGCCCACAACTTTTATTATAAGATTTAAAAAAGTAGGATTGAGAATTGTGTCTTTATGTAATGCCCCCAAAAGTTGCCAGATCATTAGAGAGACACAACCTGACTATCACAAAAAAAACCTGATTCACTGAAACCATGCATGTGTTATTTGAGCACAGGCTATATTTAGTTATCGTTGCTTGTGACATTTTAGCTTTCCTTATTGAGTAGACACAGTTTTTTTAAATTCTGATTGCACATTGAGCTAAATGTGCTCTTCTGCCATCGCCAAGAACTGAATAGTAGGGAATGGATCTATGCAAGAGCCAGAGGATGGTCTTCATTTCCATTAAGTAACTCAGCTGTCACTCAAAGCTGCATAATACATCATTTTTTAGACTTAATACAGTTCAAATGGGACACTTATTAAAATACAAATCTCCCAGCTGTATATTTGTCATGATGGGACAAATTAGCTACAGCTAACCCCAACTCTTTCTTTCAGTATTGGCTTTATTTTTCAACTGCATAGAGTGCAAAAAAGAATTTCATCCAAACAAAAACAGCAATCCTGACAGTCCTAGTCTAGATGAAATTATTAGGCCTGGGCGATACAGCAAATTTCGGTATTGATCCGATACCAAGTAAATCCAGGGCAAGTATCAGCGTAACAGATATTGATGCCGATACTTTTTTGCTTGAAATTTCACAATCATTTAATGATCTTGCTTTAAATTATTAATGATAATTACGATCATAATAAAACACAGTATAAATAGTTTTGTCAAATACAACATTTTTTAATCAACAAACTGAACGGCAGAAGAGAGAAATTTAAATCTGAGGATTTTTGTTTGTAAACAATATAGAATAACATCAACAATGTAACAAAATTTTAAGATAACTCCGTTATTCCCTTTTATCTCACACAATTGTTTGAGAAAATAAAGTCAACAATGCAAATTCACTAACCAAAAGCAAAACCTACTACTCATTTGGCTCTCATTCATATTCTTTTGGTTTTTGCCCCCACAGTCCTCTACAAGAAAAGTATCGATCTATTCACGCTGGTATCGATCGATACTGAGACTAATATCGGTATCGATAGTATCGATATTTGGATCGATCTGCCCAGCACTAGAAATTATATGTATTGCAGCATCTTGCAATGTGCTGCTTTTGTTTTTGATTTCACACACACCTTTCCACTGTTCTGCAAGTATATAAGGCTGGTTTGAAAGATATTTTCAGTATATGTCTGAGCCAAACCTATTAATGTGTCTTGCACAGAATATGACAGAGGAACGTAATAATTGAAAAAAAAAAAAAAAAACAATAAAAAAAAAAACTCCTCTGAGGGATGCATACAATGGTAGAAAGACATCGTGTTTTTGCATCACAGGCTTTTGTCTAGTTTAATTACCCACATAAAATGAAGTCCTTATCTTAGAAGAGGTTTTGTGTTTGCATTCTGTTCTTGTGCCCCTTGTTTCCACTGCATTGAACTTTCATTGTCTGCCAACCTTCCCTCTCTCTCTCTCTCTCTCTCTCTCTCTCTCTCTCTCTCTCTCTCTCTCTCTCTCTCTCTCCCCCACACACACACAC
>JBBBVU010000006.1:21283878-21294893 GCA_037177055.1 Atherinosoma microstoma | reverse complement strand
CTTGCTGGGATAGGCTCCAGCCCACCCGCGACCCTGCATGGATTAAGCGGTACAGAAAATGGATGGATGGATGGTGTAGTTACCACTGAAGAGTATAAGGGGGGAGTTTGGTTTTATAGCATCGTCAGCAACTTGTCCAGATATCATTGAAGGACACAGGAAGTTGATTACAAGTGCAGCTGTTTTCATCCATAACTTATCAGTTCCTGCATGTAGGAGGCCAAATTACTGTACATTCAATCTCCCCTCCCAAAAAGCCCACTACTTAAAGTCAAAGCAATAATAGTTCACTGGCTAAGTCGCTTGCAGAACTGTCTTTCCACGTTAGCGTCTCAGTGTGTAGGAACCTGGCAGTTGAGCGTAAAAATAACATTGGAAGTGGTTTTAGATGCTTGAGGTGTGTCTGATTTAACTTGAACAGACAACGTAACAACTTTAAAAAGGGTAACACTGCTTGTATGGCAAGTTGTCTACCATCTTATTCTTTCAAAAATTGAACATGTACTCCAATGTTCTTAAGGCAAGGCTTTAAGTGCAGTAGAAGCCATCTTTACACTGCCAAGGTGAGCAATGAAAGGTTTAACCATGAATCAGCCTTTACTATTAACAAACAGGGGTTAAAAATACAATTTAACAAGTGCAGCCTCAGTTCTTGTTTAATACAATTAATTTATGACATTTTAAACTAAATGCACAATAAACTCTGCAAGCATGTTGTCATTTGCACTGAACCATTTGGGGGGACAGACTCATTTGTCTGCCACATGCGGTACAGCAGTAATCTGCATTTTTCATTGATTTAGTTTCCTGTATGAATAATTAAGACCCTAGGATGCAGATTATATATGTGCTTGTTTGCATCTTTGTATGCACATACTCAATTGTCCTGTTCTGTATGCAGTGCATAGCTAATGTATGCATTTATAGGCTTAGTTAGTATGTATGTGCATGTGTCTGTCCTTGTGGATGGAATCCTAAGTTTCATTAAGATGTACTTTGTACATTAAGTGGATGCTTTTGCTGGAGAACGCATTAACAGGCATTCAGAGGTACTACTGTGCATTAAGAAGACTTTTTCAATTTAAAGCTTGGGATTGTTTTAGACTCTACATACAATACTCATGTCTGTGGGTGATTTCTAAGAGTTCCTGCTGTCATTTGCGCTATAATGTCCTTCATTCCAGTGGCCATTATAAATACAGAACTTCTTTTGGTTTTACAGGATCTGTTGCAGTACACAGACATGTTAAAAACATGTTATAATATTTCAGCCTCACTACTTTACTTAACTCAGTAGGATGTGTTCTGAGTATACAGTAGGTGCCTTTTTTCAGTTATTGCAACAAGAAGACATTTTTTGTCTCTATCTTGTTTGTGCAACTATTTCAAGTACTTTAAGTTGGAGATGTCTGAAATTTATATAAAAAGGGCTGCTTTTGTTAGTGCATCAATACTTTTCCAGCAATGAATTATATCAGGGGCTTCAGTCCCACAGTCCAAAAGCATGCATTCTAGGTTAATTGGTGTCTCTAAATTCTCCTTTTCAGAACGAGAGGGAGAGTGTGAGTATAAATGGTTGTTTTGTCTGTCCGTATTAGTCAAGCAATGGACTGGTGACCTGTCCAGGGTGTACCCTGTCCCTTGTCTCATAGCAGCTAGAATATGATTCAGCTCATTGCAACCCTGCAATGGAATACGCTGGTATAGAAAATAGATGGATGGAAATTGTATCAGCAGTAGCTGTCGCTGTAGTTTCCGAGTAAATGGAGGAGTGGTTCTGGCTCAAGTATAGCTCATATTCTACATTATATCACACACAAATGGTTCCAACAGAAACAGAAAAGCCCATTTGTAAGGAGTAGATCAACCAGTTTTGCTTTAATCATCATACATGGGGTAAGCTTGTAGAAACAACACTAATGTGAGAGGGAGAAGCATCTTTTTGACAGGGAGCTGTGATGATGTACTTTCCTTTGCCCTGTCAGTGCTTTACTGCTACTAGATGCATGTCCTAAACCTGTCTTCTATCTGATTCCAACTGAATGAAAAAATCAATCAATCTAAAAGTGCGTCTAAAAAGTCTTGACTTGGAGGAGTGTCCTCAGATTGAAGACATAATACTTATACTGGTCTTTAGAAAGTCAGCAGTGCAAGTACTCCCATACACACACTCACATATCATCTATCAGCTGCTGTATTAGATGCAGTGGAAGCTCTGAGTACAACAGGGGGAGCATTCACTGCACCTCTGTGACAGAAAATACCAACTGTAGCACTCTCACCAATATCACCCCTAGAATTATCCTCTCAGTAGAGGTCTCTCCAAGTCCTCCCTGTGTCTCTCAAGAAGAAATCATTGATGTGTGGGGACACTCTGCCAACACTGCACACAGTACCAGTCAAAGGTTTGGACACACTCTCCCATTAAATCTAATGGGATGTTGTGTACAATCTTTTGACTGCTGTGTATATGGCATGCAATGACTAAAGATCATTTTTTGCTTGGATGTGAAATGACGGTTTTTCTGTAACCTGATCATATTGTTTTCAATCTTTTTTTAATATCCCTTTATATTTAGGGCTTCTGTTGCCAACCATTTTCTCCAATAGTTTTGTGTGCTTACTGCAAAAACCAAGATCATGCTCATGAATGAATTTTACACTTGCAGTATAACACCACAATGCAATTAAATACAAAGGGACAGACAGAGACTAAACTACAACCCATCTTCTACACTGCAGTAAGTTGATCCAAAGGATTTTTTTTTTCATATCAATGTATTCCAGTAATGGATATCTCCTTTTATGGGGTACTGTGGCCATATATGCATGAAAAAATCTGCTCCTGAGGGTGTGAAAATTGCATAGCAGAAAAAATCCAGGACAGCATAGAACTTACTGTAACATGTTGCACTTCATTAACATACATGTAGCTGTACTGCTCTCACAGGTGCTGTGGGCTTTGGCTTTCAAGGCGTAATGGACATTACATAATGGTACTCTTGCTTTAGCCTAAAGCTCAACAAATTTTTATTTTCAAAGACTCCCATGTGAAGAGGGCCAGGGTGGTTTTACTGTATGGAGGTGTTGGGTGGTTTATACATGGGAAGAAAATGTTGGTTAAAAAAACATAACAGAAGAGGGAAAGTGGAGCAAATAATCCAAAGAATGGATCAAAATGAGGGAGGACAAAGGCAAAGATAAGGCGGGGGGGGGGGTATTTGAGCAGCTTATAAAATAATCTTATTGGAGGACAGTTATTTGGATCACAGGAATCCCTTCCTCATTCATGCAGGCCCAGCAGAGACAGTTCTTTTAGTACATTGGAAAGTTTTACCATCTCTGCAGTATTCAGTCTCACATGGTACCCCCTTCCTAAAACATACATTGGCAGAGATATACTGCTGAAAACCTGAAGTGACTTCTTCTTATCCAAGCCAGCATGTCAGATGGAAAGTTGAATGACAGTCCCAAAGAGTAAAAACAACAACAACAACCAAAAAAAACAAAAAAAAAACAAACCCCACAGAATCTGGACTACAAGAGTTGAGCTGAGGCGTGAAGTCCAGATGAACTACAGATTGAGTGACAAACCCAGACAGAAGGGAAATGGTGCTGACAAAAGTGCGGAGTGGCGAAACAGAGACAAAGCAGCAGAGACAGACTTGTGTTTTCTTCCAAAGTACAGCCACAAGCTGTTGGTCACAATCTGCCAACCTAGCTCAACTTTCCTGCCATAGATAAGCTTTGTGTATGTGTGTATGTGCTTGTGTGAGTGTGCATAATTCATAAGCATGGCCAAATCAAGATCTGGAGATTATCTGAGGCAGTGGGATAAAAAACCAAGTGGGGAAAAGAGCGAGAGAGAGAGAGAGAGAGGGAGTGAGAGAGAGGGGAATGGAATGGAATGGGAAGCAAGAATGGAAGAGGAGGAAGAGTGTCTGTATTAGGGAAAGAAATGAGGGAAACACATTTAAACTAACTTATATCTCTGTACCCCATAAGTTAGTTTAAATGTGTTTCCCTAGAATGTGTTTGCATGCGTATTCCTATCTCAATTGCATGAAACTCTTCCTTCTGTTTCTCCCTTCAGTTGCCCCCTGCCTCCCCCCCTTTTTTTTTTTTTTTTTTTTACTTTCAAGGAAGGGTAATCCTTCTTGTAACTAATATGCTGTGACATTTCATGCTGCAATAGGATTTGGGAAACACTATGTATTCTTATGGTGTCAGAGTCTGGATAACCTCACTGTCTGGGTGACTTTGGACTACAGCAAATCTTGGACTAGTTTTTATCTGACTTTAGAAATCTAATTCTCAAGGTAGAAATACAATTCCAAGCAATACAGATTCTGAGGTAACACATTGGGGGGGAGGTTATGGGTAAACCACAGTCACTGCATGCTGTCACACACAGTCTAAGATTAAGAAACAAACTGTTGGTAACATCTGATTCACAGATTTAATGTGGCATCAACTGCTGTGAAAGATTAATGTTTTTCTGAGTGGCGGCGCAGGTGACAGCCATTGAAATCATTATCCTTACTGAGGGGTGCAGCTTTGACACACACTCCAGTACCGAATCATCTTTTCTTTGCGAGAGTGCTTTAAAAAACATATCTCATATTTGAGACAGTGTAAAGTAAATTGTAGTTTCTCTCCTGCAACGTGATTCAGGAGTTGAAATGATAAGGTGACCTCAAGGAGGGCTGGTCTCGTCTCTCATGTTGCGTTTCTACTGCATTTGATAAAAAATGGTACAGAACACAATAGTCAAAACAATGCAAACCTTCTGACCTAGTTCAGCGGTGACACTTACGCAATATGTTCCTGAAGCTTTTGAACACGTTTCAGTCTAGTTCGGCGAGGAATTTGGATCGCAAGATTATATATATATCTGATGAAGAAGAAGGTGAGGTACAGTTCAACCTCGGGGGGGGAAAAATAAAAGGACTTTGAGCTGGATGTAAAATGACATAATGACAGGGCACATCTACAGTTAAGCACATTCCCGTCTTTGCTTTGAGGAGACTCAGAGGAAATCTGACAAAGTGATAATTGACAGATTTTTTTTTATTATTCTTTTTCCTCTTTATTAAGAAGTTTTTGAATGCAATTTTCTATCTGGTTATGTGATCTGAATTTTACACAAAGGAACAATCTTGGTCCGTAGCAGAGTTTCAGGTATACTTGTGGTTACAGTGCTTATCTCAACTACAGAGCTCTTGTGTTATGGTTGGAAAAGTGGGCTTTAAATGTGGTTATCAAACTGCAGGCACAGGAATAGTCTAACTCACCGGATACAAACTACTCAGGAGACTATGCTCCTTACAAATACACCCTCATATGGCATTTGTTCGTGAAGGCCAAAACACTGTATATTGATGTTCAAAGAATATGTGATCTCATGTGGTTACACAAGCACCAGTAAAAACTGCATCCATGTAGGCAGTGGTCGTAAATGGGGCTGACAGAGGCACTAACCGTGACTGTTTTTCTATCCCTAACAAAGTGGTTTTCTTTTCTTACACTTACCTAATGAGTTTTTTTTTGGCTAGACCTATCCAGGAAGTAAAAAGTTCCTTTGTGACATGCTGTATTTACATGTAATCAAAGTAACTAACAAAAATAGTATCCATGAAAGCTATGGTTGTGTTATAAGAATGATGTGTTTTTAGTTTTAGACATGATTGTTTTGTGACTCTACCTAGGTAGATTATACATTTACAAGGAAACAGTATCTGTATCAGTATCAGCTATACTGACACCTTCAGAGGTTAGCCTGTTCTTCAGCCATGGCACAACTATGTGGTAATTGGACAATATTTTTAGAATTGCTAAATATTAAATACTTTGTGTTACATTGATTGTGGATTATTTTGAGTTTGAGGGATGTTTAATACAACTGGAAACAGTTAAAGATGAATGATAGGAGGTTCTTGCCCTCAATCATAGAGCTTCCTCATACTTTTCAACTGATGATTGAGCATGCTTAGTCTATAAACAATCTTTGTGCTGTACTGTGTGAGGTGCCAGCAGCTTACAGAGTGAGATATTTTACATAAAGCAGCTCATTTTACATGCAGTAATTTAAACTTTTAGTGGTATTTTCTTACTTCTAGTCGTTTTACAACACACAGCTGAAACACTGAAAACATTTGATTGCTGAAGAGAAAGTGTTGGATGTGAATGTAACCACTCTGATCTTGCGTGTTGCAACAGCTTTTATGAGCACAATGTTTCAGGAAACGTAACTTTAATTTAAGAAATGCATTTTAGAAAACAATTGTGTGAATTTTAAAATGCGAGGTGGTTTTAGATAACTTCTATTGGCTGTGTGGAGGCAGGCACTTTGATGCAGAATAAGAACAAAATGTGCAACTGTGGTTATTACATGACGACAATGAATGGCTTCTCAAATCATTTCTTTTAAATTCAAACTGCATAAAGCTTAGGGTCTCGAAAAGGCTAATTTGATTCACAACTGCCATTTTTGTCATCGCTAAGTCGAGCCTTGAATCATTAAATAAATGACTTTAAAGCAGAAAGCCTCCAATGTTAAGCAGAACATCTTCGGCATCGGCTAAATGCAGATTACAAGTGAAGTGAGCCAAGTGTTTATCTCACTAACAACCGTACCGGGGGACTAATGTCTTGTCGTTTTGATTTGCCGTAAGATTTCTTTTGAGAGCGTGACAGCAAGCGTGAGACAGTGAGAAGTGTCATGCCCAGATTCATGAGACGGGCTTGGCAGGCCTGATATTGCTGTTTTGGCTGACTGTGTTATACCTGGAGGGAGCTCACTGCTGTCGCCGCTACGCTGTAGCCAATTTAGCTGGAGCACAGCTGCTAAGAGGCTCCCCGAGGTGTGTGTATGTGTGTTTCAGGATTAGCCGCAGCACCAATTAAAGCTTCACACTGGTTTTTAAAGGATAAATTATTAACAGCAGAAGTGACCTCTCTAGTGGCCTTTCTCCCCTTCTCAACTATTCACTTTACCCTCTCTTCTCCTGTTCAACCTTCATCCACCTTGCACACCCTTTATCTTAATATTAAAGAATATTTCAGTTTAACATACAACAAGTTTTGCTTTGTGTTTTGTGTGTCCTCACAGATGCAACTGAAAATGTTAACTTCCATCCCCTCACAATAAAGGATTATGTTCGATCAGAAAAGTGTATTTGAGAAAGATTACTCTCTTTTATTTGACCTCATTGCCTCCTCCTACCTTATTTGTTTCCAAGACATGCTTTTCCTCCTCAAATCTTTTGGTGTATTGATGCCTCCAGGATACAGTTGGGCTTGATTGTTGCTTCATGCAGTCCAGCTGCATTCTCCTTTTCCTCCCTCTGTTCAATAGCAAAAGCATGTTAGCCGGTAATGGATACTTTTAACCTTTTCCAGGTAATTTGATCAGGCTTTTAAATCAATCCAAGCACACGGTGTCTGGGTTATGATCAGCGAATACGTTCACTGCTGCCCTCACTGTTCAGCTGTTGTTTTTTAAATGGACGAAGCGTGTCTCTTTCTGATTTGATGAATGGTTGAGTTCTGCGAGGTTTCATCTCGGGCACGAACAAAGCAGATGAGAGTTAAGATGGTTTAAAAATATGAAATCTGTTTAACACCACTGTGTGTCTTGTGAAAAATAGTATGATGCACAATCTAGACAATTTTGTTTTTTGGCAGCCTATTCTATTAACACATGTTTGGGTTACAGAACACAGAACAATTATGTTAAAAAGACTGTTCATTTCAGCTGTAAATGCATAAACTTAAGTTACAATTCTGGATTAAAGTCTCATGTAAAATTATTTGATTTCAATCCCACCATGCACATTGGATATTAGCCTGGCCAACGGAGTTATGGATTTTTCTTTGCTCCATTCTTTTTACATGTTTCTGTCTAATCTTCCACCTGAGAAATAAAAAATATAACGATTTGACTGAGTTCTACCTTTGTTCTGATACCCTTTTATGGATTTTCCCTCTAGATATCTTCAGGTCATCATCTGATCTCAGTCAGCGGGCTTGGATTCCACTCAATATGTTCTTACACTCTGATCTCTTTCTCCCTTCTTCTATTCCTCCCTCCCTCCTACCGTCTCTCCTTCTAGCTCTCCCTCTTCTTTTTTCATTCCCTGAATATTTGCCCCTCTCAGATTTGATGAAGGAATTTAATTAGAGTGGAGAAGGAAGCGGGGAAAGTGAGGAACAGATTGAAGGAAGGAGGCAGAGAAATAATGAATGGTCAGTGACCCTAAGAGCAGACAAGGTAAAGATAACTGTGTTTAAATCAGATCGGGTCAGTCTGAAGGAGAGAGGTGTATTGAACCTTGTAACTACATTAGCAAAGGCTGTATAGATTTCGTGGTGCATTGATGCTGCAACACTGCTTCACTTACTTGGGAAATTACCATTAAATCCTGCAGCGCCCATGCAGAATCATATAAGAAGAGAGGTCTGTGCAAGGAATCACGTCCTTCAATTTCACATTCAGTTTCCTCCCTATGTAATATGATGTTTTTCAAGAGTTCTTGTTTACAGCTTTTCATATGACTTCCATTAACAGCGTATGTGGAGTGGAGTACATGAAGTCAGGGTTTGTTTACAGCATGGCTTTGTTTCATACAAAATATCCTACTGTTTAAGGGAGATTGATGTGTTGTTATGAGTTTTAAAATTCTCAGTGCAAATTGTCTATGAATTGCATAGACATTACCACTTAAAATGAGTATAAGTTATGTTATTCATTTGCTGCATGTCAAACCATCACTAAGCTACCATAGTCATGGAAGTTTTTCTTGAGTTTTCCAGACAATTTTAATGCAGTCTAACTTTAAAAGGTAGAAAAACCGTGTTGGCCCATGATGTAAAATGTAGCAGTTTCATTATAAAGACTCCAAAACAGTCAAATTATTAGCTTTAGAATTGTTACATGCTCCTGTGATGGGGCTGGGTTGAATGCACCACCTGGAGCGGAATCCACCGTTCCAAATAATCCAAATGACTCAGGGATGACCAAGCAATGTCTGTTCTGGAGCTTGATTGTGCTCTTTTCTCCCCCCAAACTGGTGTGAGATCCTGTGGTGAAGTGATACTATTTACACAATATTTACAGATAATGCACAGCTGACACAAGTGTCTCTGCTTCCGGTGTTTGGTCGGCAGTGCGTTGTGTCATCAATTAATAACTAAAAACACGAACACACACACACACACTCAAACAAAACAATACAGTCTTCCCTTCCTGGGACTACAGTTTGACATTGTACTAAAGTCTCACGGTGATCTAAAATGATGACACAATTTAAAGTAAAAAAAAATGTATATGCATACACTTTTCATTGACAAACTTGACTACTCTTACAGTTTGAACTTCCTGACGACTGTAACGTGTTCATCAATGTGATTGTATGATTGTATGGTGTCAGTGACTTTCAGCATTGCTGTCCATTGCAGTTGGTTGAGGTTAAGCAAGAAGAATAAATGATTAAGGCTAAAAGTTTTTACCTGTTGTCCCTCAAAGGTGTCAAGTTTATTTTTCATCAACACACCAAACAAACACGTTGAACAGGATTAGAGATTATTCTTCATAATCAGACAATAAAAGAGTATTTTTACATTAATTCTGCCAATGATTAAAGAGTCAGTGAGGATTGTATAAGCTAAGTTAGTGGTCTGGAATTTGACACTGGTTTGCACTTTTATTCTACAATGTTCCTGACAGCCATGTCTACAGGAAGTCTTTTCTGGTTTTCTGTCTCGCAGTCCCTCCGTCTGTGTCATGAACATAAAATCTCAATGAAACCTAATTTGGCACAAATATTGACTTCAACTCAAGGATGAATTGATTGGAATTATTGACTACAATATGACCTCAACATGGGTTTGGCCGTGACTCCAGACCTTGTAATTGATAAAATTATGGCTCAAAGACTAACAGGATAAAGTGACAAGGTGATGGCCATTTAAATCTAAAAATTCTGCAACGCACATTTCTGGTCTTATTGATCAGTATATTTACGACAGTGTGAATTAAAATAAAATTCTTGTTCGATAGCATAATACAACATTTCCATAATTCTAGTTGTTTAGATGAATTTTAAGGATTTCCCAAGATTTTTTTTTAAACCCCAAGACTGATATGAGTAATTTCTATCAAGACTTTCTATCAATACAGTCTTAATCCAATACTTACTATTTAATCAGTGCTATATTTAGTCACAGTTAACTACTATGTCTGCATTCCTGTCCTTGTGCGCAACCAGCTGATGTGCGTGCACATCAACCACAATATCATCCATATTTTTTTAAAAATATAATTCTTGCATCATTATGCAGAACGATATGAACACATTGCTTGTCTGTTTCCCATGTGTTTAGCATCGCTTTGATTGCCGGCTTTACAAGCTCTGCTGTATGAGATTCAAAGAATTATTGGGCAAGCAGCATTGGAAAATTTGGATCAAACTGAGAATCAGCTTACTTTTCTACTTCTTTTGCCATGCAATATTTTCCTATATAATATATTGATTTGTTATGTTGCTCTGCTTATCAGTATCATTCTAATTGATTCATGAGAGTAGCCAATATCCAGTCATTAAGGTATGCATACATGCTGATTGCTATTGTTCAGTTTCTTATTTTAGTGGGAAGATGAACCCAACATACACAAGTCAGAGCAGCCACACGCACAGACACATAAACCAAATCCTATCTTTTCAGCTTCTCATTGTTGCTGTGGAAAAACATTATTCTGTCTGCACACTTATTCTGTAGTCTCCATTCTTTGACCTGATGCTATATAAGCATTCTGTCTTTTTCTTATGCCCCCTTATTCTGATGGTAATTCGACTGCCTGAAAAGACTGCCGGAGGATTGTTCTGCCTCATTCAACAAAATATGGTAAAAAGTCATTTCTGGGATTAAGGGGGGGGGGGGGGGGGGGGGGGGACACAAAGGGGTTTCCCAGGTTTTTTCTTTCCTTTTCCGGTTTCTTTCGCCCCCCTTTTTCC
>JBBBVU010000006.1:21270419-21283778 GCA_037177055.1 Atherinosoma microstoma | reverse complement strand
CCCCCCCCCCCCCCCCCCCCCCCCCCCCCCCCCCCCCCCCCCCCCCCCCCCCCCCCCCCCCCCCCCCCCACAACACTGGATTTCCAGGGTTCTGTTGTCATGTCTGCAGTTGCCTGTCGCCTCCTGTTCATATGCTAATCAGCCAGAGCTTGATTGTTTCCTCATATTTTAATCTCTTGTATGGTGTTTGAGGGAAGGGAGGGGTGGGGGGAATAGGAGGAGTGTGGGTACGAGGTGGAGATGAGACGAGAGGAAAAGAGATGATGGACAAGGAAAATGGGAGAAGGACCGATAGTGCCGGCAGCTGAGGAATAGAGAGGAGGAGGAGGAGGAGAAAGTTAAATACCAGAGGCGAGGAAATTAAGTTATGTAGGAGGAGGAGAAAAGCCAAATGTCTAACAAGAACAGTGAATAGGTGAGGGACATGGGATAGGATGAGATTATTAATATGCAAGGAGGAAACGATAAGATAAAGGAGGATAGAAGCGCTGCTGGATGATAAGCGGCAGATAGGGATTTACAGTACACCTTATGAGGCGACCTCCAGAGTTCGTTAACTGTGACAAAGAATATTTTATTAAGGCTTCATTTTGAATTTTTGATGGAGGGGTCACTGGAGAACAATGAAACCTCTGCACTTTTCCCTCTACTAAAGGTCTTTAGTAGACCAATCATGATTCAGGTGTACCATTCATGACTGCTGCTCATGCACTTACTTCTGGGTTGAAACACTGACCAGGGGGCAACGAGAGGAGGAGCGAGAGAGGCTTCCTTGAATAAACTAACGTTGAATTTGCATAAATATACATAATAAAAGAGCTTTGTGCAATGCTCCTCTTCAATATTCATGTCCTCCCCCCCACCCTTTCCCTTTTTGTTGCATGCAAGCTAGAGGTCATGCAATTTAGAATTAGGAATGTAGCATAAGATTTTTTTTTTCCTTTTTGAAACAGACAAGTTAAGATAAAATCACTGGGGAGGGTTTTGAAGTCTAATGTGATGTTTTTCTTGGACTTCATGAAGAAACTTGTTTTGTAATAGCAGCACAGCAAAGTCAGCCACATTATTTTGATTTGTTAGTTGCTGTGATTGTTGCAAGTATAAAAAGACAGCACATATAAATAGACATGACAGATTTTGATTCTGAGCTAATGTTTGCACATTACCTATTTCTATAATAAATGTGCATTGGTACAACTAACTTGGCGAGTTTTCTACGGTGGAATAAAATCTTAAATCTGTTAATTAGACAATAAAAAGGGGGAACTGTATTTCAATGCCTTAAACAACAAAAGATTATGATTTGGTAACAGTGACACACTTGCAAAAATTTGGTAGTAAACCAGATAAAGACTGAAAAGTTGATAAAAAATAGCATCATATTTGGAGATTCTTCAACCAGCAAATTAATAAATGACACATTAAGGGTGCCAGTGTATAAAAGTACCATCAACCAAAATCTTAGACTTTGTAAGTAAGGAAGTATATAGCCACTTTGTGCCAAACGTGGTCACAGAATCATTTATCAATTTAGAATGAAAATTACTCTTAAATTAAAACTGCAGTTTAACATATGACTTAAAAAATTAAACAATATATTCAGATGTGAATTTCATAATAAAACTCACATTAAACTAGCCTACTAAAATTTGAGTAGGATGCCAGGCAACATGGCAATACAGCAACATTAAAGTTTTAAGCAAAATGTATTTTTTCTAGTGTTTTGATTGACCTAAGTTAGTGGAAGATCCAGGGGTCAGAGGGCTTCTTCTATGGTTGTAGCTGCTGCTTTGGCTGAATTCTGCATCCCTGTTACCTAGCTTGCTGGTTGATGACCCATCACGCTGTCCAGCAGCATGAAAGAGGGACATGTAGCATCACATCCAGCTCTACTTTTGCCTGAGTCTTTTTTTTGACTGTTGCAGTATTCCTTCTTCACTTTCTTAAGGTGATTGATTATTTGGTCTACCATTAAAATTGTTTATTTAGTTTTGTTTTTTCTTTTTACTTTATTGAAAAATAGAGTGTAATACAGCAGTTGTGTGAACATTGACATCACGGTTTGTCAAGAAGAATTTGATCTGACAGCACCAGTTGGTTCACAATTAGGTTCGGGAACTGGCTGCAGCACGAGCTCTGCTGGTGTTAAAGGGCTATAAGTGTGTAAAGTCTAAGGCCAAAAAACACTGAATGTGGATGAACTCCAAGCCTAGGTGGCGCTGCATGAGGCACCGCCATACCACAAACTTCCAATACAGCCACATGGGCTCCGGAGTTCTGTGGTCAAATGAACGAATGTTTCAGCTGCTTTTGGGGAAAAATGAGAGATCAGGTTAATGCAGAGGCAAATATAGTTTTTTTTTTTTCATTTTGTTTGATTTTCCTTCCCTGCATTCATTCTCTCTTGGAGCTCACTTGGCATGGAATTGTTAGAATGCATAAGTGAACTGCTGTTTGACTCAAGATGTAAATAAATGAGGATGAATTGTGATAATAATTTTTCAATTCAAGCTCTGCAGTTGCATTATGTACCCACATAAGCATATACACGCAAATTGTAACCAAACACTGAATGTTGTTGCACAAGCTAACATTGGTGTAACCCTAAACTTCAAACACAAACACTCATTTAAGCCTTGATCCCAAATTCAATAGCTGCCCAGGCTAATTCAAATTCAAATCACTCAAGTTACACATCTTGCCCAAACTCGCATACAACCTGCCCCTCACCCCTATTTGACCTTCTCAAAAATAAAAGCCACAGGAATTCACAGAGTTCTGCAACCTACCACAGTCACTCTCCATCACCTCCTTATCTCTCACCGGGTCACTGAGCACCAAGTCCAAACTGGATGTCCTCTGGGGATGTTTGTGCAACTTGTTTATGACAGCCCAAGTGTGTGTTGATGCTGTTGCAGCTGATGTTAACAAGAGGGATAGAGAGGTGGAAGGCTGGAACATGCCGTTCCACTGGGAAGCAGTGTAGCTGACCTGATCTGCTGAGGGGAAATGGGGAAGGAGTCATATGGGAAGGAGGCTGGAACATTGATGAGGGAGGAGAGGAAATCAGGGGAGAGGTGAGAGCTAAACAAGAGAGCAGCAAGAGTAAAATGGCTTGTAATGGTGCAGAGATAAACACACAAAAAGCATGAGAAAACCAAATGCAACATCAGCATTGCTGTTTGCAGTGTTGCAAAAATAGTTAAATGCAGGAACAAAGGCTTTATCTGAGGAGCAGCCCAGCACTGACATAATGGGGTTTGTTTGGTTTTAAACAATAGAAACACTTTGGGTGAAAGGTGAGCATGTTCATATGAGAGAAACTGGTTTACGTTTTACCTTTGATCTGATTTTAACTTCCTTACAAATACATTGATCTCCAGTTGCACTGTTACTTTAATAACAGAATTAATAGGTTAATGAGGCCACATTCAAATAAGTCCACTTTCTGAGTTTTAATTGAAAAATGATTTTTTTTCTTTTCTTATTGACCTCGCTGCAGTCTTAAATCTAGGCTGATGAAATTTCCAGTCACCCTGGAAAAACCTGATATCTGCCTTTTTTGACTCAAAAAACTGTGTCTGCAGGAAAAAAGCATTGAATTACAGTAATTATGCTATTTTTGCTCAAGGGTATGGTTAAGTCTACTATTACACTTATGAAATTTAGTGGTATGCTTGGTTTGTGTCCTGAGACACACAGTGTTATAGCACAGTGGCGATACCACTGCTCTTACAAAAAGCTTCTTACAAGCCTGTAACTTCTAATGAGCACAAAAGGAAGCTGTTACTGTTTTACAGACTTGTTCTTGTTCCTTAACTGATATTAGTTTTAAAGGGGCTCAGACTAATAGATCAGTCCACTGCTGCAGGTCTCGGCATGTTATTTGCATAGCACACTCACAACAGACATGAACTTAAAAAAAACACACTTTTAAAACAACTCAGTGTTGTAGTTGGTCTGAGTTCTTGTGGCAGAGTTCAAGGGAAGAGGATCATCATTGCTAAAGGTATCATGAACCGATACAGAATTTATTCTGTGTGGTGAGAAGGCCTTTACTTGATGATGTTAAGGGTCTCTTAGGAGTGTATTCAGTGAGTGTTTCAACAATGGAGGAAGCCAGGCCACTCATAGCTTTAGAAACGAGAAGAAGTTTAAAATCAATTCTTTGTTTAGAGCCAGAAGTTAAAATCTGAGTGAGATGCTCACACCTTTTTGTAAGTATATTTGTTTGTCCTCTTTCAGCTGTAAGAATCTTCGGTATGTGTGGATCATGGCTGATCAGTGTTTGGAAGGAACATGGCCTTCAGTTTGAGAGACAGCTTCAGAAACTGAATCAGCTGCAGGTCATTATCTCTATCTTCTCATGCTTCTGAGGAAGTCAGATAATTAGCAGTCATTTCTGCAGTTTGTATAAACATCAACAGAAAAAATATCAAATCGTTGATTTTCTTGAATATCTAATATTGCATAATGTTGAAATAGCTTGAAACTTTCCCATTTCTACTATTAGAAACCTTCTGTGTCATTAAGAAAGTCAATGACTCAGAGTGAGTATTTATTTAACCAATTCAGTCCTTTCATTTAACTATGACAGCACAATCTAATCCAAAGTTTTAACTGGGAATACTCAGAGCTATTTAAATTATCTGTCCTTAGATTTAGCCTTTACTCTGGGTTTCTGAAGTTTTGCTGCTTTTGCTTGCAAACAGAATATGAAAGCACTATATGGAAGCTAATTTACATTAAATCTACAAATAGAATCTGAAAGCTTATGAAACAGAGTGAGATGGCTTTACTCTTGTCTTATGCTCATAATATAAAGCCTCACAAAAGAACTAATAAGAAAAGAGCCCACAACGTTTATACATAACATATTAAATTTCTTTTAAACACATGTGAGAGGACAGATTTTTGTGCTGAGCCACTGCTGACAGTCATTAGGCCTACATTTGGCATTTATTTGAGCTGCCTATTTTCTAATTAGATACCATAAAAAAGGCCTTAAGATTGCCTCAACTCATGATTATGATTAGGACAAAGGACTCTAGATCCTCTTCCAGGAATTTGAAGTTGTTCATGGAATTGATCTTAAAAATGATCTCATTAAATGACTCCGCGGTGAGATTTTCCCAGACATATCATTTTCTTTCTAGATTAATCTCAGGATTGGCTGTGTTTCTAATGCATTCCTCAACTTGACACACGGGAACCTTCATCCAGAACATAACTATGCATTTTTTTCTCTCTTCTTTAATCACTATGTTGTCACGTTTTTTTTTCTGTGTGCAACACCCGTAATGTGCATCAACCTATCAAATAGGGCATAAACAGAATAGCTTGATGAGCAAGTTATTTAAAAACTCCTAAAAAAAATGATTTGTTGTCTCCTCAAGGTTTCTGACAAGCAACAGCCGTGGCTTAATTTAACTGCTTGTTTAATCTCCAAATGAGTGGCTTTTTGGGTGCCGCGCTTCCATTCTGATGTTTTTATAAGCTCTTCCTTAAACCCTTCCGCTGCTGTGTTTAGAAGCACAGAGTACGAGAGAATCTCAGTGCTGGACCCAAAAATAGCCCGCATTCCTTCCTCTGTGTTTCAGGAAGCATCGGAAGAGGCTGGAACAATCCCCCCTCTCTCTCTCTCTCTCTCTCCCCGTCTCCCCCTCCTTCCTTTCTCCATATTTTCTTCATTAGCCATTCATCTTCACCTTTTTGTTGAGGTTCTTCCCCCTTTTTTTCCAGCCTGTCATCCAAAGTTCACCGCTCCATGTTACAGCACAACACCTCCAGCCACATCTTTACTTCCATGTCTTCCATCCCTTCTTCCTACGAGGAACTCGGCATGAACACAGACAGCTTTGATTGCCACAAAGCTTGTGTTAACATTTGCACATTTTCAGAGCTTCTCAGGAGTAATTTTCAGTTTACAAATTAAAAGAAAAAAAAGATTCTCAGGACAATCCATGGACTGTGCTTACAAATGTGTGCATACACGTGTTTTTAGTTCCAGACATTTTTGCGTGAATGTGTTTTACTTGCTGTCCCTAAGTAAACTAGTTAGGCAGGGAGAATGAGACTGAATGATGGCTTGACGATAAAAATCTAAATTTTGTGTGTGTGTGTGTATTCAAAGTTTAACTTGCTGAACGTCCTATGTTTGGCCATTAGTCATCTTTGCTCTGTTGATGCCTGAAGGGACTGACCATCAGTGCAGTCTAAAATTGAGGAATCTGTCATTGCTGTGTTGCACCATCTACTACTATCAGCCATATTTTGCTGTCATCAACAGAACTAACGAGTTTGTTAGCAAGCTCATTAATTCTAAGACTTATTTTTTATTTAATGACTCTTTACTGCAATATAGCTCCTATTATGATGATTTCATCAACTGTAGTACTGTGTTAAGTAGTCATTGGAGAAGCCTATAAAACTTTCTATTCAGGTACAAGTGGAATTTTTTCCTGCGCCTCTTTACAGTGTGGACAGTGGTTCAGAAAAGAAATTACATTTTTGCTGGATTGAGTTTAGAGAAAAATGAAAGTGTCATTTCAGTGTCCACCTGGCCTGTAAATTATGCATTTTGTTGTTTATGTGCACCACTGGTCCCATGATGCACTAGAATCTGTCCAGGGTCTCATGGTAGATGGGATAGGCTCCAGCCTTCAGCAACCCTGAACAGGATAAGGTGGTTAAAGAAAAATAGATGGTTAATATCTAAACAGAAAAAAATACATTTAAAAGAGAAAGGAAAAGAGAAAATAGGATTTTTGTCCAACTTGTTCTCTATAATCTCCTTTATCATTTCTACTTTATAGTTTGGCACGTTTTTCTAGTTTGCTGTACAGGTTAGAACCTGTCTGAAAAACGAGTGTGGATAAAAAACACCCTGAATGTGCAATATTGCATTTGTATTTTCCCAACCAATTTCAGCCAGTTGCAGATCTCCTTATATGAATTTATCTCCCCCACCTAACTGCAGACAACATTAACTCTTACTCATAGTTGTAATAACTATTATTATGTAAACTCTTATCACAAAGCCATGCTGTAATATAACTGTATACATGTGCCAGGTAATATAAGAAGTTTACAAAGAAAATTTTCAATTTATATCAGATTCTCCAATAGAAACTAGATAGTATAGGGCTTTTGCCCATGTCTGATATGGCAACAATACATTTTATATTTTATCAGTTGATGCAGATGACGTGATTACATCAAGTAAAGTAAATACATGGAATATGAACTATGAATGCCAGCAGGTGTGCTGTGAGAAAGTGGCAAAAAGGATAATCATGCACATTTATTGTCAAAAAGGGAAAACGTGAACAAGCAGCAGACATATTATCAATATTAGTTGAATATTTTTCTCTCTGTTAGGTGATATAAACAATGCTTTTGTAGCAGTTCTGTAGTTTATTGTAGTTTTCTTTCAACAATTCTTTGATAAGTTGCCATAGTATTTTCCTCTGCTCATGACTAGGAAAGGTAAATCTGTGCTAACCAGGTTGCCAACAGCATGCGCATACTTGACACAGTGATGCGATGCTGTTCCATAGCTCAGTCGTGCATAAAATCCAGCATCCCAGTAGCTGTGTTTGTTTTGTGTGACAGTTTGTGTCGCTGCCTCTGAGCTTTTTTTCCCCACTGTGAAAGCTGCTCCACTGTTCTTAGTATGTCAACAACACCAGCTGAGAGACAGCCTTCAGTCCACACACGTGAGTGCAGACTAATCCTGCAAGAGAGAAACTGGGAGAAAGAGCAGAGGGGGATGAAAGCAAAAATGTATAGAGAATGTATTGGAAGCGGAGGGGCAGAGGTGAAGAAAGCACGATACTGAGCGATGATGGAGTCAAAACTGACAGTGGGCGAAAGAGGAAGAAGATGGGATGGAAGTGAGGATGCTAGAGAGAGAGAGATCTCAATGTTTCAAAGGATTTCCCATATCACAGCCTTTGACGCATTACACACACAGCTCACTATCAGCCCGACCCTGACAGCTGCACAAATTGGCTGAAAGAGGTTCCCTGGGCAAGGCCTTTGATCGGGTGTGTGTGTCAGGGGGGGGGTAGGTGTGTGTTATGTCAGCGAAATGGTGGAAAGGATAAATTATTTGTACATTTGTGCATACCTGGACATTTGTGTTTGCAAGTGAGAAATGTGTCTTTTCTGCTCCAAATCCTGCTGGAATGAAATGAATGTACAAAGATAAGGCTAAGTGTTCATTTGTGTGTGTGTGTGTGGATTGCATGAGCTGTCACTATGCTTGTGAGCATGAAATGTGTACAGCATATGTTTTATAGCGTTCATTCCAGTGATATCTCTCTTTCAGATTTAAGCCCGGGGTCTTTTATTTGGGTCTGACACTTTCCATCAGCCATGCATTCATGTTATCAGATCAAGCTTTGAAGCGGTGAGGTTTTTTATTATCACAGTCACAGATATCTTATGCAAAAACATATATGCACTTATCTGCAGAGACTTTTCAGTCCTTCATATTTGGTTGAGGCTTTGCTTGATACACTTTCAGAGGGTGTCCATCAGAGATCAGGTGTTTCGTGTACATAAGACAAACCATGTATCATGAATGACAAGAAGCCCATTCTCTCCATACTACTGATTATTTTGATAAGTTGATTGTTGATCATACAAAATCACTGGAAATAGCTTTCAGTCCAAAATATGTTCATCGTCTTTCAAACCTCAGATGTAATATCTTCTTGGTGAACTCTGAGCTATGAGGTTTTCAGGGGAAAACAAACAAATATGAGATGCTTGCAATATTAAAACAAAGTATCACCAGTTTATTTATTTTCATGCTGTACTTTATCATGTTTATGTTTGTCCTGCTTCTTATTGCAACAAAGTATCAAATTAGAATCTGTAGATATGTTACGGCATCAATACAGTATTAAACACTATAAAATTACTTTAGTTCCTGCGCTACAAAATGATTCTATATATTTACAATTTGCATGATGTGAAGCTGGGATACATGCACAAAAATAATAAGTTTAGTATTTTTCAAGCGCCCCGCACCCCCTCCAATAAAAAGAGTTAAATGTTTAAGTTTTCCTCCCTATTTCTAAAACCTCAATAGCAAAATAGTTGCGATATTGTGTAAAATGCTAAATAATTAACAATATGCAGTGGTTTGCAAATATCATAAAGCATTTTATGCACAACAGCACTAAGAAAACATGCTTGAAAATAGACAACTTACTTTTTTATTGAAATATTTATTTGCAACACATCTCAAAAAAGTTGGTACGGGGTCATGTTTACCACCGTTTATTGTCCCCTTTTCTTTTAACAACAGTCTGTGAACATCTGGAAACTGATTTGACTTGTTGCTAAAGCATTTGGGGGAGGAAGGTTTTGTCTGATACAGGATTCTAGCAGCTCAACAGTCCTGGGTTTTCTTGGTTGTATTTTGCATTTCATGATGCTCCAAATGGTTGCAATTGGTGAAGCATTGGAGCTACAGGCAGGTCAGTCCGCCACTCGTGCTCCTCTACAAATAAGCCGAGCTGTTGTAGTAGATTCAGTGACTGGTTTAACATTGTCTCTCTGAAATATGCAAGGCCTTCCCTGAAAAAGACGTCAGGATGGAATCATACGTAGCTCTAAAACCTGTAAATACATTTTAGCATTGATGGAGCCCTTTTCAATGTACGAGTTGCCACATATCTGCAGGATAACAAGCAAGATGGTCCCTCTCTTTTTTAGTCAGGAGGACATGCTGTCCGTGATCTTGAAAAAGAATTTTGCAGAACTGGATGATTTGACTTAAACATTTGTAAATGCTGTATATTGTTACAGGTTTGTAAAATATCTGTCTTCTTTTCCTGCCGCATTATTATCCTTGTACATTTGCTGAATCCTATAAACGCTGTCTTTCTGTGTGTGTGTGTGTGTGTGTGCCAGTGGAGAGTTGATGTTCTAGTTGAGGGACATACAGGTAATGGATTAATATCAGAGCTGGCTCAGGCTCCACATCGCTCTGCAATGACAGCCTGCTATTATCACAAACACCGACTCAAATACACAAGATCACATTTGTCTGCTTACAACTGAGTATACTAATTCACACACACTTCCACATCCAGCATTCAAGCCCTTTTTCTGTCTCATCTGTTTCTCTCCTTTCCGTTCACCATCTCCATTGTTTGGAACTCGTACCTACTTCTTTCCTACTGTTGGACCACTGCTGAGTCATGACCTCTTCATCGAGACAGTGTGGTTGTTTTCCTCCAAACATCAAGTCAGTGTTTTCAACACTGTCCTTGCAGCCATCAAGCTTGTTTATTTCCTGTGAACTTAACCTAATGGTTTGCCTTAAGCAAAAT
The DNA here is from genome assembly GCA_037177055.1 of Atherinosoma microstoma. Lineage (NCBI taxonomy): Eukaryota > Metazoa > Chordata > Actinopteri > Atheriniformes > Atherinidae > Atherinosoma > Atherinosoma microstoma. The sequence continues at coordinate 21,273,429 of JBBBVU010000006.1, read as the reverse complement.
GAGGGTGGGTGTTCCATCAGTGCCACACACTCATTAATTTTCACTCTGCTCTTCCTCCCTGCCAGAAACCGCCATCTTATTAAGCCATTTAGGCAGTATTGAGCTGTGTAATTGGACAGTAGAGGCCAATATGAGATGTTTTAGTAAGTTAGAGGGTGATTTAGCACTCAGGCCAGGATTAAACTCTAGATGGCCTTTTTTGTGCACCCAGAGCTGGATGAATGATATAATTTTATTTTATTTTATTTCAATATCTTAAGAACAGCTTTTGGTTGTTTGAAATTGTAAGATTACTAATAAAGAGCTAATTTCTTTTGATTCTCATTGACCTGTTAAGTCTACATTTGCTCAAAATGAGAAACAAAAGCTACAGCTTCAGATGAGACCTGATAGGACATTTTTTACTCTACTTCTAAAGCGTTTGGTGATTGATTGAGATGCATAAATCATCGGCAAGACTCACAATTACAAGCTTAACAAACCCCCTAACCATCAAAGACGACAATGATTAAAAACAATAAGAAAATATAAAAAAATATTCTAACTTTTAGCAGGTGATTCCTGCTGTGACTCAAGAGGAATGTGCACAGCATTGCTTTAATGTTAACTAAGTGTAGACACTGCTGCTTAGATCCTTGTTATTGTTACTGATGCAAATCTCTGTGGTGAAATTTGGTGCCATAATTGCAAAGTGCGGCAATTTTTTCATATCCTGTTTCCTTAATTTGATGTGCTTCCTGCTGAATCAAGAAATTGGTGTGGGACAGGAAAAGGCAACTGAGCAGGATGGGAATTTCGTAGATGAGAATGTTTTGACTGGGTAGGATTAAGAGATGGAAACTGAAAATAATTTCTCTTTTGTATTAACAAATTCCCATAAATGCATTACTGTGAGTAAAATGTTTTAAAAAGTCATATTTACTGGGATTTTAGTGACTTCTAACATTTTGTTGTTTTTGTTTCTGCAGCAGTCATATGCTCCTCCCCCTCCACCCATGGCTCCACCCAGCCCAGGCACTACAGGAGGAGGAGGTGGAGGTGGAGGTCAGGGAGGAGGGTTAGTGGAGCAACTTAGTAAGACCAACCTGTATATCAGAGGCCTGCCACCTGCTACCACTGACCAGGACCTCATCAAACTCTGCCAGCCGTGAGTTCTGTTCTATTCTATTCTATTCTATTCTATTCTATTCTATTCTATTCTATTCTATTCTATTCTATTCTATTGTTACTGTTCATGCTCTGCAGATGCATTAAACAGTGCCTGCCAGTGCAGCTGAGTTCGTTTCAGTTCAGCTTGTGGTAATTAGTGTTGCGTGAGTCCAACAGCAGCTTCAAATGAGTATCAACAGTTTGCTCTTGACCTCTGTGTTCCTCCACTCTGCTTCCTCAGAGGAAAAAACACAACCCAGCTGGGCCTAACCCATCCGCTCCCTCCTGCACTGTGTCATCTACACACAAAAAGACAGACAAATCCATCTCTCAGTATACGACAGGTTTAAAAAGGTTTTTGGGGCATTTTTTTTGTGTGTGTGTAATGTCAGATAGGCAGGTAACTTCACACTTTACAATAATAATCGTTGCGATATTAGTCATGAGAGCGAGCTGGTAGTTAAGTATTTAATGAAACTATAAGGTCGATACTGTAATTTCCACACATCTCAGCTTTGAGTTAAAGCTTTAACTAAACTGGACTGGAAGATTGAAACTGAAGGTGATGAAAGAGTTTTTTTCATTATTCATTATATCAAATATTTCATATTCAAGTAAAATCTTTGGTAGGATTAACTCATACACTAAACTTTAAAATTAAGAATTTAATTCTGGTTGTGAAAGCAGGAACTGGAAAAAAAACCCATAGTAGGATACAATTGGTAGAGCTGTTCACACTTATTCTTTCTCAGAAGCTGGAGTTGAATTTTGTCTCTATACCCACAGGCCGCCATTTTTGCTGCATATATTTTTTTAATAGAAATCTAATAAAGTTCACTATTGTCCACCCTGTAGGTACTTTGCTTTTTAGACATGAATTTTAGAACATTGCCATGATTGGAAATATTTTTACTCCTATACTCATACTCATACTCATACTCATATACTAATCAAAATCACAGAGGCTGTAACGGTCTCCAATGGCAACTGCTTTTCAGTCATTGGTTCAATTTGTTGTGCTTTGTTGCTATAATTAGTTGAAATTCACTGGATGGAAAATAATACAGATTAAATCATCTGTTAAATATTTTTTTCAAAGTCCCCCAACTTCCCACGAACAGTTTTTCACATGGTTTTGAAATTATGAAATACAATCATTTTTTTTAAAATTCATAACAATAATTATGATTTAATGAGATAAATATAGACTACAAATGATTTAATCAGTACATTTCATTTATCCAGCTGGTTTTGGGAGAAAAAGACACACAAAACACAGAACTTGCCCTTCTGTCTGTCAGCTGTATTTCAAGCCGGTTGTATTTCAGCGTAACCCTGGAGGCATCCTGGAGAAATAGGGTGAAAAATGGGGGCCAATAAAAGTTTCATTAGGGGCCCCGTCAGTGTGCCAAGTGGCCGGTAACATTTAGGAAAGGTCACTGGGGGGAGCGGGTGCTCTGTGGGTGCTCTCGGGCAGCTGTCACAGAATTGGGGTTCTCAGTCTCTCTGGCTTTCAGAAATAAACACAGTGGGACTTTCATGTCATTCACTACTATCATATGTACGCACGTGCATGACAAAACACCCACAGAAGCCTTTCATTCATGCACACAGTTACAATAGAAAATAAAAAAAAACTGTCTATTACCACTGACACACACACATACAGCACATACACACCCTCTCAACTCAATGTCATCCTCATCCTCATTGTTACCAAGCGTGGCTTGTTTGTGTTCCTATCCACCACTTCCATCCTTCTCTCCCTCTTCCCCTTCCTTCCTTCCTCCCTCTCTCTCTCTCTCTCTCTCTCTCTCTCTCTCTCTCTCTCTCTCTCTCTCTCTCTCTCTCTCTCTCTCTC
>JBBBVU010000006.1:21219555-21246868 GCA_037177055.1 Atherinosoma microstoma | reverse complement strand
GTGTGTGTGTGTGTGTGTGTGTGTGTGTGTGTGTGTGTGTGTGTGTGTGTGTGTGTGTGTGTGTGTGTGTTTTTCTGCAGCAGGTGCTTCAATGCCTCTTTCAGAGTCATTAGTTACAGGCTTGAGAGAAGACACAGAGTGGATGGGTAGATGGAAGGAGGTGGGTGGGGGGTGTGAGGGGTCCATGTGGGTTCAGTAAAGCAAAGCAGCGTCGGGTGTTGATGCCTCATAGTCATGATGATGCTGAGCCTAGACTGTATTTATTACTTCTTATTTTCTTTCATTTCTTGTTTGTGGGGATTTCCCCGAGGATCAAGTTGAACTGTAGAACTGATGAAGTCTGTTTCAAGCGACGTCAGCCGGAGAGCATGGAAATGAAGGTTGAGTTTATCATAATTAATATAATTGCCCCTTGTGCTTTGTTACTTACAAAAAAAGGATAAACAGTGTATTTAATTAATTTACAGTGAAAGTGCTTTTTAATTTAGGCACAAACCTGAAATGATTTTTAGACCTAGTTTAATAATGAACCGTTTGTACATTTACACCGTAACGTCAGGTTCTTCTGATGCTTTTTTTGTGCTTAACATAACTTTTTAATTTTTATATAAAACTATTTAATGTGTTAAACATTTAATTCATATTGGAACCTGAAACACTGTAAACTAGCTCACAGAGCCAAGGGTTCACTCAGTTCTTCTTACCTGCAGGAAAGCCAGTCAGTGTTGTGCTGGTCCTTTCAGCTGCCTTGTTATTGAGAATTTCATCACATGGACAGACTCCAATTCTTGTGTCTTGGACTGAAGTAGGTGACAGCAATCCTTTTTGGTATGCTCTTGAAGCTTGTGGGTCATTCCAACCTCCAACCAGTTTTTGTGCTGATATGCCGAGCCCAAATAATCTCAGACCAGGATGATTCCATAAAGGGAGATCAGTTAAAGTTGAGAAAGTTTTAAATGGCAATGAAAGACTGGTCATCAGTGCTGGAGTGGTGAGATAAAAGGAGGGATAAGGTATATTGGAGTCTATACACTGGTGTTGGATAAGCAATTTGCAAAGACTTCTGATTAGGCTTCTTGGGCATCAATAAGAAGTGAAGATAGGTTGTTTGTACTGTTGCCAGTTTCTTTAGGTGGACATCTTGCTTTGGATAAACGAGTCCTTTTTAATGTAAATTAAAGGAATGTTAAACATTTCGCATACACTTGTATAAATACATATATAGTGTCCCTTTGATCATTTTGTAGGACACTTGCTTTATTGGAACAAGTATTTTATTGTTTTTTAATCCAAAGCAAAAAACTGTGCCTTAGGTTCAAAGAAGCCAACATGTGTGAAGCATCAAAAGAGCATGAATCACTGCAACGACCCAAAAATATTTCCAAATCCATTGCTTTACCATGACCATTTGTAGTCCAATATGATGGAAGCTTGACTCCATTCATGAGTTAAGAGAGCAGTTGGCCCCACAGCTTTACGTTTTAACCATATTTATATATTTTTTTACAAAGCATTTGTACATTAAAATATTTGCAGTGAAGCAGAGCTTAAGCAAATATCTTTATGGAAATGGCCCCAGCAAACAAGTCTGGACTTGGAGGTTGGATGTGTGTCAGTGCTTTAAATCACCAGAATTTCATCTGTGAAGTCCAAGTTTGTCTTACCTGTGAGTCTCAGAGAAGGATTTCTTATTTCTCCCTCACTTTTTGTTTAGTGAGATTTAAGCAATAAAACTACTTGGGCATAGTTTGGAAAACATCATAGTTTGGCACAAGATAAAGTCTTTTAAAAACCCTGACTCACAAATCAAAAAGCTAAACTTTGACGTTGGAGAAGGTCTGAGCATAAATACATAAATGGTAGTCTTTTACTGTGGTGTCTCTCAAAGTGAAGTCTGTCTTTCTTCCTTTCTTTCTTGTGATAGAAGACAGACTTTTGCCATCCTTGGACATTGTTTGCTCATGTGAACAGTGTTTCTACTTTTGTGGGCTTTGGAGATGGGGACCAAAATCTGATTGCACACCATCTTATTGGGACTTCCCGTAAATAAGGTGATGGCAGGGGTTTTCAGTTCTGAGTTAGAAATAGGTTCTAGCTATGATAGTGCAGGAGGGTGTGTGTGTGAAAGCTGAGGTTAGGAAGGTAATGAAGGAGATAAAAGCATCAACTGAAACATGAAATAAAAATGAGCACAGATAAAAGACAGGATGACATGAGTATTTCTGTCTCTTCTCTCAATGGTTTCCTTCTGTAAACTGTCATGTCTTTACACCTCTGGTCTTCATTTTCTTCCTTCACCCAGTGGTTTGAATGTTTTGTTTTTTTATTGATCTTTTATTGATCTTTTTATTGATCTTTCTGTTGCTTTTTTCACTGTCTTTCTCAGCCAGATACATTTTATGTATGCTCTTCAACCCTCCCACAAGCCAGCATAGATAATACTTTATTTTGAAACTTTGCTTCTAAGACAAAGTGGCAGAAAAGCCCTTTTGTAGGTGGGAGGACTTGTAGAAATATGGCTGTGCCTGTATTTTTTTAATGGTCTGTTACTGATATTGGATTCTCCCTAAATTAAAGGTCAAGTTTGTAGAATTTAGTGACATATAGAGGCATAGTTTGCCAATTATGGCAATTATGATGTCCCCTCTTGTTTGAATTCTTGCTTTTGTTGTTCTCACTTTCAGTTGTAGGTTGCTTTGGATAAAAGTGTCTGCTAAATGACTGTAGAATAGAATAGATTATATTAGAATAGAATAGAATAGAATTACAACCAATTAAATATGAACTATTGACTCCAAAACTGCAAAAACTGAGAAAAGCTGCTGAAAAGTCGGCATTTGGTTTGTTCCTTCTTGTGTGCTTTAGTGATATTTTAGTGCTACAGGAGTGCTACCTGTGTCATCTTTGGATACAAATTGCTCAATCTAATGTAATGAAAGCAAAACTAATTTTAATTTCATGTTATTATACACTGAAGAAAACATATTTATGAGTGTTTTATTTCATTTCTACTGACAGATAATATTAAATCCTACACATGGGGACTATATTACACTGTAATAACCAACAGAATACATTTCAAAGCTCCACATCTCTTGTGTTGTCAAACTTGTTTATTATAAAATGTCAAATATTTCAGCTGATGGTGATCATTTTTTACAATGATTTTCTCAGAGCTGTATACTGAGTATATGCCACAAAGTCCCATAAGACTGTGAATGTTGCACAGCATAAGGTACAAATGTTGATACAAGATGTTTTATTACCCTCAAACAAAACCACACATCACTGGCTGAGAGTCGTAAGCAGCTAAAGCTGTCAGCATTTTAGACTTGACTTCCACTCAGTCAGTTAAGGATAATTACCCCAGCTCCTTTACATAACGCACTAACACAGAAGAGATTTTATCTTATGTTTCTGTTTCTTTTGAATTCGCAGAGTTTACCACCACATCAAGATTACAAGGAAGCACTCTACAGACTTATGTGCGGGTTTGTAATTTTTGTCCCTCACCGCTGGCAGACCCACCTGTTTACAGTGTTAAATATGAAACTTTTCTAATAAAAGCTATTTTATTTCTTTTTTTCCCTGTTACAATTAACAGCTGTATTTTTTAAAGCCCCACTACTGGACAAAACATACAGGGCGAGCTGTGAGAAGAAGGATTAATCCACAATGATGAATACAAAATAGTATTTGGACTGTACTTGATCTAAAACACTTTTTTTGAACAGGAATCCCATTTAAATATTTAGGTTACTGATAACAAAGCTAGAGTATTTTGCATTACATTATACCACATTAAGTGAGACTACCGTGATTTTACAGCTGCTGCATGCTCACCAGAAAATGTCTTCATTTCAGCCATACTTTCCCCAGTAATCGTGCATAAACACATTAATAAAAATATCAATCTGCTTCATTGTAAAATCTTTGCGATCTTTAAGGCATTTAAGCGATTATAATGTTCCTTTTTTCTCATATGTTCCATCCTTGGGTCTAAAATCAGAGTAGAGGTAACATTGTGAAATGCAGATAATGGATCATGTTTCATTTAAAAATGAAGGACAACCGAGTAGCTTATGGCCTCTGCGCACATGTATTCATAATAAATCTAAAATAACATGCATGTCTGCTCATGCTGTAACCCTCTGCACAAAGCTGTTTCTTTTTATGTGGCCTCACCACCTCTTGGCCAATATAAGCATGGGGAGGACAATAAGGAGAAGGACAGGAATTGAAAGAGGAGTTCTAGAGGGATTTTAGTGAGTGGAACCCAAACGAATTAAATGTAATCTGGCCTGAATGTGCACAACCATCAGCTGCTCTCCAATCATATTAACCCTGCATTACCAGCCCTGTACTGTGTATTCGTCTGTGTTTGTCTTTTTTTTTGTGAGTGTGTGTGGAGGGTGATGGGAGGGAGAGAGATGAAGGATTTAAGTGGATTGAAGTGAGAGAAGGGAAGGAAGGGACAGACAGGATGGGATGAGTAGAGTGTGTGTGTGTATGAGAAAGAGAGAGAGAGAGAGAGAGAGAGAGAGAGAGAGAGATGGAAACGAGGGGGAACATTCAGTTGGTGCCATGGTGATTAATGTGCATCTGTTGCATTACTGAGAAAATAAACTTTAGCAGCAAGCAACTGAATCTTGGTATCAATAAAGTGTATTTGCTGTTTCTGTCATTATTTCAGGACAGAGTTCTAGCCATTTTATGTGGTTTTGTTACCATGTATGGTAAGTTGATGGTATTTCTGAATGCAAATAGCAATGAACAGGAATGAACATGGTGTTTTAGAAAATCAAGGATTGATCAACAACTGATTACTGACTACTTAGATGTACTGCTAGAATTTGAGAGTTTGATAAATAGATATATACTTACTTCTTTAAATTCTAAATATTGATTACAAGAAAGAATTTAGAACATTTTCTAAGAGAGGATAACTGAGGGCCCAGGTCTCTGCCAAAATGTTCAGGGTACCTTTTATTTCCTTGCATGCTTCTCATTAAGGTCTTAATTTTCTAAATTATTTTGGGTTGTAAATGCAGCATTTTCAACCAAAAAGTTGCAAAAGTTAATGGCAGACTCTGGCTACATTTTTTTGGGGAAAAAAATCCCCAGGGAATTTTCTCAGACAGCGGTGTTCAAGACTTTATTTTCTAGGATATTCTTAATGCTTCATTAGACTTAATAAAAATAAATTCAGTCCTCTGCTGTATGTTTAACCAGCTGCAAAGTAATGAAATGGTTTAATTTATAAATTTAATCAAATCAAATAAATGAATTTTTATTTTATTTCGACCAAAAGAATGAAAAAAAATAGAATAATAAAAAGGAAAACACAAGAGGAAAAAAAAGACTCGTTCAAAAAGGAGCAGGAAGAAGTATGAACTTATTAACTAAAAAAAAAGTACATATTGTTTAGTAAACACTGTTAAAAGCTAATGGATTATGTTATATTTAAATCAAAATAAATGGTATGAGAAGAGCTGGCTATATTTGAAATAAAATTGCATTTGGTTTAATTGCTCCCAAAATCCCTTTTAATAACTTCAAAGTAACTCTCGTTCCAAGCATAGTCTGCTGCGTTGTCAGGACCTTTTGGCATCCCATAGTAATGGGAGTTAATGTTATATTTCAAATATCTTAAAGCAGCTCTACCAAACTTTGGCAGATTTTTGTACTATGGCATTCCCTAAAGAAAGCTAATTCAACATCTGTCTTGCATCATGTCTCTTCTCTGAGCTTTCTCCAGCGAGTAAAAGCCAGGTGGATGTTGACTTTTTTCATATCTCTTTCTGTCATTGTCTCTCCTTTTGTTCAATTCTTCCAATAATGTCCTCTTGGGTTTATTTGCTGAATCAGCCATGGTGAACCTCCAAAATGGCCAATGTGTTAAATGCAATCACTGGCACATGATGCAATGCCTTAAAGCAAAATGCAGCTCTCGTGTGATGTTCCAGGCTAGAATACAAAGTTGTGAAGTGTGGTGTCTCAGCCGCAGGACACTACAGGACAACAACGACTTCAGCAATGTGCATAATAGATGCCAGTGCGTCATCAAAACAATTCAAGAGCACACCATCTTTAAGGTCAGAAACTTATGTAGTGATGCATTAAGCCAATGATATTTTCCTAACCGTGAGATAATAAAGTATCTTTTGTCTCCTCCTTTTGCTCATGCACCCTTTATTTTGCCCTGGGTGCTTGCCCACTTCACCCATAGCAAATACCACCTCTGTCCCCTATCCTATATTCTGTTGGCATGTGCATGTGACATGACGAGAATGGTGATCCATCAACAATAAAAAAGTAAGACTTTTTGTAACTGTCAAAGCCCATATTTTGCAACATGCAGACCCAACCATGTGCATTAATTCTAACTAACAATATGGAATCACAATTCAACCAGAGTTGAAAACTGTGAAACTGTAAAACGCAAATAAAAAGAAAATTTGCAAATGTCAAACTCATATTTCATTCACAGGGGAGCATAGAAAACACATCACATGTTGAAAGCATGACATTTTACGATTTTATTCAACTTTAGCTCAGCTTGAATTTGATGGCAGCAACATGTCTTAAAAAGTTGAGATGGGGCCAAGTTTACCACTATGCGGTGTGGTAAAGAGAGGACACCAGTTGTCCTTTTGGATTCTTTATCATAGGGAGAGAGAAGGTAAAGCAGTGAGAAATAAGGGAAATATTACCACGAACAGAGGAGGAATGGAGTATGCAGCAGGAGAGTGGGGGCGGTGCCTGGTTTGATTCAGAACAGCTCTATAAGGACAGAGATAACTGGAAAACACTATAAAATGCCTATCCTCACTTTCTCTCTCCCTCTGTGGAATTAGCCTTTGAGTGGGCTGCTGGAGAAAGGGAGGGTGCACAGAGAGATTGATGGAGAGAAGGAGTGGGAAGCCCAAACTGTCGCATGAGAGGATGGAGAGAGATGGAGTGAATATGGAGTGGGCAACCTGATCAAGGAGAAGGAGAAAGTACAGGAAAGAAATAAAGAGACAGACTTAAAGGAAGGTTTTAAGAAGAAAAGGGTAGCACTGCATTTAAAACCTTTCCACAGACTCAGAGGCATACATACTGTACAAGTCAAGTATAATAATGGTAAAGAGAGAGGCTGAATGAAATTTACCTATTTTATGGGGACACTATTACATCTACATCTGATTGGCTGTTCAGTGCTAACATCTCTCATTGTTATTGGTCGCTAGGCATGTTTGCTGTTTATCATTTGGCAGACAGCAGAGTCGGCTCGATTCACATTCGGATGGCATAATTCAACCATCAATCAAACTTTGTGGACAGCTGTGGCCAAACTGCTCCTCCAGACAGAGAAAGAGCCTTTAGAGTAGAATATCACAAATCAAACGCTGTAACCTTTTAGTATGTCTGAGTCTGCACATGCCCACTGAAAACCAATGAGGCTTTTTGTCTTGCTGTGCCTTTCAGTTTGACTGATCTACCTCTTCACTTGTCATTCTTTTATTTTTCTCTTCTTTTCTCTTCTTTTCAATCCCATATCTCAATTTCTCCTGTTCCCCTTGAAAACTCTGTTTACACAGATACTTTGGGTCAATTTGGGACTTATTGATTTTTTGAGTAGACTGGGAAAAATGGACAGTCGTGATGCCGGCAATGCCTGCTGTTACGTGAAGCATTTATGCAGATCAAAGTGTCTCCATTAAATGGCACTAGTATGCATGAAATGCATTGAGTTTATTACCTCAGCAGTCACCGTTACATTGGTTTTATGTTTTTTTTTATCCCATGCAATTTCACACACAACCAGAATTAGGTGTTTAAATATGCTTTGATTGATCAACTTAAGTTGTTCTTTCTAAAAAAAAAAAAAAAAAGGTTGAAATAGAAATAAGTGGATTGTCTAACCAAGCCATCTTGTGCGAATTATATTTCTCACTTTTACTAACTTTACTCTACTCTGGGTCACAGGAGGCTAGAACCTATTATTTCTGCCATTAGGTGAGAGGAAGGGTAGACTACACCCTGGATGGGCCAACGCATAGACAAAAGACACAATGAGCACATTTAGAATCACCAATTAACATAACATGCATGTTTTTGGACTTTGGGAGGAAACTGTAGCACACATGCACAATGAAAGCACACAAACTCCACACAGAAAGGCCCTGACTGTAGTTTAAACTGGAAACCTATTTGCAGTAAGATACAAGTACTAACCATCCCGCCAATGTGCAGCTCCACCAGGGTTCATATGCAATGGAGGAATTGTGATGTGATTTTTGAATCGTCTACTACCAGTAAGTTGACCATTACATCTAATTAGTATCCTTGTCTATGGTATGGATTAAAGCAAAGAAAAATCCCCCGGACTCTGACCTGATCCCCAGGTCCCACAGCCATCAGAGGGCCCTAAAACTGCTCCATCTCAATGCGCCTTGTATCAACTCTGTTTATTCATTCTGTTTATTCTTAGAAGGCCAGGTTTTTTCTTCTTTAAAAGCATTTGCCTTCTAATCTTTTTTTTTCACATATGACTGCAGACTGTTTTCACATGACCTTTGATTAGATAGAAAGGCCCTGATTTACAAAGATTCCATATAGCGAGCGCTAAATAAATTGCCCCGCAAATATTTTGTGGCTGTTGTGTTTCCAGGATTTACGGGTCATCTACTAAGATCGATTGCACATTTCATAACAGGCGCAAACAGCATCATTTAAAAGAGGATTTAGCGTGCGCAAATGATTTGCTGTGTAGAAGGAGAGCAAGGAAGGCGCCAACAGAAAACAAATGTAGATGGAAATATTAGTGGAAGAGGCAAATAGAAATATGGCAAGACATCTTAATGTGAGCAGAAGGACTGCAATGGGAGGATATTTGCCAAAAAGTAAATGCAGTCGGAAAAACAAAAAGAACACCAGATGAGGTTAAGAAGAGATGGCAAGATGTTAGATGGAGAACAACAACAACCAAAAAATTACTTGGTGATCATACTGGAATGCACAGCAATCTATAAACACCTGTGTTTTTAGATTAATTCTACTTTGTAAAACACACCTAAAGAATGCAAATTGAAATATTTAATGATGTTGAATTTTATTTTCTGATATTATAATATCAATTTTCAAAGCTATAGCTGTAAAATCTGAAATAGCTTTGAAAAAAGTAAAAGTTTAAAAAAAATTGATACAATGCACATTTTTCAAGGTTTACCTTTAAATTTCATCCCAATATAAATATTGTATATTTTTTCAAGAGCATAGAAAATCTAGATGACTGCCACTGGTGGCCCCTTTTTAGAAACAATCATATTCTGGGAAGACATGACAGACTGTCCCTTCATCGAGTGGATAAAACTTACTGGCTACTCTCATGAATGTTAAATATTTAGAAGGCTCTTGGGTTTATGCTTCCATTTAAGCCATTGTAATGAAATGGTGTGTTTGCTGGTGTGTCTTGTTTGTGTTTTGTTCATGTTAGAGATTAGGTCAAAATTTAAATAGTTGGCTGGTTTGAAGTTGTTTCATGGCTATCCTATTAAGGCACAAAGTTTTGGCTTGCATCATTGCTGGGAGCCAAAATGGAAAACAGCCAGTTTGTGGCAGTTGTTTCTTTGTTGTTGCTTTAACAAAGCTCTCTCTCAGGAGGGCATTAAACCTTATCAAGTTGAACTGGTTGGGTAGTAATATGAATATGTGAGTGTGTTGTCATGAGGCGTCCTTGGCAGAAGATATAATGGTCATTAGGATGCTCTTTTCTTAGAGCAGTTCTAATGATGTCCATTTAAACTCTTGCTGTGTACGTGTGTTGTTAGGTAGAGAATGGGTGTTAGACTGTGCACACTAACTGGTATATGTCCACTGCTTTGCATGTGCCTCTTGATATCAATGTGTGTATGTGTGACTCTCCTTTAGCAGCTGCTGACTCAGGCTGGTTTCTTTTTTAAAAAAAGTAAATAACCTTGGTCCAAAAAGCTGTCCGCTGGCCCGTCTGTGTCCTCACCCTGACATCTAAAGATGGGGAAATAATTTCTTCTCTCGTTCTGAAGACCACAGTAGCCAAAACCAAATCCACATCACACACAAAGAAGACAAAGAAGTTGTAACTTCAAAAAGCCCCCCTTCTACTGTTGTATTACTTTTATCCTCACTTGCAGATTGAATTCATTCCCCCTGTTCTATATGGCTGTATCATCTTGTTTTCCTTGTTTATAAGTGAGGAAAACTTGGTAATTACAATGTATATATTAAATAATATAATGCATTTAGTTATTCTTCAGTGGATGGCAGTGTATTAGATGACTCACTAATGTCCACTGAAGTGGCTAATTTGCATGTATACCATCCTCAAAATAGCTTTTAAATTGGTGTCCACTTTGACAGGTTTCTGTGCAGTTAAAGCAAACCAAGCAGAGTCAAATAAACATAAATGAAGAAATAACTAAATAGGCAATATTGATATTGCAGAGAGAAATTAAATCGGTCTTGGAACTGCTTCTGTGTTTAGCAACTGTTATACTGTCGTACTGAGACTGTATTTTTATGAGTTACTGTGTTATTCATGAGTGTGAACTAATAGGACATTACAACCTTTTTTTTTCACTTTTACTTTCTCACTATTACTATAAATATGTTGAGATTCAAAATTAGTTTTTTTCTCTACCTCAATCATTTTAAATCTTTTAGTTCCCTTTTGCTCTATTGATCTATGCAGTGTGGTGAGTTTCTATACAAAAAAGTCAATAGATGCCACCCTTAGAGACAGAAAATGAACTAGGTTTAATCAATCCTAAAAACATAGTGTATTCTGAATCCATAATCTCTCTTGTCATAATAGACAGTGATAATGCCCACTGGCAGTACGTTGCAAGTCATATTTTATGGAACAAAATGTAAAACTCAATGCATGATCTCAGTCGATCGGCACATAAGAGATGCACAATTACAGTAACTGATTTCGGGTGGACTTATACTGTCTGATAATTACTGTGTAATCTTTGTTCAAGTGTTTGTTAATGAAAAGAAGATTGCAGGAGGTGTGAACATTTAAAAAAAAAGGAAAAACATTACTTTTGATTCTTTCTGCCCTACAGTTGCACAGCCAAAAAAAAAAAAAAGAAATTCCCTGAACCTTTAATAAGCAATATTGACCTTTTTTTTCCCAGTGTGTAATGGAACTTTTTATTCAAGTTAATGGTCCTTTAAAATAACAAAACCAAGGCCCACTCCAGAGACACCAGAGATAGTAGCAAGTTTTGAAGTCAATAGAATTTGCCCTAGACATCTGATACAGGAAAGTGTCATTGTATTGATCTGAAAGTAACAAAAACATTTGTTTAGCATTTAAAGTGTCCAAAAGTAGGCCTACAGCAGACTTCGATCATTTTACAATGGAAGAAACTTTGAAATGCCAATAAACTTCTGAGATCTGGCTGCCAGACTGAGTAGTCATTAACAAAAGGTCTTGGTCCTGCCATTTCAGCAATACAAAGATCCAAAGGACACCACCAAGACTTTACAGGAATTGCTTAGGTTTTTTGGTAATAGACCATACTTGGATATGAACAAGATGGAACTTGCAAATGTCTGTGTAGGGATGTCCCCTTCCAACCTGGGTGAATATGTCATTTGTTGCAAAAAAAAAGATGGAGATTTGTGTGAAACTGGTAGGATTGTTCAACAAAACTTCAGGTTGCCATTTTTTGTGTTGAACAATCAGAGCGAATAAGCAATTAAAAAGGGAAAGGTCTGATCACCTTTTTTAAAGGAATGTTTTAGATAGGCCAACATTTTATTTGTCACTGTGTAAATGTGAAAAAAAAAAAAAGAAAAAGATCTAGAAAAATCTTCTTGCTGGAGAAAATAAAAAGTGAACGGCAGTTTGAATATTGATATTTCCTGGGGGCACAAAATGTGACTTCTTTGTGTACTGCTTTCATATTTTTCACAGAAACTTGATTCTTTCTCACTTTTCTCTGCTGTTTTGCTCCACTCTCTCGCTCTTTATCTATCGCTGTGTGTCTCAGTATCCCAAGCTATCCCCCAGAGGTTAATCCCTCCGGTTTCAAATAGAGATAACCATGGCAACAGGCCACAGCTTTCAAGCTTTGGCTTTGTCGGACAAAGGCATTGATCAGAATGAAAGTGTGTCAGGTGAAAGCACAAAATACACAACAGGCAATTGCGTTTACACATTTGTGTGTGTGCGTGTGTTTGTATTGGAGGCAGCGAATCCACTAACCCTGCCTTGGCTGCTCAGTCATTCATATTAGACTGTGTGAAAATCAACTAAGTATACATGTAGGTGCAGTTATTAAATCAATGTGTTGCTACAAGTGACAAATCCCTGCAAAAGGATGTTTTAGAGGATGAAAACCAACCAAGAGAAGCATGAACATTGTGTAACAGATTAAGGAAACTTCAACTGCCATTTTTGTGGCTGGCTAAATATGAGATTCTGATTTGAGCTCTCTAGCTTACTGCTTTGTCATCACTTGAAAACTGTGCAGAGCATAAATAACTTCATCTGAGCACAGTATCCTTGGGTAAATTTAACCCCCAGCTCAGCACTCATTGGTCTTTGCTCATTCATCTCGGGCACTCTGATTAAATTGCTTCAAAGTTGTGGTGGTAATTTAAGCAATGTTTTAAATTACTTTGTTCTTATTGCATTTGGGGTCAGACTTGCTATCTCACAGCACACAAACTTATTCACATACACCCACAGTCATAGTGACCTTGATGGGTTGATAGCTTAGAGACAGATGTAGTAAGAGCAGCAGAGTAGATGAAAAGTGTCTTTCATAGAGGTGTAAACCACGATCCTGTTCAGTGTGAACACGGAGAGTTTAACTCTTTGCGTCTACCAGCTTGTAAATTTTGGATCCCTTTTATAAGTGCTGCAAATTTTATACACCCTTGGATGATATGACAGCTTCATTTTTAACTTTCACTGCAGTGAAGTTCAGGTGAAAATACCCTCAAGCATGAAAGCCACTGATTTACTCGTTTACAATTACTTCTATTAGCCTAAATGTTCTCAAAGGAATTTTTTCTAGCATAAATGTGTGAAGACTTTAGGAATCATCACCAAGATCATCATGAATTTTTTATTAGAAATCATCATCGCTGTAGCTTAAGAGTTCAGCCTCTTAAAAATCTAGGCATGCTTGTTTGGACTTTAACATGACACAGTGCAGAACTTTGCTCAGAATCCAATGCTTTCTTATTCATTCCAACTTGATATGATTGTTGTGTCTGAGCCAGTGCTCCATGTGCCAAGAGCACACAACTTCTCCTCTCTTGCACTTTTTTAAGAACTTTTTAAAAATTTTGCAGCTCCCTTTTAATTTGTTTTCTCTCTGGCAGTGCCCCATAACTTAATTCCCCAAAGATTTGTCTGAGGACAAGCCACATATCATGAGCAAAGGAAAATGTCATTGTGGTAGACGTAAACCATGATTTCAGCCTCTGAGTCCGGCAAACTGGCTCTTTATCATTGACACTCTTCCCTGCATCTCTGGATATTCTTTACGTGAGTCCAATGAAGGAGCAATACGTTTTTCAAAAAAATTTAATCAAAAACCCTCACGATTTACGTTTGAAATCGGAGGGAAAGACACAGCTCCGGATAGTCAAACTGAGATACTTGTTTCAGTTTAGATGTTTAACAATAATCTCTATGATCATTAATAACAGCAGTACTTTTTGATACTCGCTGTACAGATTACTTGAAAAAGCCAGTAGACATTTTGTTTCCGATGAAATGGCTGGCAGATTGTTACCCCGTCTTCTCAGTTTTGCAAATTTCCTTTAAAAACAGGGAAGATGAAGGCTGTTCCTGTCAAGGAAAGCCCAGATTGTTCTGATCAAATGACTGCAGGTTCTCAGCCTCTTTTTGTTTTCAGGTGGAACATGGATAAGAGATTAATTTACTTTGGTAACACCCACTGTGTTTAGTTCTGGCACTTTAACTTTCACTTTGTTATTTGGACTGTTACTCTCTTGATTTGTCTGACAACCATTAAAACGACTCAGCTCATTTAAGTAGCAGCTTGGGCAGCTGTAGAGGAAGAGCAGTCGTCTGTCAACCATAAAGTTGGTGGATCGATTCCAGGCTTCCCCGACTACATGTCAAAGTGTCCTTGGGCAAGACACTGAACCCCACGTTGCCTCCAAGTGTGTCTACTGTGATATGAATGTGTGTGATAGTATAAAGCACTAAGGCCCAATCTCAATTCCCCCCTTCCCCTCAGCCCTTTGCCCTACCCCTTTACCTTTAAACAAAGTGTGGAGACAAAGGGCAATGTTTACAGCCTTATGAATTGAGACACACCTCCCTCTGTATAACCTCAACGTATTAGGAGGCTGGTTTGCTCGTGGCTCCCTGTTTACAAGACACGCGTTACATACAAACTTTACAATACAACAGAAAGAAGAGCTGTAACTTACATCCTTATAACCACAGAAATGAAAATTACGTATATCGTTATATATAATGTTCCCCGAGTATAATCAATTGAAACCTATATGCAAATTACGACATCGCCACTTTTATTTCAGAAACATGCATAGAGTGGTGAAACGCTGCATTGTGCCGTCATGGGTAAACGTCTACCTTATCGTAAAGTTTTTAACAACAATTAATCATTTTTAACGTTGTTATTTACGAAAAGGCAACTTTTTTGTACAAGTCTTTCGGTGCCATGTTTGTTTCCTGCGTGAAAGCATAAAACTCCTCCTACCCCTTTGCCGTTAAGTCTGCACCTGAAAAAGCTCTCCTGAAAGGGGTATTCACCCCTTCCCCTTAGCCCTTCCCCCCACCCCAAAAGAGAATCCAAACACCCCTTTGTCTCTCATTAACGCTCAAAACGGAGGGTAAGGGCTAAGGGTTAAGGGGAGGAATTGAGATTGGTCCTTAGTATGTAACAGTGGAAGGGCATGTGACATGTACAAGTACTACCGTCCGTTTACCATTTACTTGTCAATCAGAAAATAGCCCTAATAACCTTAAATTATACCAAACTTTTCATTTGTTATACATCCATCAGGATAATAATTCTCTAAATAAACATCGTGCTTTACTAAAGAAGATTTAAAATGAATGATTGTGATATAGCATGGGGGTTGAGTTGAACAGGAAAGTTGATTTTTGTGTACTTGGATGCTACAGTACCTGTAAGTGAAAGAGAGAGAATTTTTTTTATGCTGATGATACGCTATATATCTTCCTAAAATTTGGCCATCCATATGAGTATTATTTATCCCACATGGATAAAAACTCATTGGACATGAACTGCCTTATCCTCACAGAGCATGTTTTTTCTCTCTTCTCATTTGAATGTTTGTAATCCTCTTTCTAAGCTTCAACAATATTACAAGAAGCAATAACTAATTACTCTGATTATTAAGCTTTTCCTCTGTCTTTAGATCCTATAAGTATTTTATATAAGACATGAAAATGTGTCGATCCCATAACCCACCATATTACTGCTTGAAAAGTGGGAATCTCCTCTAAGCAATTAGAGTTAGCCAAGTCAGCGTCAGTTTTTAAATAATTCATAAAACTCACTCTCCCATGAGAGGATTCTCCTACTTTTCTCTGCTTTCTTTTGAATTACCTAAAATGTAATTATCTATATTTTTTTCATTACTCCTCCTACTATTGCACCCTACATAATACTGCATGCTTGCTGCTATTAAATCTGAAAAATTAAATGCTCTCTTTTGTTATTTTCTTCATAATCTCCTTTTTCCTCATAACACTAATTTCTTTTTATCTATCGCTTCCTCCTCCATCACTCCAGCAGTGATCATCATCAGACAGCATGACACGTCTGATTAAGAGTTGGGTTTTTACTTTTTTTTTTTTTTTTAAATGTACTTTTGTAAAGGTGTTTCTGTGTAGCAGCTATCATTAATGAGTCTCTCTGAACTGGCATGAAACAGTCCTCACAGCCTCACAGTGATGATGTAGCTTCAAATGCTGACTGACATACACAGGCCTGTGCACATGCATACACACACACACACATACACAGCTCTCCTTCAAAGGCGTTAACAGGGTGTGTACCTGCAGTGTCACAGACAACTCGGCTCTTTGGTTCCAGATCCCATAAATCATTTAGAACCAGGCTTCCCCTGAAGCTGTCTGTCTCCTCAGGCAGACTCTGTGACATCAGACTGATGTGACCTCGAATGACACAGAGACACATTTATCAGACTTACAAAAGATTTGTTTTGAAACCTCTTTCATGAGCTTTCAAGTCTAAACATTTTTCTATTATTCTTTAACATCTACAAATCGGATCTGTGGACGGTTGGCTCTGTTATTATCTTGTAAAACCAGCAGTCTGTGTTGTTCTTCAATGTTTTATATTCTGGGCAACACTTCCCTCTGTCCCATCTGTGCTCTAAAAAGGTACAAGTTGGTTTGTCTTCTTACTGCATATTGCATTGTGTGGGAATTTTTGGGAACTTTAGGTGATGCTATATCGTTATATTCCCTTGCTATTAATAATCTGTCACTTGATTTTATTTTTTTCATTTAAAAGTTTTTTCACCTTGTGTTCCAACTGTTGTTTTAAAACCCATTTTGTTCACCTTTTAGAGAAGTTCATATTTGCCAGACTCGGTTTTATTTTATTATAAGCACACAACATGACTGGAAGTGATGGGAAAATATAACTTATTACTTGTGAATTTTAGCTGCTTAGCCGTTCACTGTGACTTCCTGAGCTTGAGAAGGAACATTAAATATATCTCTAAGCTTTATTCACCTTTTACAAATGTATGTACAAACAGTTCATTGTGGTAACACAGAAACAGGAAACTCCTCACACTTATTAACCTGCAGGTGAAAACACAATTGTTATGTCCCAATTCAGGGTCTGAACACTTAGCCTCTGTAGGCTGCACACTTCCAAGCCATCTTTCGTTCATGAAATGAGACAGCCTACCCAGTGTGCGAGAATTTCCCATGGTGCTCTAGTCCCCTGTTGCCCAGCAACTGCAGATATGAAAGCGTTCTCATTCTTCCCGCTAATTCCTTCAGATAGCCTACCTGCACTTAAAAAAACTAAATGGAGCCAGAAATGCCCGCTAAAAGTCTCATTTTAAAATTTGCTTCAGTGGCTGGCTTTTAAAAAAAAAAAAATAGCTGGTAGATACTTCATTAACCACTTACAAATCCACAAATATTAAATATTGCACAATTTTAATGCCACAGTTTAACAAACTTAAAGTTTTTTTAAATATTCTGTCACATCTCTAATGTGGCAGGACAAAAGAGGGTCCAGGCAGGGTTTGAACCCCAACCTTGCAGGTGAAAGTCATGCATGCTGACCAGTCAGCCAAAGGGATATCCTTGTGGCCAAGTAGCCACAGCACATGATCAATCAGAGGCATAGTGACAGGACCTCAACTGTCAAACGTAAAAGAAATACTTACACTTAAAAACGTAGCTACTCCTCGGCACTTTGCTGCTCATTCCCTGTCATCAGAGCCGTGGCTCTGCCTTCCATCTTGTTCGAAGTGAATTATGGGAGAAAAGAGACTGGGAAGGATACACTGCCAAGTAGTCTTCGCTACAGGCCAAACGGAGTACGGGTTTGGAGGGTGGATTCAGAGGCTCCTTCGGAAGCTTTTGAATTGGGACTGTACTTGGCGCTCTGCTGTGACGTATGCAGCTGAAGAATCCGCATTTCCAAGTGTCCCTGAATTGACACAGCTTATGTGTGTGTATACCTGACACAGTCATTATGGGGGGCCTGTCTCACATTGGGGACAAAATGTAAGGCCATTAACTAAATTCTTAGATCATACAATAACTTGGTTTAAGGTTGGGTTTAGTGCAGATATGTAAGGGTTACATTCTTTGCTTTAATAAGTCTCAAGAAAATATATCCAAGTCAGTGTAATGTTCCCTGAGGCGATCAAAACATAACTGTGCGTGTGTGTGTGTTTCTGTGTGGAGGCCTGTCTTTAAAGATCATCTGTCTGCATTCCAGGTAATTAGACTGGCCAACAGCTGAGTCCCATTAGCCTTGATTATAGCATTCAGGACTACAGAGGAAAGTAGAAAGAAACAAAAGAGAACTGGAGTGAGGATTACAGTGCTGGATAAGCTGATGTTTTAAGACATTATGTCTTTTTTGATCTGGGTGTTTGTGAGTGACTTGTTTATGCATAACTCTATGTGTTATAACAGTGCCATGGCACAGTTTACTAAGTTAGGTCTTAACAGTTTAATCCACATGTTTTCATGGTGAGAGGTGTTCCTCCTTAGATGGCTTCCAAGCTGTTTCAGCACAGGCTTACTGAATGGAGGTAAAAAAGATGACATTAGGGATAACATTGGTTATGAAAAGCAGATCATGCTTGCGTGTTTGTGATTTTTGTTAAAAGGATAGTTCAGAGATGTTCAGAGCTTTAGCGATTTTCACTGCTTTCCCACCTTCTCGGGGTTGGAATCTGATAAATATCTTGGGACTATTTGGTTTGTCTGGGTTTATGCAAACAGAAATTTTTGGCTAGATTTCTAGATCTCTGTGCATTCAAATTGCATCAAGATCCCATAAATTTTCAGAAATTGAGCAAACAAAGTCTCTGTTGTGGACATCCTTTTCAGCAGACTCTGAAAACTCTCATCTAACAAAGGCATGTTTTATGTTTTGAATCCTACATTTTTCAAAATGTACTTTTTATTACTGGCCTCTGATAGAGGAAGATCAGACATTTTACTGTTTGGCCAAAACTGGAATCGTAAGCTAGTAGCCTACTGTTTCTTTTGGATTTCTGCAAAGTAAAGAGTCGTCACAGTTTTTCAGTCAGTCCAAATTCCATATTATGGTCTAAGGTTGCAAGAGATTCATTATGGTGCCATAAAGAACGAACAACAACCACATAGCCACAGGAAATGACACCACTTCTGCTCAGCTGGTTACGTTTGTGTGGCCTCTTTGAAGAATAAACAACTACATCAACAGCATGACATGCAACATTAAAATCAGGCCAGGGTGTGTTGTTTGCTCTGTGCATCTATCAGCACTTACACTAAACAATGTTACACAACACTTAGTTTTCATTTCAAATTACACTCAAGGGAGACTGAATTGCTCAACTTTTGAGGCCCTTTTGAAATGTATTCAGTCAAGGAAATGTTTTCTTAATTCACCCAGGCCTTCTTTTTATCGGCATGTCCTCCTCCACCCTTTTCTTCCTTTATCTCCATGTGCATGTCATTCTCTCTCTCTCTTCTCTCTGTCTATATCTGACCCTTTTGGATGGTTTTGGCATCTCAGGATTGTGTGATTGATTCCAGCTCTGGACAGCTGGAAGACAAGCGGCCTGCAGACTGATGTGCAGCAAGCACAGCTCTCTGTTTGGACTCTGTGATGAATTACTGGCCTTTAAATGCAAAGTAGAGACAGTGTGAGCGAAAAATGAGAAAGATGGGAGGAAAGAGGAAGAAGACATGTTGGAAATGCAATTACGTGAACAAAAAAGAATGGAGGAAACACTGAAGAATTTAAAAATTAACATTTTTTCAGACTTTTGTTTTATGTATAATAGCAGCATATGCGACAGGTTAGTCCATATGTAGAAATTAGACTATTCTTGCTTTAAATGAGCCTTGTATGAAGTAGCTGTGTTTGAATTTTGAAGATTAAAAAATCAACTACCAATCTTGAAATCACATTTAAACTTTGTTTTTCACTTAGTGAGATGACATTTCTTTGAAAAATCTTTTCCGCCATTTCACAGCAACTGGGCAGTTACAGACATGCAGTTTTCATTATGTTTAAAAGTGCAGCATGTAACAAAATCAAAGATTAGTGGTAAAAAAAAATCCAATATATCATTAAAACCTGTGATTCTATTGGTATCGAATCACTTTTCTAAGATAACTGTTCTGTTTTAACTAGCTATATCTACTTGCCTTGGGTCCACATACATGGCAGCTGCCATATTTGTGGCAACATTTTTACGATGG
The DNA here is from genome assembly GCA_037177055.1 of Atherinosoma microstoma. Classification (NCBI taxonomy): domain Eukaryota; kingdom Metazoa; phylum Chordata; class Actinopteri; order Atheriniformes; family Atherinidae; genus Atherinosoma; species Atherinosoma microstoma. Next base: position 21,226,875 of record JBBBVU010000006.1, on the reverse strand, counting down.
TGTCTCTGAATAGACAAAAAATGAGAACCCTCTGAGCTGTAAAACTGCAGTACTGGCTTTGTTTGATAGGTGCTAGGCCGCCGTTTTGGATAAGTAACGCCCTTAAAAGGTACATAGAAGAAGACGTTACACATGTACACAATTTTGAATTAGGTACCTGTAGTTCATTGCTGCACCTGAGGTACCTGGTTATGTCTGAAGAAATTTTGGCCACTCATGGCCACCATCCATTCTCAACTGTGTTGGGCATTTGAAGCCGTTTCTATGCCAATTTTTACTACTAAATACCAGTAATTCTTACACACTGTACCTTTAACTTCATTTTTCACACCAAAAACCTGGTGGAGAAATAACAAAGTTCAGCTCTCAACTGTAGTATTAATTTATTAATTCATGTTTGTATTGACTGTAAAATAAATTGTCATTGAAGGTGGTTGTTTTTTATTGAAAATTGTTGTTTGTCATTAAAGAATGTTGTTTCATTGGCACTAATGAGCTCCATCCATTCATATTCTACCGCTTATCTGGGAATAGATCACGGGGGCATCAGCCTGCAGGGAAGCCCAGACTTCCCTCTCCCCAGCCTCATTTTCCAGCTCATCTGGGGGATCCCGAGGCCCTCCCAGGCCAGCCGAGAGATGTATAAAGCAGCTAGGAGTAATGAACTCCTAGCTGCTTTATAGTTTTGCATCTTAAATATCAAATTCTGGCGATAATAGACACACAAACACATGGACGAAATAAGCTATAGCTCCAGTGCAACTATATATTGATTGAAATAATACAATGATTTATACAATGTTGAGTGATGGCAGGTGTGTAATGAGATGTTTGTGATTGGGAGTACATCCATTTCCTAAACAGCTGACTGAAATGGCATCCTGCGTAGACATATCTAGTTCATATTCTGCCTGCACTAAAAACAGTCTTTCAGCAGCTCCATGAGGCTGTCACAAATGCCATATTCTTGGACTCTCAGTTAATCTGTTATTAATGTAAATTGATGCAAAAAAAATCACCTCCTGGTGTGCAGTTTTATAATTCCCTCAAAAAAAGTGTTTACTGTTTTTTAAAAAGGAAATAAATCAAAGTTTAAATAGGTTGAAGGGTATGGCAATAGAGTTATGCACAACTAAGTTCCATGAAAATGTCATTGTCCAACCTGGTGCTTATCAAAAGTTTTATTCTTTAGTTTTGTTCCCACTAGCGGTTTCTTTCACTTTTTGTTAGGTCAGACATTTTAACCACTAGCTCAAGTTCAAGCATCTTGTTTGGAGTAAATGATATGCCATGACCCAGGTTGTTGGGCTGCATAAAACATAAAACTGATGCTGAACCTTTATGTTGTTCTTGTTTTTTTAAAAGCTGATCATTATAAAAATAACCAATAAATGGTGAAATATAAACATGATAGTACTGACCAAGGATGCACTATGTCCTCATCTTCAGTGCTGCAGCCAATGAAACCAGTTAAGACAATAAAACCCATTCACCACCTGACGACTCTTGAACTGCTGATATAAGACTAGTGAGGATGAAGATGGGCAAGACTTTTGTTTTTGACCTAATGGTCTGGTACAGTAATATGATGGCAGAAATGCAATATCATATTCATGACTATTGTCTTTAGTGCTGAATCACAAGAAAGCATGAATAATTGTATTGTCATTACCTGAGAAGAAGCTGTTTTTTTTCAAAGATGTCACAAATCTCCTTCCTAACCCTTTCATCATGTTGATCTGTGATAGTACATTCACTCAGAGAAGACTAGCCAAACACTGATTCTTTGGCATATCACTGTAGTCTTACCAGGTCATGACTCAGCAGTCTTTAAAAACATAAACATGGTGCAGCCACTGAGGGTTAAGGCTGTAACTTTGAAAGCCTTACTCAATGTCACAGAAAATGGACTGAATATCAGATCATTGCAAGTCAAGGGATTTCCTTTTGTGCCTGTTTCATAATTTATCATGACAGGGCTGGACACAAACTGTGTACAATATGAAGCAGCTGCAGCAGCTACCTCCTTGATAATATGAACTGACCAACGATCGAATGATGAGATAATCAGTATATAGTGTTGATTTTGTCAGCCCTCGAGCCATCATGAAGATGGGGATAAAGAATATATCTCCATGGTTAATGAAACACTAGGGATTTCAAGGTTTAGGGTTCATAAAGTATTTATGAAATGTTCATTAAGTATTGATTAAGCCGTTAGAGAGCATTTATACACCCAGACAACCATTATGAAAGATTAGATCTTTGCTTGAGGAAGAAGAAAATGATACAGGAAGGGTCTCATAATGCAGAGAGAGAAAGAGGCTGCTCTGAGTTATGACTGAAATAAAGGAAAATAAAGATGAGAGTAGTATGAAGATGTGCAGGGGGAGAAGACGAAGGAGACATGAAGGTTAGGAAGAAAATGAGAAGGTAGAAAAAGAAAAGTTCCTCTCTTTAAATATTAACTAAGCATTCAGGAAGTGTTTTAGACAGCAACGCTGCCATTAAAGGAGATTAGGTTTTAATCTCACAGAGACATGGGGTGAATGACAAGTAGGGAAAATAGAAAAGGATGAAGGAAGTCGGTGAATATAAGATTGGGGAAAGTGAAGGTGTAAAAGAGAGGCTAGCCAATGGAGACTAAAGGATAGGTAAGATAAGATGAATTAAAGGAGGAAATGAGCAGGCTTTTATTAAGTTGGAAACATAAACGGACTGCTTTCCTTAATCACTGCCTGCATCTTTATTAGTGCTTTGCCATTGTCTTCTAAACATTTTGCTATCAGTCACTTCACATTGCTTTTCTACATCTTTCCATCCATCCATTTTGAATGCCTTTTCATTCCTATCAGAGCTGTGAGAGGCTGCGATGGACCATTTCTGATGTGAAGTGTTTCTATTTGAGATGCGAACCGAATGCAAAGAATTGTGACATTCAAGTGCCGTCTCATATCCATGCATGCTAGGTTACAGACAGTCAGAGCTGGCATTTTCCACTGGTATTTAACCAATGCTTTGCCCTCGCTTTACCCTCTGTATGTTCAGCAGGTGTTGTTGCACTGCAGGGTAACCAGGAAGTATACAGGATAAGAGGCACAGACCTGCTGTAATGATGCAGCAATGAGGTTTAATGGGGCTGAAAACACAAGCTGACTGGCTGGCAGGCGGGCACAGTTGGTGTGAAGCTGTTTCCACCTCATGACAGATGTTAGGGAGAGAGGCACAGAGTGACAAAGGGACAGAGAAAGAGAGACGACTGAGTCATTTGCAACATGCAGAGTGAGATATCACTGGGAGGTAACTTTGAGCAAACAGCAACTTTCAGCAAAGTCAAGCAGAGTTCGTTCACATCTGGATGTTCTAGAGCACTTAAGTTCACATCCCAGGTGTACTGTAGATAAATCAGTTTTACATTAAACTGTCTAAAGATGGTGAGATAAAATGTGAAGGGATTTCAATAACTCCTCACTTTACCTTAAGGGATTTTCTACTCATCTCCTTGAATGATAGCGAAAACTAAGGATTTTCAGCCAGCAAAATACACAGCATCTCTTACTATCAGCATCCGGACAGGCAATAAAAACGTTATGGCATCCCCCTTGTTTGTACAAATCTGAATGTATTCCCCTTGTTACAGTACAACTGTTGAGTAGACGTACAAAAAATACTGTATGTGTGGAAACAGCTGAACCTCCTTTTGCTGAACTTGGACAAACCACTGTGAGATTTTGTTTAAACTACAATGTTTTTGGATGAAATTAGCTTTTAACCACACAGACCACAGGGATGGGAAATCTCCTGTGTCACCAATTTATTATTTTGTATGGCTCATAAACAGAGGGATCAGGATTCTATCACTCTTGCTATAGTGAGAGTGTAATGCGCAGCATTGAGTCTGGAGCTAATTTGCAGCTAAAATACTTTCAACAGTGAAACACAGCAAGTTGATGTGTTTGAGATCCTCCAGGGATTTCCAGTGAATTCCTGCAAATTGGGTGTGCAGCGGTACCTATTCTTACTTTAGCCTTATTAGCTTTAGACTCTATTTCACCACAGAATCTCCTCATTTGTATTTACATCTTTTTTCTATTGTTCTTACTGTTGTGTATAAATTCACTGTGTGTCAGCTATGGATTTAATGCAATGTTGTTGCCCATTATTTCTGAAGCACTGTCCTGTGGCTTGTCACAAGGCATAAATATGAGTCCCATGGAACAATGGTTTGAGCAAAGTATTGTCAGGAAGCTGACTGTATTGTCAGACACATGTCTGTAGGCTCTGATAATAAGAGAATTCTTGACGAGTTAGAAGTGTGTTGACAAAACAGTGCTGCTCGTAGTCATTTATAGATGGGTTCAGTTTTACAAATCCATTTCTCATGTACCTAAATGAAATTCGAAACAGGTTTTGCTTAGTTTGCAGTCGTTCTTTCTGTTCATGCTTGACATTAACCTTTCCTAATATGCTCCCATTATGACTAATAGGGGACAGAATCCACAGCCCTGCAGATTTTCCACAGATTTGTTCAAAAAATTTAGTAGAAGTTGTTTTTCCTGTAGCTGATTTTGACTGTTTACAATCTCAAACGGTCAACATAAGTAAGCCACTGTCAGTTTTACTTAAAAAGTTTCTCTTTGACAGTTTTTCCATGCTGAGCTGCTGGAAAAACTGCATTTTGAGATATTTTTCACATGCTAACCACTCAACAGATATTAAGGAATTTTCTGTCCTGTTTGAACAAAATGAATTACAGCCAGCAGAAGCACTTTTGTTGTCCATTTGATACCTGACTCACATGAAACGCTTTGATTCCAACCCCTCCAAAACATTTAAATGAGGTCTCTCTTTGACAAGTGGTGAAACTTACTTTACCCAGGTATGAAGCAAGCGCAAAGGCTTCCAGTGACGTAGCTCTTTCATGGAGATAAATCTAAGAGCAATGACAAATACCACAGCTGTTACATTCTCTGGCTTTGATGTTTCTGCTTTCATCTGTTACTGCCTTCATGAATGTGAGTGCACACAAGCACGCACGCAAGTGTTTAAGATAGTATCCAAGAGCCAGTTGCCTCATGTGGAAAGACAGCTATGCTAGCCTAGTTGTCTGGACACTGTCAAAGAAAAAAAAATCCTTACCGGTGCAGGGAGATATTCAGAATTAATTATAAAAGATAAAATATTTCAGCGTTCTTCATTTGAGCTTTTCTTTCTATTCTGTGTTGCATTTTGCAAAGATGGCTTTGGTCACTGTGATCAAGGATTGGAGCTTCCTCCCTTTAAACAGCTCTGGTGGAAGGAAAAGAAAATTAACTGTGGATAAAGGAAGTATTTAAGTTTCAAAATGAGCCCCACAGGGCAGCTTTTACATTACAGACAAGTATTCATCCGGAAAGAGTTATACACACACACATTAATGCACACATATACACACTTATTGTTTGCCCTACTACTAGGATTGAATTTAGCATCTTATGTATAGGCTACAGCTTACAACAGGATGTAAATACATTTATACTTTTGTTTATTTTTTCAGCAGTGGGACCAAATGTATTAACAGTAAAGAGGAGCTGCTGGATAAAATGTTGGGTTTCTTTCCAGGCACTTCTGGGGACTGATGATGATAGAATGCATTATCATTTACAAATTCAAGTGTATGGTATTTTCCAAAGAAGTCTCATCCAAGCCGCAGTCATAAATTCAAGATTTACAAAGTTATTCAATGCCAAGTTTCTCATAAAAATCTAGACATCATTAGTGTACAGGGGAGAAAAACAGTCAACACAGCCATGAACTATTATGAAACATCATGGAACCATTTACAGCAATAGAAACCTCTGGGGGGCTGTGTATCTGGATGGCTTTTGCGAAATTATGAAGTAATGGCTTGAATTGGTGTCATTGAGATTTACAGAACATGCAGGTGTTGTACTTCTTTCTCTGTCGCAGGTCTTGTAAAATAGATTACCTTCCATCAAACCATTCTCTGCATCCAATTTGCAAGCACTACGAGCACACTTTGGTCCCCTGCAGATGATCATTTGAAGGGGGTTATGCTTTTTTTGAAACATGCAAAGGAGATTCCCTCAATCCTGCGGGAATATTAAATGTTTGTTGTTTATTTTGTTAGCATCTAAGTGTCCAGGAAGGGGTTTTCTTATTGCTTCAGGGGGTTCTGTGCATGTAGTATTTGTAATGCTTTTTCAAAGCAACACTCAAGTGTTTGTCTCTTGAGTTCAGCTCAGATGGTTTACAGTGAATTATTGGAAATAAATAGCGCAACCTTCAATGCATTTACAGCTGCCAAGAAAACTTTAAGCTCAGAATTTTTTTTTTTTTTTTTAAGTAAAATAAAAAATTGTTGTATATAGAACAAGTACAAGTCTGGAAGCCTCCATCATCAGTTCATTTTACATGAGATATTAATGTTTCCAATAATGATTTTATTAAATTTAATCATCAAACATAATTATAATTAATCAATTAGTTGCATTAATTGTTTCTACATATGTTTTTTTTAATTCTATTTTTCCATGAGGAGAACCAGCATTTATTACAACCCTCTTTGTTTTCAATTAGAGTTTAACTCCTGCTGAAAAGATCACATTTTCAGCTTCTGCTTTATTGAAGCTGAAGATAATCACTTCCTTATCTTCATTTTTCCACAGCAACAGGAGCAAGACCCTACAAATCTTTATATATCCAACCTGCCAGTGTCAATGGATGAGCAGGAGCTGGAGAACATGCTGAAGCCCTTTGGTCATGTCATTTCCACGCGGATACTGAGGGACGCCAATGGCCTGAGTAGAGGAGTCGGCTTTGCCAGGTATACACACAACTTCACCCAGAGAGCCACAAAATGATCTCCCTTCCACCTCACATGCTTTTCATGCGGTGCTGCATTCTACTGGTCCTCATACTTGTCTAAGATAAGTTCGCATTTGTTGCAGATAAATGCTATAAGCAATATCAAATTACTCACTGCCATTTACAGCCCACAGACTTTTAGCTCCAATGATACAACTCCACATAGCTGCACCCTTGGCCTCCTCACCCTCACTCTGAGTGTGTGTGGTCTTCTCGGTTACATCGCAGAGTGTGCCAGTGATTAGAATGCAGTCAGTGATACATTCTGGGTCACTGACTATATGAAGAAAAATTTGAGACCCATTCAGAGACACGCTCACACTCCAAATACACACGCATACACACAGTCACTCTCCTCACTAAACGTTTTTCTCTGCACACATACACACACACACACACACACACACACACACACACACACACACACACACACACACACACACACACACACAC
>JBBBVU010000006.1:21186710-21211581 GCA_037177055.1 Atherinosoma microstoma | reverse complement strand
CCATCCATCCATCCATCCATCCATCCATCCATCCATCCATCCATCCATCCATCCATCCATCCATCCATTTCTTTACCAACTTATTGTAATGCAAGAGGGCTGGAGAAATCCCAGCAGCTACTATGCGAGGGGGCAGGGTAGAGACATTTGAAAAGAACATGGATGGACCTCAATAAATTCCTTTGGATGGGATAAAGCCTTATATGGACATTTCTTTTGATTACATATGAGAAAATCTTATTTGATTTGACAGCTGTACATACATTTTTTTTCTTCTTGTATGAGCTAACAGTTTTAAAATTAAAAACTACCTTTTTTGTAAAATTGAGGTCAGACCCAATTGTCACACGTTAATTTCTAATCAGCCAACTCGTCAGCGTGCACATCATGAAGGACGAGAGCGTAGTTATGATCTGTACCTCTGGCTTTTCCAACACATCTCCCCTGAACAGTGCCGAACATTATTAATCAGAGCGTGTGTACACTTTTGACTGAGCTGCAAATAGGCCCTAACTGCCTCCCTGCAGTCCCTGCCACAAATGATTATCACTGCACCGATTAAAGTGGTGAGTAATGCAACCCCCCCAGGGGCCACCGCTGCCCATCTCCTCCATCACTGCCACTGACCCCTCTTGTTAGCCCAATCATGCCCAGTGGACGGAGGGAAAGAGGAAGTGCCGGCGGTGTTCTCCTTGCCAAGAGCTTGTTCAGTCTCACACAGCACGAGTGTATTAACAACTCTTGTGGGCTCCTTCTTTGTCATCCTAAGTGGATGTCCTCAGTTCATGAAACGTGTTTACTAAAGTTTTACTCAGTTAATCTAAAGAATGTCATTCACAGATCATGAAAACATAGACAATACTCAGTAATTTAAGCCCTTTTTGCCTTCCCCAAAAGCTCACAGAAAATGTTTTAACGAGCTTCACTCACCGACTAACTTCTCAGACTGTCTCATTAGGGCCATACTTGAGGAGTGTATCATTACTCAGCAGCACACTTAATCATTTTTTCCTCCCAAATCTGTGAGTGTGTTTTTTGGAGTGTGAAATCACCCAAATGAATTGACTTTTCGTTTTTTTATTTTTTTTTATTTCTGCAAAGTAATCGCCGGATAATAGGCTGAGAGCCGAAGGCGTGCTTGCTAATTTTACATCAATTAATGCTATTCAGGGAGAAGCCAGTAATTGATTGCTGCAACACTCACACAGCCAAACCATACTGCTTACATTTTCGGTGCGTAACGGGCTTTGGATTTTAGATCTCATCATAAATCTTCATCTGGAATCCTTGCATTTATAAGTGGATAATTAAGCTCTGTATGTATTTTATATACCCCTTTAATTCTACTTGGAAATAGGGATTGACAACTCAGTTTTGTGAAGCAAAGAGAATGCTAGTTAAGACAGAGAGCAAGTTTAGAGGAAAAAAATGGGAAGTTAATAAAACTTTCCATTACTTAACTGTCTGAATCTTACATAGGTTTTGTAAAATCTTAAGGCACCACTACAAACACTTTGGTTTGGCCTTAATGACATGAGGAAATTAGCAAAGGTGAATCCAGAAATATGACCTAAACATATATATATGTGTATATAAAAAAGGAAATACAGATATTTATAGGTTAACACAGACAGTTTCATGTATAATCTTGCAACTCTCCTGCTATTTTCCCGAACTCGCGGATCTTGCTACCCGGACTGCAATCGCCGACGCTCCGCATCTGACACACCCGTTGTAAATTGGCGCGCCACTGAGGTTGAAAAGTATGGCAAGCCCAAAGGACGCCGTTAATTTACGTCCGATTATTTGTCCTTTGGGCTTGCCATAAAACGAAACCGCGGCGCAGACGGAATGCGTTGCACACACACCCAGTGTAATTTGGCCTTTAACCAAGGTAGCCAGAAAATGAAGGCAACGGCTACTTGTAAAGAGAAAATATTTCAGCTATAACTATTATCATTTTCAACCATAACCATTTAGTTTTGATTAATCAAGTAATTTTATTGTCTGATGTAAGTATAAGTGTTTTCAAAAAGTTGTCATAGCTGTCATGTGCTGGTCTTTATACGATGTCATCCGAAGGTTTATTGTCAAAAGTGCTGTGAGGGTTTTCCGACAATCTTGTGGCTTATTAGAGAGATGACTTGAGAATGGTTTTTTGAGTTGTATATTTCCTTCCTGTATCTTGAAGCGGTGGTGCTTTACAACATGTTATGACCCATAATATATTTCCCCAAGATATATTAAGGATCTTATTTTAGAACAGAGATGTCAAAATCATTTTAACTCAGGGGCCACATTTAGCATAATTTTATCTCAACTGGGCCGGACCAAAATGTTGTTGTTTTTTTAATGATAATGATAAATAATTAGGCTACAAATAGGGATGAAGTTATTCAACTTTCTTAAATCTACAGAACACAAACACACGTAGTACCGTCATGATCATGAGATCAGCTTCTGATAGGCTACCATAATTGTTGCACGGAAGACATATAAGAAATACACCAGAAATGTTTTTTTGCATTAAATTTTATTGTCTAAAACTCTCAGAAGTGAAAACAAATAGCATGTTTTGTATAAGCACAGAGGCATTGCGACATTCAAAAGATTATTGAATCCAGTGGCAGATATCGAAGTATTAATTTCAGTGTATGCACCCATTACTACTTCTGAAATTTAATTGAAAGATCAGTGTTAGAAAGGGGTTAATTTGGCTATTTTTCTCCAGGATCAGATACTCCACCATTAACATTTTGAGTGGTTCAAACTTTAGAAATCAGGTAATATTTTTACTTACCTGCAGTCCCACATATAATTCCAAGCAGACTGCATCACTTAGGTCTTATATAAACATATGTTAAATTGTGTTACTTCATGCAAAAAAGCACTCCCATTTCATTGTCATTTAAAAGTGTCTGTCATTGAAAATTGGCCTTGAATGTGAAATTGTGCAGTGTGAGAAACTGAATTGTTTCAAAAGTCTTGGCCAAATGTCTTTCATGCTTCAAACCAACAAGGTGCTTCAAAATCACTCAGAAAAATCACACTGAATTGAATGTGGGTGAGCTGAGAGCTGTATTAATTAAATGTCTCTGCAAGTTTAAATATTTTCAAAGAACGTTGGCTTTTTCTTTGCATTCTTGAATTATTTTGCTAAAGATATTTGAGTATCAGTTTAATATTCTCCTTTATTAGGAGGTTAGGGAGGATGGGGGTGAGAGTGCTAGACAAACACTGCTGGGGGGATGAACCAGGTTTAAAAAAGTTCACCAGGTGATCAGAGGTGTGGTTGAGGCATGGCCTTACTCTTAAACTGAACTTATAAAGGCCTACATTGTAACCAATGGTCAGCATAGTCACCCCTCGCTCTAACGATCCATGTTCAGCATCATCAGCGTGATTGTTTGCAGTTGTTTGAAATGTGATGCACCACTGTAAGAAGTTTAGGCACTTTTCTAAAATCCTATACATGATATACAACAGTAAAAAGCTCAGTCACCGCTTCATCTCAGATAACTGACCATAACTAAGTGTTTTGAGATGACTTTTGGTGGGAATTGTTGCTATATAATCAAACTGAAATGAATTGTTGTCTTTAGTTGGGGTTGGTTGAAGATCCAGCAATCTTCTACAATAAACAACATTAACATGGAGTGTTTGTTTATTTAAAAAACGAATAGACACCATGTAGGTTTGTTTTTTTTTTCTTATTATTTTTCTGCTTTTTTATCAGCTTGGTTATGTTGACAGAACTGTGAGAACTATAACACAGACACATGGTGGCAGGTGGAATTGTTGAGGAAACCTTGTTCAGCAGACTGTTTCAAAGTCATGGGCAAAGCCCCTGAAGGACAGATTTAACACCTAGGAAGAAGAATGGGCATCTCTGGTGCATTCACTAACTGGGTGATGAATGAATTACAGCTCCTAAATTTAGCCAGGCAGTCTACCTTGAAATCAGGCTAGACTTCCATCTTCGGAACGCAGACAGGCTGCATATTACGTCAGAAGCCACGACCTCTATTTCTGCATTAAGGAAAAAGGAAGATTGATGTCTGACCAAACATTTCATGGTTGCCAGAATAATATGTTGAAGGTGGTGTGCTGTTCACACATTTCCCTGAATGGTCACAGTGTACAGGCAGCATCATTTTGTCAGAGAAGACATCATGCATCAGATGCAGATTATGTGAACAAAATAGTTTTAGGCAGGCAAAAACTTCTCATAGGCTGTTTTGCAAATTATTATTGGGATTACTTAAGTTACTCACTCATATATCTTCAATCATTTCCATAATGTTGTATAGGTTGTCAGTGCATAAGCAGGTGAAAACAGGCAATTTGCCAGGGTTTTCTGCAAGCACGTCTGACAGTAATTGGATGCTTCCATTGTTTGGAAAAGAAAGAGCACGAGAGTTTTTAAGGTTCTGCCAAATGTTTTAGCAATTCCGTGACTGACCCTATAATCAGCAGCCATATTAATGTCCACTTTGTTTAAGCTAGTTGTAAACACAGAGTTCATGATGCACAGCATCTGAACATCACATTCTTGACTTGACCTCATTTGCATCGCCACACATCCACAAAGCAGGCGTCCTTGTTTTTACTCTTAAATATCATACTTCTCTCCTTCAAAACACTACTTGTGCACAAAAAGTCCCTGCGTGCATGCAGATATGTTGTGCTGTAATTCAAAACTCTGCTCCCTCTTGTCAAATTTACTGTTGCATGTGCAAGTGTCCTGCTCTCAAGCTTGAAAGACTTGATAATAAAGCACAATAAAATGGCCTACAATAAGATTACTGAGAACACAGCATTGGCTACATACTTCTACATATTTCTGGCAGGAGGTTTTATCCATACATCTGATTAATGATAAACCTGCACTGGTAACTGAGCCACTACAGTGCTACCTGGGTGGTAATTCCTGCATCTAATGAAACCCCAGTATGGGGTTTCTGCAGTACCAGAGGCTACAGTTTCAGGAATCTCATTTTCAAAGCCACTTCTGGCACTTTTTAAAGTTTGAATTGTGCAAAAATGCTGAAAGGTGTATTGGAAATGGGAGTCCTGAGAGTTTTGAAATGAAGCACAACATAAATTTATTTGCATGCAAGCAGGGACTTTTGAGTCCGAAAGCAGAGCTTTAAGGGAAGAGAAGTACAATATTTAAGCATAAAAACAAGGAAGCCTGCTCTTAAAAAGAAAAATTTTGGCTACTGTCAATTAGAACATGTAAAGAAGGTGGCTTTCTTGGCTAAAGGCATTAATATAACCTCACAGAGACGAGCATGACATCATTCAAGTCTCAGACAAAATAAAGTCTTATATTTCTGGATATCCAACCAACAGCTTGGAGTATAATATAAATTAGAAATTTCAATTAAACTGACTGATTCTATATTAAGAATAAAGGGGGAAAGGCAATGCTTTCCTCTGACTGTAATTTCTCCAGTTTCAGTTTACTTCTTGAAGACGTTGAGATTCTTCAATGTCTGCACCAAGATGTTGCATATTTCCAACTTTCCACACAGGCTTACGTCGTAAAGATGGAGGAAACACCAAAAGAGGCACTGAACCCCATGACACCTTTATCTCCTGCAAATTGGAATTTAAAATCACAACTGTTGCACGTTTAATACAGTTGCATGTTTTCATGGAATCCAATTTGCTTTGTGCTTTAGGGTTATTCCCTTCATAAACACTTAACACTAATGTGCTCAGAATAATCAGCCAACCATGAATTATACAGACATGACACGCAATTGTCGGGCATTTTGTTTGCTGGGATAATATGGCGGCTCTACATAAAAATGCAAAATGTAATTTTAATGCTTAACTCATTGGATGTGAGGAGAGGAAAACACAATGTGCTGAGCAAGCAAAGGTGTTCATCTTGCAGAGAAATGTTCCCTTTGAAGTAAGTAATGAAACAGGTATATATGTGAGGAAGCGGCCTCCTAGATAGGATAAGGAAATAAAATTCATTCTGTGGGTTTCATTTACATTTACACCGTTTTAGAATGATGGTGTGCTGTATGATAGTTGTAAAAACTCCAGTGTAGAAAATAAAACTTTATGCTCTCATCTTCTCCGTATCTCCATCTTTCTTAAACATAAAGAAACAAAGTCATCCAGCATATAAATGATGCTTTTATAAACGATAGTTGGAGGCTGAAGAGGATTGAGAAACATATTTAGAGCAGATTACTGACAATGTTCTTCAAAGTGATTCATTTTTTCACATATCAATAATTCCGGTCTTGAAATTCATTGCTCGGGTGACGGGCATGTCTCGTGGGAAGTTTGAAGTTGCTGTTGCTCATAGAATTTAAATCTAAAAGTTTGTTTAATTATCCGGAGCTAAGACAGATTTGTTGTTGACAAGGCTTTGGAAGCGCATATTTGGGCTGTCACTTTTTCAGTTTAATCTTCGGTTGGTTGCTATCAGTTCAGTTTTGTCTCGTGTCCCTTCAAGTGACATCAGTTTAATCCTCTGAACATTGTAAGTGGAACAAATGCCATGTAAATGGGAATGTTGTGAAAAACACACAGAGGATTATGTGAACCTTAAATCAACTGTCAACACTGAATTTTCAGCCTGACTCGTGACTCTGAAGGGTTTACTTGATGAATGCATGCACCATATAAACTCTGATAACAATGCTACCATGCATATTTAAATTTTGACACAAGTTTGGCACATTTTTTCATAATTTTGCCTGCTAGCACATACTGGCAAGCAAACGGATAAAATCTTTGTCAAACATAGCTCTGCTGTTAAAGATATTGCCCTACAACAGTGAGACAGAGATTTGTGAATTGCAGGATGTGGCCTCTTTAGTTTGGACTTCCTTCTCCATCACCTTCAACTAAACCTCGATCAGATTAAGTTTAATTCAATTAAAACTCTGTTATGTTTCTAAATACTTACATATGTTGTTTAATGTGCCAGGATTTATCATGTCGTTGGAACAGCGCACTTCCATGAGACAAACTCATGAAGTCATGGAGTCTGCCACGATGTAGGGCAGTAACATAATATTCACAAAAGTGCCACGACCCTCAGGTTATGTCTGTTGACCTGAGTATCCCTCACACTTCTATCCAACTAACTTTAAAATGTATTTTTAACTTGCACTTATAAACAGCATCATGACAATCTCCTGTTCCAGCACAGCCCAAAAGTGCTCTATTGGATTGAGATCTAGTGACTGTGGAGGCCATTGGAGGCCAGTGAATCCCAGTAGATCTGCAGTTCGTGAAATACTCCGACCAGTCCGTCTGGCACCAACAACCCTGCCACGTTCAAAGTCTGTTAAATCCTCTTTCTTCCCCATTCTGGTCTAAATACATTGAGTTGCTGCCATGTCATTGGCTGATTCTATTTGTGATTACAAGCAATGCAGCAGGTGTAGTAAAGTGGCCAGTGGGCGTATCTCTAAAATGACCCTGTTGAAAAGTTTAATTTCCATTCTTTAAATTTTTTAATCTTTTGCTCCTCAGATAATTTGTTTGGATCCTTGTTCTTTGAAGCTCTATCTGAAGAACCGCTGCTACATCGCACTTATTCTGATGAACCAAGCCTTGATAATCTCACAGTGGATTAATAGGCTTGTATTTCCGACAATTCAGTTAAAGATAGAAAACTCAGTCTTTATTGAATGGCCTTTTTTAATCTTTCATATCCTGTTGCTACCACTTTTCTCAATAAGTAACGTGCAGATATAGTCATGGTTTAAAGGGAAAATGTGATTCATTAGACCAGGACTCCCTCTTCAATTCTTCTGTTGTCCAGTAAATAAGGGTCTGAATCAATGCGCAATGAGCTCAGCTGGTTGGTCCGTGTACGTTCAGGAGGTTTGTTTTTACCTTTGAAACAAATTACATTATGTATCCTTCCAATTGCTGCTAATTGCTGCTTATTGTTAATCTAATTATGAATTTTATGAGCTTTTGTTTACTTAATCTACAAAATCCCTTCAGAAGTGTTTTAGTTACAAGACAATCTCTTGTTAAGAGTCGTTGCCTATGTTTTACTCCCAGTAAGCTGCTCTTTCGGGAGTTTTGGTTACATCACACTGTTTGTTCATTTCAAACAGTGAAGAGCCTTAAGGTTTACTCCTCAAGAATCCAATTTGCTGTTTCTGAACGTACAATTGTGTTTTATTCTTAAAAAGAAAAAAAGACACGGTGAAACTGTGAAAAATAAATTGGGATTTTCATTCAGTCTGGAATCAATAAACGGACCCCAGAAAAATTATTTTCACATCTTGTTTTATGTTTCAGCTGCTTTTCATCTTGAAAGTAAAAGAAAAAAAAACTTTTCCATCTTTTTACTCTTTGTTGATATGTCAGGTATTCAAACTGAAGATAATAAAAAAAAATAATGGCGGCCTATGAATCAGCAATGTGTCAGAATGTGAGTGGACAAGACAGCCTCTTCATGCTTGGTTAGGTTTTCTCTCTCATACTCAGTAGGGCAGAAGGTTATGCCCATGAGCTGAAAATCACATTGGAGGGGTCGGTTTGCTACGTAAGGTATTGTCTCTGACTTGCAAAGTTCACCTGGAAAAGAAACAGCTAAATAAAGCAAAAATGACAAAAAGGAAAGCAGCTGATTGTGTTGATCCTGGTTGGGGGTGCTTCACTTATTCCAAACAAATTCACAAAAAGAAAAAATAAGGCAAACTGATTGTTCCTTTTCCAGTCGCTGCTTTGGGAAGTGCCACACTCGATTAGGCCCCACATTTCTTCTTGAGTATTATGGCTGACATTAAGAAAGCATGCTCTCCTTCTCTATCACCGCTTCCACACAGCCGTGACTCACCATCTCCCCCGCAAAGCATTGTGGCCGAGGCCTGAACACTCCCCAAAGAAAATCCCTCCACTGGCCTGAAGCGCCTGCAAGAAAGGAGACAGGATTTATCTAGTGTGTGCCCTCAAAGCTCCACTTGCGGCGTTCAGAGGATGCGCGCTGTCAGCTGCAACACCAAGTGAGAGGACAGTTCCTCTTGCAGTTGGCAGCTGTTCTGAGAGGGGAAATGTGCTTCGCTATGACACATTTCTACTTTTTTTAGGTTGCTGTGTGTTCAACTGCTGTATGCTCTGAGTCCTGATTTAGTGTTGAATGTGCCTCTCGCATGCTTTTCATACTTTGCCAAGAAGATGTTGAGACCCTGATGTGTAAAACCTGCTTTGACAGAGGAACACCACCAACCGCCGAAGGAGAGCTCAAAATGAATAAGTGCACATGTTCGGAGCGTTATATACTTTTTGATTAAGCGATGGGATTATCTCCCGTGAGGACTTGTGTGAAATTCAGACAAACCAAATGCAGTGAAAAACACTGAATGGGAAACTGTAAATCAAAGTGGGAGCACACACACGCACTCACACACAAAAACAAGCCCTTATCAATCAAATGTGCTTCTTTGCTCTTTACTTAATGCAGCAGTATTATAAGTCGTTTGCACAAACAGTGAAACTGAGGGGATCTGATTTACACAGGAAGCTCTGGGTCATTAAACGAATAACAGAAATGCTGATGTAACAAAATGGCATAGAGTCAGTTTATCAGACACTATTTTAGGGAAAATTCATGTCACGTTTTCAGGGAAACTCTTTATGAGAAGTGAACCCCCTCAAGTGACTGCCACTCTCTTATGCTGACTGTGTATAGTCTTATCTCGTTCATACACGTTAACTATAATGTAAGAAGGATTTGACTGAATTATGTGAAGGAAATAACTGATATGTGGTTGGAAAACCTGTTCTTGAAGCCTTTCCTCTGTGAAGGCAATCCCAGGCTCCATACTAAGCTAACAGAAAAGGATGGAAACCCAAAATCACAGAGATAAAAGCATCTTTAAAGTGGACTCCAGGTGATGCTACTGTCACACTTCTTTTTTTTTTACAAGCACTGGAACATCTTCTCATTTCCTGGTGGAGATATGCAGAAAGGTCTTATTTGGTGTCAGTTCCTGAATCACCAGGTTTATTGAGGGAGAGCAGTTAACTCTTTAAATCCCGTCCCAAGAAAAAATTGGGAGAAAAGTCTTTTATTTGTTTTTTTTTTTAAATCTGAAAGTTGCTCCAGGTTGGAATTGTCTTGCTATGTGGGGTGGAGCGGAGACATGTAAAGCCAAGGTGGTCACTGGCCGCTGCATTCTTTAAGCCACGGGAACAGAGAAACAACAACAAAAACAACAACAACGGCGGATCCCCGTGTTTTTCGTGTTCTGCTACATCTTTTCAAGTTATTTGGTCTCTTAAAACAAAACTTACTCATCATTCAGCATGTATGTCGCCAGCGAAGATGTTGTCTTCCAGTTTAATGAGGATGTAGTAGGAACTAGTGTAAACATGCGATGTATCATTGCAAGTTTTCACTGTCATCTAAAGGCCTGGCATGCGTACTACATCGTATTCACTCAATTTGCAGAGTCGTGTCAACGGTGATCGGATTAGTTTCGCGGTCGTATAAATGCAGTTTTTTTCTATCCTGCAAATGGGAAAAATGCAAATTTGGTAGCAGCATTGTCATGTAAAGGTGGCCTTAAATATATTGATTCACTATCATCTCTCTGTCATATAGTTATAAGCGTACATTTCCAATTCCTTATCTTTATAAATGATTATTTAACTCCATACAATAGAATTAGCTTTTCAGTTTGAAGTAAGATTGGTAGTTGATATGTTTCTAAAGTATCATGTTTGCGCAACAGGTAATTTCTGGTTTTAACCCCAAATTTCCTTAAGGGCAAACTACCAGTTTACATCATTTATCATAATCAATTCCACTACACTTGTACCAGTTTAACAGGAGCAACATAAATCAGCATGGAGTTGCAATCAAGCAGGCCTGCTGATTATCAGGAGCATGTTAATTACCAACAGCATAGGCTGTTTTTGGTTTTAACTCAGGCTATGTAAGTAAGAACCTGATTACTTATTCAGGTAAAACATTTAAGATACACTTGTTGACTCAAAAAACTTTGCTATTTATTTTGATAAATAAATTCCACCTTGAGTCTCAAAAGACTTCACTCTTTAGAAATATTGAAACATGCCGTTTATTGAGTCTTTATGCTTTTGATCCATAAATGTGGCCCATGGTGTCAGTAAAAAAGTGTGGGATTTTATGCTGATAAGTTCCAATTATCTACTATTATTTATGAACAGAATTCATTGTTTGCTAATTTGCATGCAATGATTTTGATATTTAACTGCAACCTATTACTGTTATGACAAAAACATACTGCTGCAAATCCATTCTGAATTGACAGCAGTTATTTACAGTGCATCTTTTCCACCAAACCAGGTGCAACCAGAGAAATAGGTTTCATCCTCCCCCATATTTCTTCCCCTTTGTTCTTTGCGCTTTCATCAGACCTAAAATAAAAATGTTTGTTTCCTCTGCTGGAGTTTCAAGAATTTCTTTAGTGCCCTCTTGCAATTTGCAATATCCCACTGCTCCAGTAGCCAGTAGCAGTATGTGATCTTCTCTTCACAGCAGCAGCTGCCCACCCTGCTACCAATAAACATGTCCTTTCATTTAAACATAAAATGCCACAGACTGACAAACTCCACTTCGACTCAGTAAAGTACCCCCCCCCGTACCTGTAACTGTTCAGGCATGCAAAGATCAGTCTCTAAGTACACATTGAGATTGTGAAAATATAAGACTTTAGATTCCCTTTTGTTATCATGTTTACATTGCTTATTATTGTAGTGAAATGAGTTTATGTATTGTTCTTTCTACCCAGATAATGAAAGCACTAAAACTCCTTTGCAACCCCCCCCCCCTTAATTTACCTGCGCTTATCATGCAGGTCCTGGCAACACCTTACTCTATGTAGTAACACTTGGTCCATGTTGTAGCAGTATTACAAATCACATATGGTACATCATTGCTCAATGTGTGGGTGGGTCATTTTACTGTTAGCTAAACAATGATTAAGCTTAAAGTCTGAGTAAAGTAGAAATAAATGTTCTGAGTTTGTCAAGTATGAAACAAATTTGTTGTTAATCACTCACAATCATAGATAATTAAAATGATAATCAAATCAGTAGAATTAGGTGTCAGAGTTATGATAAAATGAGTGATTATCTCTGTTCTGAGACACTAGGGGTGTATCCATACAAACCCTGACTGAGATTTTAGGCCAGCTCAAATGAAACATACAGAGTAAATAATGTAAAACTTATTTAAACCAAAGTAAACTGCTTACATGTGGTATCCCAAACCCACAATGCAGATATGAAAAATGTTGTTACCTTCCAGGTGTTGACAAAGTAACCAATATTATTAAATTGCAAAACTTACATTCTCATGACAGGTATGTCCTGCAAGGATTCAGTTGGCTTACATAGGTGAAATATGAGCATGCCATCGGCGGGACCGAGAAACTCAGTCCATGTATCAGTGTATCAGTACGTGTTGGTAGAGGTTCTGAACTCTATCACTGCAGCTTTGCACAAAATTAATCCACTGACTGGAATAACTCCTCAAACCTAGGTTCTGTCAGTCGATGTATTGCATTTAAACCTCTACGATTTGCTCCTGGCTCTGCTGGTGTGTTTTGCTTACGTGGTGTTGCATTTTAACTTCACCCCCTCACAAAATGTTTTTTTCATTGTTGCTCTGCAGTTTAAGTAAACAGTCCAATTTCTACAAATTCTGGCATCCAATGAAAACGTGTTTCATTTAAAAGTAATTTAAAAGTAAGGCAAAATAGTAGGTCTGTTTATAATGTGCTGGTGTAAATGGTGAGATCGCTGTTGTTTATTGATTAGGACTATCAAAGTTAACGTGTTAACTTTGACACACTGTCGGCGTAATTTCAGGAAGTGATGTAGAAAGCAGGTTGTGGCTCTGAAGCAGAAACAGACACAAATGGATCTTTTACATGTACAGTTTAGCTTTAAAGTTCTGCAAGATGGTGTTCAAGACAAGACTGAGGTATTTTATCAAATAAATTATTTAACTCCTAATAATGCAGGAGAAGGCAACTCAAACTGGCTATGGGTGGAGGAATGAAAAAAGGAAACTTAAAGAGACACTACTGAACTTATGCTATTTTCTCAGTGATGCGCTGCCAATCGACGGCTAATTCGGCATCCATCTTGCATCCTACCTGTACTGTGAGATCTCTTCAGACAGTAAAAAACTGTCTTTTCTCGACTCTTGTCTTATCTCTTGCTCTTCTTTGGCTCTCCTTAGTTTCCTCTCATCCTCCGATAATGTCTTCTAGTGTTTTTTTGCTGAATCTGCCTGTGTGTGTATTCAAAACGCCCGGTTTGTTTACATTCGCTTGCTAGCGTGTAACGCATGCGCGAAACGAAACTCAGCAGGCAGCGTCCCTGATGTGAAATTTATATAGTGCGGTTTCTCAGCCGCGGGACGGGGCTGGGCCGCGACGGCTCTAGACATGAACATAATAGATGTCACTGTGCCATCAAACGAGTCCGGAAAGAGTTTTAAGGTAGAAAAGTTATATAGTGGGTCTTTAAAATTACGCAGCTGTGCAGCATTCAAGGTACCTATAGGAAACCACACCTCTAACAATCTACCTCACAGAAGGACAGCTATGATATCAAGAAATAAAAAAATCTGGATTAATTATCTGTTTAGAATCTATGTGGGCTTCCTAATAGCGTACATAAGTATTATATAATGATAAATATTCTGTTAGAAATATAATAGAATAAAAAAATATTTTCTCTAAATTCTGTGATTAATATGCGATTAATCGCGAGTTAACTCAGGACACTGATGTGATTAACAATAGTTATTCATTTTAGTAAACTGACATTTATGTAATAGCTGTCTTTTTTTAAAAATTTGTTATTTGGACAGGATTAAATGTCATCTCTACAAAAACTTAATATCAGTATAAACCTTCTGCTTATGAAACAATATTTGTTCAGAACAATTTTAATTAACTTGACATGGATATAAGTAGTGATAAATTTAATTGAGCAGACACAGCTGCACCAAAATTCTTCACAAATACATTGCTTTCTGTTACAAAGCCTCAAAAGTGAGACTATCAGAGGTCAAAGTGACTACTGAAAATGTCCTTCTACATAAAAAGCAACAAACTGTTAACACATAACTATGAAAACAGGCCGAGAAATGTTGCATTTCCTGCCAAAATTGGTGCAATGATGCACCAATTTTAGCAGCTTTTCTCAGATAATCTTAAGTATTTCATGCTCTTATTATTGACCACTCACGGCAAGGGACCAAGGCTCCTTTTTAATGACTTTTCAAGGGAGTTTTAACTCATATAAACTTAATTAAGTGGCATTTTTTGGCTTTTCTTTTTTAAACAATTGTGATGTGATTGAAATTGTCTGTAGTGCCCATCTTATTGAATTTGTGATATAACACTACACACTGGAGTACTGGTACTGTGTGGGCTCTTTTTCAACTGTTTTTGGTGCTCCAATCCTATAAAAATGACAAAAATAGCAGCTCAGTTAAGCAGATTAAGTGTTAATGAAATGACTCAGTAGAAAGAAAAGAAAAAAAATTTAAATGGTGGATTTTTATAACGTTTGAACCAATTCTGGTCGATTCAGATCCAGTTTCAGGCCTTGTACTATTAGCACTTACTTCATTGGCTTGGGAAAAAAAACAATTTTTGCCAGCCAGGAGGAATTGTACAAATAATAGCAAGTCTTTTTCCCTCTGAATCTGAAATTTATCACAAACAAATCTCTCAACAGGCATCTACAGACTTAGTGAGCTTTTTTTTTTTAGCACATTTGGATGAGCAGACTTGAGATCTTTTTTTGAAGCAGTACCTGCAAATAAGGTGATAAACATTCAGCGGCATCATTATAGAACTTCTGTTGTTGTTGTTTGGTTCGTTCAGATCTTTCTAAAAGGTTTCTGACATTAGATTGGTGAATTTCGGGATCTCTCTTTCAAAAGAAGTTTTTAAGATGTTTGAGATGTTTTGTTGAATGTACTACCCATTTCAAAACTCTGAACATTTTGGCAGCATTTCAATTTGAGCTTTGACTTTGATATTCCATAACTTTCTTTTATTCTCCATGAGACTAAAAATCATTAGACTATTACAAGTACCATTTTTAAATCAACATTTGAATTAAGTAGATTATTGTCAAGCACTTTTTTGGATACCTTCTTGAAATGTATCCAATGATAGCAAGCTGTTTTATCTCCAAGGCAGCAAAGCAACCCAAACCATTGTATCTACAAAGTACTACAAAGCGATACCTCAGATATCTCTTTGTTACCTGGGTTGACTTACCCAGACATTCAGGATCTGGATAAGTGGTTCAACGAAGCTGGTTATCAACTCAGTAATTCTTTTTTTTTTAACTTGTCCAGCATTAGCAAGCAGAATGATTATTGTGACTGCTGTGTTTTGTCAAGCAAATTTGCTTTGCCAAGAGGAGCTTTATATGTATAAAGCCCCTCTTGATAATATGAATTATTTTTATTTATTTTCATTTTTTTTATTTTGAATGATTGTTTATTACTAAATTTACACCTTACTGCTCGACCCGACCGGAGGGGACAGAAAATAAAAAAAGAGAACAGAAAAGAAAAGAAGAAAGAGAGGGAAAAAAGAGAGAAAGAGACACCATACAGAAAACAATGCAATTCACCCAGACTATTAACAACCTACTACACTTCTACCGACACACAACAGAGAATATCTCACGTTCCTTGCAGGAAGGCAAGGCTTTTCAGCTAATCTTTTTTTTTCTTTTTCTTGATATTATTATTAACATTCTTATTATTTATTTATTAATCTTTTTCCTCACTGCAAAAAACATGGGATATTCTCGGTCGTGTGTCTGTATTTGCTTAGTGTGTTGTTTGTAGTCCAGTTGAATCGCATTGTTTTCTGTATGGTGTTTTTTTTCCCTCTCCTCCCCACCCCCCAACCCCCACTTCTCTTTCTTCTCTGTTCTTTTTTCTCTCTTTCTGTCCCCTCCAGTCGGGTATAGTAAGGTGCAAATTACAAAATAAAAAACTAAAATAAAGATTTTTTTCAACAGGGACTTTATACATATAAAGCTCTACTTGATAAAGAAAATTTTCTCAGTCGAAACAACAGCCAGACAATCATTGTGCTTGCTGTAATGCTAGACAAGCAAGTGGGAAAAAAATTTTGATAGAATGTGAAAATATGGTGAGTAGTTTAGCATTGGTTTATGAAACAAGTACAGTGATGGGCTAAGCCCAATAAATTTCCATAACCCTCTTAAAATTAATTTTTAGTCATGCGTAATTTAGTAACTTAATATATATATTTTTTTTTAGTTAATTGCCAACCATGAACATCAGGTCTTTTTTTTTAAAGGCAAGAGAACAGGACAGGTGAGTGAGAACAACATTTTTACACTGATATTTGGATAATAATAATAATGATAATAATAATGATAAAATGTATCCTCTCAGACAATTTTTTTCCCTTACAATATTGAGTTGTAAATAATG
The DNA here is from genome assembly GCA_037177055.1 of Atherinosoma microstoma. NCBI lineage: Eukaryota > Metazoa > Chordata > Actinopteri > Atheriniformes > Atherinidae > Atherinosoma > Atherinosoma microstoma. The sequence goes on along the minus strand of JBBBVU010000006.1, from coordinate 21,195,092 downwards.
ACTAAATGTGCAATAAATCTTAATACATGGGTGGCATACAGGATTCAAATCTGTACTTTGAGTAAGATGAGACTGAGTTTTAACATTAGTGGTTATTCATCCCTACATTAAAATTACAATATATTAATATAATATGAATATACTATTATTATTATTATTAAAGAACATGGGCAGGTTAAACTTTAAAGTAGATAAAAGTAAATGTTGAATACATTTTTTTTGTGATCACACCAGTAGATTAAATAATTTATTACTTTTTTGGCATACCGAATCACCCCTTGTAATGATTAATTATTTTGTGGGCTAAGCCCCTGATAATAAGAATGTCTAGCTCCGCCCCTGCTGTGCAGGCTACAGATCAGACAAAAATATGGCAAAAATTACAGAAAGAATGAAATTCATGTAAATAAGTGAATCTGTTTAAACGTCCTTCCTGACTGAGGTGTATGAACTCCTGTATCTTTCTGAATTGAAGCTGAAAATTGCACCAACGCCTCCAACACATTCTAGCACAGTTGATATATGTGTCTATGTGGGCGTGTTTGTGCATGTAAACTCTGGCCTGTAGCACTCGGCCTATGTTTAATGTCTGAGACCATATTCAACGTTGTATATTACACAACAAGAAGAATGTTTCCCATATGATTATTTTATGTCTGCGTGAATATACAGCATATGATTGTCTTTTGCTTGTACAAAAGAGAATAAAGGCAACATTTCTATTGTTCTGCCTCAACAGAGGCCATGCTAAGGAAGTTAAAATCAATAAGCTAAAATTGACAGATTTAGGTATTATTTTAAACATTTCCCTTTGCTGCTTAGTATTTTTTTTTTTTTTTTTTTTTTTTTTCATTAATTCAATAAATAGCCCCCTATCTTCTTTTCATTCTCAATTTCATTCAAGTAGTATTTTTATGTGAACACAAATAATAATTGTTTTAGATCTGCTGGAGTTTCTCTTCTCTGTACCATTGTGTCTGGTATGCAGGCGAGAAAGTGTCTTGTAAGTAAACTTCAGAAGTTTTCAGCTGTCAATTTTGTTGCTTTCTCTGCTTCTCTAATAAAACAATAAAATAACAGCAGAGAATAGATGGAGATATGTTTTTCTCATGTTCTTAAAGTAGCGATAATTTGCCTTAGAAACATTTGCTCTTCAGTTAACTTTCAACTTATGAAGGTGAAATTATACTCTTTGCTCTACTTTAATGATAAATTCTGCCTGTATTCTTCTCAAATGTATCTTACAACAATATAAACCTATAAATTTGAATTTTACATTTTCAATTATGTATCACACTCAGTTTATTCTTATTATAGTCCAGAAGATTGAACATTTTACAATGTACCGTACATCTACAGAGGTTCTGCTGAAGTATCACAAATAAACACTTAGGCCTGGTATAATGCTCCTCTCACAGAAATATGTGAACCAAGACCCAAACCTCCCTAATACTCCTATATGGTCATGGCATGTAATATATTACAAATTGCATGTCAGGACTACAGAAGCAACAAGCCTCTCCTCTGTTGTCACGGTTACCAGAGTAATGAGTCCAATCTCACACTGATGGGATGACCCTCCTGCTTTTTCTGCTTTTGTGAAAATCCTGATGTTACATGCCCACATTGGGAAAAAGGGGGGAAAAAGTTACATTGATTTTATTCTGTGTGTGTTTATGTGTGTCAGACTTTACTACTTTTTCTTATTTCATCCATGGAGTTTTGATGCTTGAAAATCTTATATTAACACTGCGAATGGTTACTATAATGACGCAAGGATTAGTCCTCACAACGAAAATTAACTAGTTAAAAGTATTTACTCTTGTTGTAATCTTTCCTGCTGGGAAATAGGAATTTTTGTGTCTTTTTTATCAACTCAACGGAACAAAGGGGATTTCTATTTTCACTTTTACTAAGATGTTAACTGTCTGACTGGTTCAGAAATTCATCCCACTATGTGCCATGTATGATATTGTGAAAAAAAAAAAGTATTGTGGAACAGACCCCTCCTTCTTGGGTAACTTTTGACACACTAACAGAACCATAAATGACTGGTCAAACAAGTTGTTTATGTTTGACATGATAACTAGGGCTGTGAAAAAAGTTTCATTGTCTATGTAAGTCAGTGAGATGGTGTGGGCATGCTCTTGAATGTGTTAAAAGGGAGATAAAAAAAAAGAAAAAAGATTTTGGCTGAAAAAGAAAGAAAAACTCTTTTATTCCACTTGTGTGAATGCCAGTTTCACAACACTAAATGTAATAATCACCAAGAGGTTTTTTTTCTTGCATATGGAAATTGAGTCTCAAACATACTATTGTTATGAAACTAATTTGCCTAAGCTTTTTCATTCCTTTGATGGAGTGAAAATGAGCAAGAATGCATAGAAATGACATTTGGTAATTGAATTTCTTTCCTATTGGCTCCATCGTTCCAAGAAACATTTGGATGAAAAAGGTTAGAATTTTAAATACGAGTTCTGTCTTCAAAAGAAATACAGACGCCTATATAGTATATTTTTTATGTTCACTTAGAGTAAGTGATATAAATTCATTTTTTTTGTTTCCTCGGGCAATGACTTTTGTGGTAGTACAGGCATACACATGCATATACACTTGACAGTCTAATGTATGTGAATACATAGATATGCATTGGATTCAAAAGACACAGGGTTGAAAGGGCAGTGATTGAGAAAAATGAATAGCAAAGGCAAACGATGATGACAGAAGCTAACAGTGTGGCCTGTTATTCAGATAAAAAGTTAAAACACTTTAATGACAAAGTGCAGTGGTCTTAAATGCAATGTAATCACACTGCACTGTGTCTCTACATCTACTTACCTTGGATTACTCCTCTGAGCCACGGGCATTGCAATCTCATCCCAATCTTCAAGCTTCATATAGCTCACACAGCTGAGAAAATGTCTTATTATATTCTAGTTTACAGCTATGAAGAATCACTTTTTACTTAAAGTAGGGGAGATAATTGGAAAGTTGTGTTTTTTTGGGTTTCTTTAGTTTTTTGTTGTTGCTATTTATTGTTCTATTGGGATGAGTTCGGGGTGAGATACATTGAAATTATATAAAACCTGCTGATATCCCCACTGTCATCCAAAACACAGTAATAAACTGCAAAAACAGGAAAAGAGTAGATGCACTGTAAAAGAACAGTAAAATGTTGGACCAGAAAATGCATTTAAAGCATTGTTTTTGTGGTGCCAACAACTCATTTCAACACAGGATTCCATATTGATCCTTTTTCCTTTGTGTGTGTGTGTGTCTGTGTCCCAGTTGCTTCATTATGCAAAGATTTGTGAGAGTATCTTTGTGAAAATTTTTGGAGGCATTATTACTATAGATGGAGAGGGATTTTAAAGTAGACTGCCTTGGTCTGTCAGACCTCTTACATTACCGCACAAGCCTTGAGCCACCATTCATTTCTTTATTCGTTGTCAGGAAGTTTTAGTAATTTATCAAGACATGGAAACTCAAATGGAAGAAGATGATGGTTTAAACTGAGTTTTTACAATCCAAACTTCTCTTGGGAAAGCTTTTTGTCATCTATCTAGGTAGCTTCAGGAATAGTTCTCCAGGCTTCTTGAAGGACACTCCAAGCTCTTCTTTGGATGTTGCCTGTCTTCTGTTCCACTATCAACATGATCCCAGACGTTTCAATATTATTATGGTTCAAGCTTTGGGGAGGTTTCGTCACTCTATGATACCTGTTGCCACAGATTTTTTAGACCACTTCTTATGTCATTTAGCGTAGCCTTTTTTTCCCTGTTTTTCCCTTCCTGAAAAAGAGCTTCTTGATAGCCATTATTCCATGGAGACTTTGACTGATGTTGTTTTAGTGAAACCTCATCAACTGAAGGGCCAGATACATCATTCAGATCCTGTGTTAGGTCTTTGCTGGATTTTCTTTCGATTTTGGAAGAACATTTCTCGCAGATACTGTTTACCTGCTGTAGACTGCCACTTCTTATTTTTTCAGTTTCCTCATTTTTCACTTAATAACTCTTTGGAAATCACATTGTTGGTGCAAAAATATATTTTTATATTTGTCATACTTTTTTATTTTATATTTAAAGTATTTTATGTTTTATATTTGTCATACTGTCTTGTCTTTGACATTTTAGGTGCAACTAAAGAAATGGAAACAGATTGTGTATATTTGGCTGCTTGAAACAAAGTGCCTAAAGATACTATTTACGATTGATTCTTTGCAAAGTTGTGGTAAGGCACCTTTTTATGTTTGAATGACTGAATACACCACAGTAAGCTGGCTTCACAAATCAGCATGTATCTTAAAAATAGTCAGACACAAGAACCTGGCTTAGAATCAATGAAAAAGCAGTCAATGTCCAAAGAAAACCGTGAATGTATGGATAACTATTGCTTAAAACTACTTGAACAACAATAAGAAAGTCTGTCTCCTTGAATAGAAATATAAAGAAATGGGGGGTGGCTCAACACACACAGTACTGGATATGTAATTGGAGAATGTTGCATTGGGAAAATGATGATGATTGAACCCATATAACCACTCTCAGCTGGACATGCAACTTTTTGTCATTAACTGTTTTCTTGATAAAAATCATAATTATTCAATTAACACTTTACGTATTCAGTGGACGGGATTATATGATTTCATCACAGCGAATTAGCTATAAACTTCAAGATATGAAAGTGTCATCAGTGTCCTGTTTCATGTGAGGATTATACTTTTTGTAGTCTTTGTTGAGTTATGCTTTCACTGAAGTAACCATTATTCACACTGACTATTTTTCTAACACACAAAATATGTCCTGAAAATACATTAAGTCAATATACAATTTAGCCTTTTCTCTTCAGAATAATAATGCCCATATTGGGCTACTTTCCTCTTTAGCTTGAAGTTAGAGTTTGGCAAACTTTTTTACGAGAGGTCACACTCAGTTAATCCTATTTCTAATCAAGCCTCTGCTTTCTGTGGTCCAGAAAAGCACTGTATTTTCTTTGGAGCAATTATAATCGCCATCTATCGCCTCGAGGTCAAATTGTGTGGAGTTTTTTAGTGTACTGAGTATGCCTGTTTGCTTTGTTATTTGAACCATGCTCACCATGCTTTGATGATTAGCCTGTGGCTTTGTTTCTACGTCAAAGCTGCTTCTGAGAAAGCATGGTTGTAGGAGTTGTAGAGATTGCGCGATAATGCCGTTGTTTAGATGTTTTGATAAAGCCAGAGGCTATAAATCTAACAGCTAAATGCAGTTTGAAGCTCCAGCATATTTATGTCATATTTTTTCCCCTCAATCTAATCTTTGTAGCATGCATAGTTTTTTTTTTGTTGTTGTTGTTGCTTGCTATTAAGATGATTAATTCATCTATTTGCTTGTCCTTGCTTCTCTCCCTTTCTGTATGACTCACTCTGTAGCTCCTGCAGAGCCTTTGCTGTGCAAGTTTGCTGATGGAGGCCAAAAGAAGAGGCAGACCCAAGTCAAATATCCCCAGAACGGTCGACCGTGGACACGGGAAGGAGAGGTGAGGCTTAGACGTTTATCAAATCATCAAAAAGAGCTTGCCAGAAAAGATTCCCTTCATTGATCACAGAGGTTTATTCAATTGTCATCCAAGAGTCTTTTCTCCCTTTTCTTTATCTGAATCAGTAAATCAGGTGCAATGAGGAGTAAATTGTAGAGTTAACAAAACCAAAAAATGCTGTTATTCTAAATGAGCTACCGGAAGTACAAAGTATATCCTTTTTATACCATGTTGTGATTAGCTTTGTAGCCTAAATATATCAGTAATGTTACCAAATAAGTAACCTTTCTTTAGTAAACTGGTCTAAAAGAAATTATGAGGAAAGAGTGTAATCAGAAAAGTGACAGCCTCCCTCCAGGACTATTATCAGCATTCATTTCCAGTAAAATGCTACAAGCTGAATTAGAGATGCTGCTGACAATGAAAGCTGACATATATGCATCTGAAATCTAAGGTTTCAAAAAGACCACGATGCCAAGTTGTTCTTTGTCTTTGTCGAAGCTTCCACCTCCAGACTGTCATCTTCAGAAGAAATGGGTTGAAAGCAGACCGACTATTGCACAATGATTGAGTTCAGATTTTTAGTGTCAATACCAAAGCTTCAATTTACAGAACAAGGGAAAGTGAATAATAATGTCACCACCCACACATGGAGAGCAGTTTTCCTAATGCTCACATTACATGGTGGTTGGGAAAGAGCAGGGTGGTGAAGCCGAATGAAATGGCACCAGACTGTGACTGTGCTGCAACAAGAGCCACCACAACAACAACAGGATGTGCCGTGTTTGTGTTTGACCTTCATGGGTGTCTGCGTGTAGCAAGCACAGATTGCAGCTTTAGTTTTTATTTATGAGAGCAAACAGTGAAGTTTTTTTCTCTTTACAGCAGATCTCCTGGTATTAGGGATCCTCAGTCAATGTTCTGTTGTCAACAATTGCTTCGGTTTTTAACGTGCAATAAATGATCGGTGATTTCAGTGAGATTCCCCACACATTTGTCTGTTATCCAAGTTCTGACGAGCCTCACTTGGCCCTGAAACATCTTGTCAGGGGTTTACACATTTGTCCGAGCCAGGTCTCAGAGTCCAGACTGACTAATAGAGACATCTGGCTGTGAAGATGGTTTGTGGTGCTTCACTGCGCCCTTACACTCAGTCGACTGATCCTAATCTCCCAGAGTCCCTCACCCCTAAATGAGTCTGGCCTTGGGAAATTGACATGAGCACATATCACACACACGTTCCCTCACACATGTAGGCTACTTGTTCAGAGAGCCACGCATAGGGTACCCTTGCAGCTGTACAGCAGCCGAGGAATGTTTTCTGATTCCCGCTGTTATCATAGACGAATGGAAGAAGAGCTGATTTCCAGCTCTGTCTCATTTAATAAATCAACACAAAACCAACTCTGGATATAAATATTTACTAAGTTAAAAAGTAGAATTCTTCAGCATGGTTAATGTAGTTTTTCCTGCTTTCAGTCAAATTTTTGTTCAAGAGCTGACATGAAAGGGAATCCACAGAAGTTACATTCATTCTTACCATTTAACGTTGTTAATGTGGTGCACTCTTTTATTGCTTCTTCAGTCAGTCACCCCCCTTTCTAAGAAGTGTTTCAGGAAAAGCCCAGCTATGCAGTAGAGTTCAGCATCAGGGCATCCTGTCAAACCATGCACGAGAGGAACGCCCTGTGTGAAGTACAGAACAACTTAGAAGTGACTTGTGGAAGACTGCAGTGAGAAAAGGAGGGAAAATACAGAGAGGAAGAGAGAGATGTGGGAAAAAAATAAAGATTAGAGCACTAAAACACTGTTGTTTCTATAAGTTTGTTGCCAAATTGCCAAGAGGCGGTCAAATGCTTAAAGATCTTAATCAAATTTGCGCAGTCTCGTATTTAAGCCAACAGAGATGAGAAAGATCTGAGAGCACAGTGAGAGAATACTGAGATTCTTCTGATAACAATACAAGGGAGTTGTGCAGTTAAAACATATCCATTAGATTTACAATGGGAGTGATAATAACTGAACTCTGTGGCTACTGAAGATAACACTGAGAAACTTCAGTCATGTCCACTTGCTGTTCAAAGAGAAGAAACTTCTTACATTAGAGATGTAATAATAATGAATCACAAACAGAAACAGTACACATGTTAAATAGATTATTAATCATGAGCAGGGTTTATTTTCTTTTTTTTTGAGGAAGTTACATTAATTGAAATAAAGTTTGGGCTCATTTTATTCTGAATCGATTTCGTAGTTCTTGGGCTCTTTGCACATTGCCAATTTCCTAACTAAATGCATGGTCGATTTCTGTATGAAAATTTCTCTTCACTTTGTTCTGTTTCTGCTCTTCCGTGTATTCACCAGTTGTATAATTGGGAATAACTGAAAACTTTATCTCAATTTTATGTTTGGATGTATCTTCCCCCTCAAGTGCTTCTTTTAGTTTACTTTGTATTTAAATCAAATGTATGTAAACATTACAATTTTACTATAGTTATTTTCAGACTACGAAATATTAATTTTAAAATGTGGTAGTTTGCACTGTGACCTCACAGATAGGAGTTTCTTAGTTTCTTAGTTGGGTATTTCAGTGTGGAGTAAACATATTGTCCATCTGCCTGTGTGGATTTTTCGGAGTATTTCAGCTCCCCCCACAGTTCAAAATATGAATTTTAGTTTTATTGGTGATTCTAAATTGATCAAAGGTCTGCAAGGTTGATTGCTATCTGTCCAGGGTGTAGCCAGCCCCCCCACTCCTCACTGCCCTGAGCAGAATAAAGCAGGTATTTCTTTCTTTCTTTCTTTCTTTCTTTCTTTCTTTCTTTCTTTCTTTCTTTCTTTCTTTCTTTCTTTCTTTCTTTC
>JBBBVU010000006.1:21175054-21186610 GCA_037177055.1 Atherinosoma microstoma | reverse complement strand
TCTTTCTTTCTTTCTTTCTTTCTTTCTTTCTTTCTTTCTTTCTTTCTTTCTTTCTTTCTTTCTCTCTTTCTTTCTTTATACATTTATACATTTAACAGCTTTATAGGGAATCTGCTGAACAAGGTACTTTGCTTCTATATCTAATTTGTGTTATAACATAACAATGTCCCTTGATGTCTATTTACTAATTATATAAGCATGTGTGCGAGGTTTTGAAGATGTAAATGGCTCCTAAGAACGCACACACAAATAATTTTATCTCTGGGAGCATTTAATGAGCTTGTTTTGGATTTTGTGCTACTCTCAACTTACCAGGTCTATATATCCCACCCTGTTATGTTTTTTTAAAAAGAGATTTTAAATTCAAGCCATTTTTTTAAACAGCTCTCACAGCTTTTCATTACTTTGTCTTTGAATACATTAGTGATTAGCTGGGGTCCAAAAGGTATCAAGGGGACCCTGGTCTTCAGAAAGAAGGAGACATGAATACTGTCAACAGTATGGCATTAAAAGAAGGGTATATGAACCAAGATAAATAGAAGAGATGTAAATCACACAAAGACTCAAAAAGTATGATTAAACTAAATGCTAAGTTACAGAACCATAAATGAGCACAAATTGTATCTCAATTATTTGTGGTTGTTTTGTGTCTTTGTCCTCCATAGAATGAGAGCGGGACATTTGTACATGTTATTGCCCATAGTTGTATATCAATCCATTCATGACAAAAACAATTTTTTTTTAGTTAACATGTAAAAATAAAATAAAAAAAACTCCAAAAATAAATCAAAAATGATTTTCAGCTACCTATATTTCAATGTCTGTTTCTCTCTGTCTTTCTTCTAAACAGAGTGGTATGGCGTTAACATATGATCCCACAGCGATGCAGAATGGGTAGGTGGTGATTTTTTTCATCTCAAACTTACAAACTGTCTTTAATGCTTTGGATAAAAAAGTAATTCCATTTTCAGAGAAGCTGGCAAGATTCAGGGTTTTTTTTATACAACAAACAAATCTATTGTGTTAATTTTTTTGAGCATTCATTTAAATTAACCATTGATTAACCAAATTTACTGCATTTAGAAAATATAAACAAAGGTAGAATTAGATACTGATAACACCCTCAAAACAAGATGGTGGAGAGACATTGCTCTCCCTTTTGATTGCAATCTTTAATCATTTGATGATTGAAGATATTTCCTTCAGAGTCTGTATCCATCCTTGGTGACTAGGCTGCTAAGCAGTTCTTTGCTGTCACCGTATGATTTTCCACCTCATGCGTTTTTGCATTAATCATGAAAACAGCAATTCACCAAATGAATCAATTGGACACAGTCCAGTCAAAGGATAACAGGAAAAAAACAAACAGCAGCGTGCTCCAGAGTTATAATAGTCAAACAACTTAATGTCAGGGAGGCACAATAATGCTGTGTTCTATGTCATTAGGGAACAATTACTGTTTTATATTATATGCTTTTTTTCCAAGAGGTTTTTATTTGTTTTTGCTGGACCACTTGTGGCTTCTTAACTGATGAAGGCTGGTGGTTTGAGACCCCTTGACTTTACAACAACTAAATGAATACACGATGGAAAAAATGACTAGCCCCTAGGGAAAGGCCTTAATCTAATTTTCTCTGTGTAATTTGATGTTAGTTCTTAGTGTTGTTGTCATGTAACTTTTGCCTTGATTTTTATTTTAAAAAATGTGACTTATTTAAAACCACATGAAAACCAGATTTGTTTAAGATTTTCTAACCAAGAGCAGGCTGCTGTGTGTTAGTGATGTGATACACATATGGCATTTTGAAAGGTAGCAGCTGTCAAATTATGACCATATCATCGCTTAAAACAATGCCTATCAAAAAGAATTGTTAGAAATAGTATGTTAGTGGAAATACATTTTAAAAAGTTATATAATAACTAGAGTGTAACGGTACACTAAAATCACGGTTCAGTTCTTTTTCAGTGCAGTAAGGGAACAAAATGCAAAAACTGCTTATCTTTGGTGTAAACAGGAACATGCTTAATGACATTTAAAATTAATCTGAAAACAATAAAGAAAACTCATTGCACTAAATTCTCCAATGAAAGATTCTTGAATAAACAAAAATGTGGCATAAATAGAGATAATTCTCCTGTGCTTTAATGGGAAAAAATAGCATCAGAATCTATTAACATACATATTAGAAGGGAGGGAGGGATGTTTCAAGAGAAAAAATGAAGATAATTCACTCAAACGTGTACAAATATTAATTTTATCCACAGTTCAATGTTTTCTTTTAAAAGTAAAACTTGAAACGATGTGTGCTGTAAAAGATGAAGTAGCATATTATTAGTTGCAAGACTATGACATGTTTGGTTAATAATGAGCAATTTTCTGCAAGAGGGGGCTTCCATCCACACGTGGAGGGGGCGGGGCTACAGGGAGAACGGATCTCCAACACAGCTTGACACAAGTCCAGCAGTGTGCTTTCATCGTAGCCACTTGTCTTTGTCCATTTTCAAACTTCCCTGGGAAGCCAAAGTGTTACCAAACAGAGGATTGTTACCACAGAAGAGGATCTTCAAGCTCTGGTTTCTCCTAATGCTATTGCTAGCCATTACATCCGCTAGCCAGAGGTTGTAGTGCAACACATTTACCTCTTCCGTGCGGAAACTTGGTAAGCCTCTGTTCCATACCGAACAATCTGAATCCGGAAACATGCACCATAGTACCACTTTGAGTTTTCTTTTGTTTGAAATATGCCACATAAACAGATTTATTTAGACAAATAAATCAAATACCCCATGTGATCAGTATTGGCCAATCCTGTTTCTAGTAACTGATGATTGGTGGTCTATCCCAAAACTCCTGAACAAGCACCCTTGATATTGTTTATATTGGTTTTCAGTTTTCATGAAGTTTTTTTCTTCATTGAAAAAAAATCCAAAACTTCTCTGGAAATTGAGTTTGTACAAGTTTGTCTTTTGGTGCCCATTCATTGGGGAATATTTTTGGTGGGGTACCAATACTACTGCATAAACAGGCACAAAAGTGATACTTACTGTATATTAGAAGCCTTCATTGAAAACATATACATCAGCCAACCACCAACAGCATTGCAGTTAATTGTTACAAAAGCACTTGGATCCAAATGAGGCCACACTTACTGTACTGTGCATGCACACACTCAAATTGACAAAGAAAACAGTAGTTGTTAACACTCATACACATTTACTTCTTTTTTAACTAATGCAGATGGATCATTTATTTATGCACCTATGCATACAAGCTGTCAGACATGTTGGTTTTAATTACAGACAGGGAAGTCGGGTGATGTTGCAGTGCCACTGTAAGACTTTCATCAGCCATGGCTCTCTGCGGCGCTCCTGAGCTTAATGCAGAGAGCAGTGTGACTGCCTGTTTCAGGGGGAAATTGGAGATTGGCCTTGTCTGTTAGGAATGCTTCTGGTGATGTGATCCCAGGAGATGATTCCCTCCAGCACTGTGTTCCTCTTTTCCTACTCTAGTCAGCTCAGTCCTCCGGCCTTTTTTCACCCCTACTTTCCCTAATTATCACAGTTGGATCTCCATTTTGCTTTCCTTTACATTCTTTATCTCAAAATGAAAATCAGGCTTCTTTTCCTTAGTTGGCTTCATGTTAAGTTGTCTTTCAACTACGTTTGACTCTTTTTTTTTTTTTTTACTGCTGTTTTAATTCATCCCTGCTTTCCGCCCATTCCTGCTTTCTGTTTCCAAGCAGCCTCTTTAGTTTCAGTCATCTTTGGTGTCTTTTTTTGTGTGTATGTTTGTGCATGCCTAAATGCACACTCGCACGCTAGCATCTGTGCGCTTGTGGTGTTTAAGCCCTTTCCGACCTCTCTTCCGAGGTCATCCAAGCTCCTTCCGGCAAAGAGCTAAATGACTGTGAAATGCTAATGCAGCTAATTAGAGAGGCAAAAAGCAAGGAGGGAAGGGATTTGAATAAAAATGGAGGGCTGAACAGGGTCAAGAGGAGTGCAAAGGCAAAACTAAAGTCAACCCAAGGAGAGAAGGGTACAAATCAATTACAGGTTTGCTAGTCTCTCTGAACTTCAGCACAGCTGGTTTTTAGGGTCTAACACCACAGTCTAATATTATTGTGAACATATGTCCTTACTGGCCAAGTTACTGTGGTTTGAATCCTGTCCTGTCTTTTATCAAGATAAAACATTAACTGTGTCACTGTTTTTTTCCCCTCATTTTTCTGAGACACCTCTGATGTCCTTTATAGACTCTTGCTATTTTCTTTGCTAAAGTCACTAAGGTCAGCACAAAATCATTGACTAATTTTTCATGGCAAACTCCTGACAGAGTGCCTAGATCACAGCAGAGGTTAAATTCAATCCTGTAGTAATGTTCTCTTTGCAATTACATGTTTAGTGCGTTGTTTAAATGGCTGTGCTAGAGTCCCCATTGACAGTTTGCTGCTCAGGGCTAATAGCCTCCATCAATAACCTTGGATCTGTCCTCTGCCTACTACTTCTCTCTCTCAATACGTATCAGTCTAATGAAAAATACAATAAACACAATCAGAGGACTGTATTGAATAACCCTGCTGCTTTCCCTCATTTGTATTCATCAGTGACAGTAATACAGTATCTCTAATGTAAGTCATGTATTAACTTCATTGCCAAAAAGAAAGATCTATACCAGTACATTATAAGTAAAGTTTTTTCTTTTCATCGATATATTTGCAAGCATGTTTAAGTTTTACTCTATGTCCATGTGTGTTTTTCCCTACCTTCAATCTTTTCACTGTGTCCATGGTAAGAAATTCATTTACAGTGGATTTTTGGTTAAAAAGAATCAAAACAAATTGCAAAATATAGTCCAAGTGAAATGAAAAGAAGAGAGTGCCTTGAAGGATTTTTTTTATATATTCATAAAAGTAACTTAAAATCGTAAGAAAAGTTGTGCATATAAGTGGATTTTAAGGCTGATGTGAATGTTGCATGTTTATCAGCTTTTTTCTTTTTGTTTACAAGTTGTAATACTGTATTACTATTGTTGTAATACTTTAAAGTAGTACTGTAAAGCTTCTGACTGGTCCAACAGGAGTGGTGCACATTCATGAGTCATCATGATCCCTTTGCCCGTCTCCTCCAAGAATTCAACTAAATGGAAGATAATTGCCCCAAATACTCTAATTTTCACATGTTCTTTGAATAATTAGTTAATAATATTTTACAAATATCACATTTCTGAAAACTGAAACCTATATACATTTTTCAAAAAAAGGTTCCCTCAATCTGATGCCTTGACAGACTCCAAGCCATATTATCTTCTTCAAGTAAAATTCAGGTTGAGATCAGGTGACTGAGTAATCCACTGCGGCATATTTAATTTTGTTGCCTTTGAAACACACTCATTTACAACATTTCATAGGAGATTCTCCACCTCTACTGTTAAGTGGAATCAGCTTTGCTATTAGCTGTGTGAGCAGACAATAGGATAATTATCTCTGTCTTTGGTCACATAATCAATAAGTGAAATAGGGTCATTGAAAGCTTTGCATGCCCATTCCATCACACTGCCTCCATGTGCTTTTCTCAGGAAGTTAATTGCTTTGGATCATAAGTTTTTTTAAGACTTCTCCATACTTTTCTGTCATACTGGCACAGTTTGGTCTGAGTTCCAAGAATCCTGTGCTTTATAGCTTTTGTAATTATTATTCTTGATGCTGATGAAATTACACCCTCTTTCAATTCCAAGGCTCTCATACAATATTTGATTTAGTTCAGGTTTAGGTGAAACGCCAATTCACGACAAAGTCATCTCAAGGCATTTTCAAAGATACAATCCAATTCATTGCAGTCCAATTATAATCCAATAAAAAAAAAATCCACTATATGATCCACATTATTCCATTTTATAATAACTGTTCATATGAGACAATTCATAGAAATAATTGCAATGAAAATGCAAGTTGATGTTTTAGATGATGTTATTTTTCTCGTTAGCTCAGAGATCTCAACACGACAGAAACAGTCTAAATGTAAATCGGGTTAGACAAATATTTACAAAGCTGCTGTACTTGAGGCATCATCAATAGTGGGAAGGATGTCATGGATGTAATTTCTTTCAAATAAAAACTATTTTATTTATGAAGACACTCATGAAGTCATCACAGCTGAGAATTAAAGGAATCCATAGCTCAATTTAGCTATGACATTTAGGCCCTGATTTATCAAAGGTTTGCGCTTCTTAAAACAGGCGCAAAGTTGATAACGGGTGCAAAAACATGCTGATTTATTAACATGTTGCAAAGAGGAATGCACCCACAAAACCCTCAAAATAGTGCTGCAATGCATTTTGCACTTTTGCATTGAATGAATATGTAATCTGGGCATTTCTGCCAGAAGGCGCAAAATACTGGGAGGAATAGATGCAAATAAATCAGCTTTGCAGCGCAATATTATTTACTAAACGTGGAACTGATTGTGCTGGTTGTTTTTGCACTTATATTTAGTGCTTCTGAAAGGCAGGCGGAAACTGGCTCGGATGCGCACAAGCGCCTGCAGCTGGATGAGAGGCAATGATCAAATGCTGCAGGATTGCAGGGGAGCATCAGTCGGATTCAGAATCTTTTCTCATGGCCGGTGGGAAGCAATGACTGAACTTCTGGAACAAAGTCATAACATAGAAAACGGATATATTGTGTGAATGTTAAAATCACAACTGTTGTTTGCGCACGCCAAATCCTCATTTAAATTAGGCTGTTTGCGCCCATTATCAATTGCGCAATCAATCTTAGTAGATCACTTGCAAATCATGGAAACACAACAGGCACAAAATATTTGCGGGGCAATTTATTTAGCGCTCGCTATTTGGAATCTTAGTAAATCAGGGCCTTAGAGTGGTCACAGCTAAAAAAGAAACCAAGGCTGGTTTATGTTTACCTTTATCAATGATGTATAATAAGCAGTACTAGCTTTGTGACAGGTTTTCACATGCACTATTAAACTTTCTTTCCAGACTAAGTAAAAGTCTTATAATTTAGATAAATTCTATTTCTATAAAGAAATTATTAGACCAAACAGGTTTATGAAGAAATAGTTATTTGTTTATTTTCAATGCCATACAACAAGATCAAGAGTATGATTAAGAGAGGGTGTAGGTCTGTCTACATTTTGTCTACCATGTGACCATGTGGGGTCCATAAGAGTTATACTTGGGCTGCAGATAAGGGACCCAAGTGAGTTTGTCCGCAGTTTGGGCATGGACATGCTGGCTGCGTCAGCAGGTAAATTTTACAACCTGCAGGACAGTGGCCCAAGAGGTTCCAGAGTTGGTGACCTCTGCTCTGATGTGACCATGGTTATTACAGCAGTGTATGTGAGTGTGTGTGCTAGTGAGAGGAACACAATCATTTCCTTTCTTAGTATATGGTCCCTCTTGATAAAGTCTTGTCCACCCTCTGGCCACCCCCATGCATAAAAGTCTAGCTCCGCCTCCGCTTGTGTCTAAGACTTATTATTAACCCTAATTGGAAGATAGCTCCTCAGCTTGTTTTCAGTTTCCAAGGAACATGGAAATTTGAATAGTTACGTGGAGTTGACCTAAGAGAGCTGGCCCATCCAAATTGGGATGGATGCCATGTCTCCTAATTTGACCAAGTTTTCCCCAAAAAGTATTATCTATGTAGCCCACATTTATTTCTTGCACACCACTTAAACAACCAGGGGCCTATTGCACAAAACCAAGATAAGGGATTAAGCCGGGATATCTTGGTAATCTTGGCTCAACTCATCTGTGATTCGGTTGCGTAAAAGTGGGATAGTGGAAAGTGGATATGTTATAACATGTTACCATGGAGATTTATTCTGTGGAGCTATCCTGCTCCAGACCAAGCTAGGTTCCAAGATCTCTTTAATCTCATCCCTTATTACAGTCAGCAGTCACCACAAATGGAAACCAATATTTATTCCACTGCCCGCTATACATTGTTATCACATTCAACTAGACCCACTGTCATTATTTAAACATTTATGATCATTAAATACAATTATTCTAGATAAATTATTTTAGATGATTTTACAATCATCAGATGGTTTACACTTTCCCATAGACTATATATAAAATACACATCCCATATAAATAGAAATACACATCAAAGAGTAATGTAATGTTCCTTTATTAAATAAATCAATAAATCAAAGCAAGTAAACCATGAGTTCTGTTAAAAACTGATCTCACTCAGTGCTCTACAACAGTGGTTCTCAAACTTTTTGAGCCATGACCCCCAAGATAACATATGTTGGGTCAAAAAAGTAATCCTACGGCCACCCTCTAAATGTAAGGCTTGTAAACGGTCAGGATCTTCATAAATTATGTTTTTGGTGGATTCAGTTTACTGCTGCAACAAAATCACCTACATGCCCAGAATCAGCTTCTCTCACCATATTAATGCCTAATTCAGATTTTTAAATGGCATGAGTAATAACTTTGTTGTTTATGTGTTAATACCTGAAAAAGAATTAACACTTTAATTCAACAGATTAATCTCTTTGCATTAACTCTTTCATTTTGATAGCCCTAATAAAAATCCATAATCTATTTGAAAGAAAAAAAAACATTATCTTGTGGACTCCTAGGGACCCCCAGTTTGAGAGAGGCTGCTCTACAAGATAGAAAGCATAGAATCAAAACATATTATACAATACAAGAATAAATAAACGCTCACAAAGGTCTTTATATGTTTATACAGCACAAACATCATAATAGGCCAAATCAATTTAAAATTACCCTAATTCTGCTGCTATTGCAAGTCATTTTTAAGTTAAATCAAAAGCATGCAAATCAACTGAAATAATTTAAGACATATTGGTTTCTGACCAGCCAATCACTGTTGTCATCCGGGAAGATGGCAGCATTGTCCCAGTCCACATGTGGTGGCACTCTGAGGGTCTTCTCCTTCCACAGGCAGGCCACATTGTGAAGGACAGCACAGGCCTCCATGATGTCACATGCCCCACCTGGGCTAATCCTTAACTGATGAAAACATTGAAAGCATGCCTTCAGGAGGCCAAAGATTACTTCTATTTGTGCCTTTGTCCTGGCATAGGCATTACTTTATGCCTTATTATGTGCCATACCCTCTGTACACCAGCAGTACACCAGAGAATTCACCTGTGAATACAAAATATCATCATCACAACTTCATATACTGTAGAGGGACATTCCTTACCTGGCCATGATGTGAACAGTGATTATTGATAGAGATTGTGTTGCTCACTTTGTGATGGGTGCTGATAGATTGCAGAGGTCCAAAAGACTCGGGAGTCATGGACCTTACCACGGCTGATTAGCAAGTCAGCATTGCAGAGCATCTGAAATTATAAGATGTAGACTTTTAAACCAATCAATGCAAATCAAAAGCAATGCACAGTGTTCATTTATTGACAATAGCAAAAGGTCATGTTCACCTTAATGTTGTGAGAGGATTTCCTATTCATTCCTCATGGGCTACTGAGGGGGATATTATTTTGATGTGGGTGCAGCTCAGTGCACCAATGACATTGGGTAAACCTGTAACACAAAACAATGAGTATCTTACTTTTATTGTTAACACTTGTTCTGTAATTTGTTATTTCTCTTACCTGTAATCTTGTAAAATAATTTTTGATGTTGCGGAGTCTTCTGTATCCAGGGAAGGACATAAAGGCATCTGATAGTGCTTTAATAGCCAGACACACACATTTACACCCTTTCACTCAAATCTGCAGTCAATTTCACCTGTGATTTCAATGGATTCATAATCAGAGTAAAACTATGTTTTCAGATATATTAACAATTAACAATTAACAATTGTAATTATGATAGGTTCAGTGAAGTAGTGAGTGTGTAGGCTATTTGTGCAGTGTTTCCCTTCTTTTTGGCGGTGCAAGGCACTCGGTGAAGATGAGAAGAAAAAAATGAAGGAAGAAAAGAGGCAGCAAGGACAGGTGTGCAAGGCGGTGTCCTTGACTTCTTCATACGCTTCTAGGAGGATTTTCTGCTCCGATGGAGAAGTACACCACTCTCATTGCCATGGTAAATCAGTGATTCAGTGATAGATTGCGAGGGTCTATTTGAGGAAGCCGCGATCACGCACATCCAGGATTAGTTTCACCTGGCTTGATGAATCCGTGCCAGCTCATCCTTGCTTGCTCTTTGTGCAACCAATTAAGGCTGAATGCTCTTGTTTTGGATTCGATGTACCCAGCTTAGTTATTTATCCTGGAAATCTGAATCTTACTTTTGTGCATTGGTCCCCAGCAGTTAAAGGATGATATGTGGCTAAACATGTCATGACTGTTAAGATTTAACAGAGTTCCAGAGAAATCTACTAAGTCTAATATTGTTTTGTCAAAGTTACACACTGATATGACCAAATATAAAAGCATAATAAAAATCATCTGGTCCTTACCGCCTCTGGTAAGGACCAGATGATTTTGACCAGATGAAGCGTGATTAACATACCTCAGATATCTCTCTGTTACTTGGGCTTACTTACCCAGACATTCAGGATACAGGGTTTTCCAATCTTGATCATTCCATGCTGAGCAGGATCATAGAAGCTGAATGCAGCTTCTCCATGTCTGGTTCTGACTCTGGGAACTGATACAAGACCGGATCCAGATGACCTGAGGGGTCTGGTAGGTTCTAACCTGGTCAAGGGGTCACTGATGTATTTTGGTCCTACACCATTCAGAGCTTTATAGACCGGCACTACTCAACTACACAAATCCACCACAGTGCGCATTCAAAACGGCCGGTTAATTTATATCCACTTGGTAGCGTGTAATGCATGTACAAAGCGAAACTCAGCACGAATGTGTCCTGGGTGAGAAATTTAAATAGTGAGGGTGTCTATAATGCGGGATGCTACTGGGTCGTGGCTGCTCCAGAAACGCACATAATAGATGTCACTGTGCTCACTGAAGCCCAGTGGTGACCTTTAATCGTTTCTTTTTGGCTCAAAAGACAATCACCTCAGTTTTTTTTTGTTCAAGTGAAAAAAGTTTAGGCTCATCCAGTCATTAATCTCCTCAATGCATTTATCAAGAGCTTGTACTGGGCCTCGGTAACTAATTTTGTTGTTCTCTATGACCTGTGCCAGTGGGAGCATGTAGATGTTAAACAGAAGAGACCCCAGGATGGAACTTTGTGGAACCCCACATGTAATTCTTGTCTGCTCAGATCTAAAGTTACCTATTGACACAAAGAACTTCCTGCTCTCTAAGTATGTTTTGAACCAGTTAAGTACAGTGCCAAAGAGGACCACCCATGCAGTTCTCTAGTTTGAGTAATATCAAATCAAATCAAATCAAACTTTATTTATAAAGCGCTTTTTCATGCCAGAGGCAACACAAAGTGCTTTACATTAAAAAAATGCATATAGAATAAAACAAGCCTTCATACTACACAAATACATCATTGTAATTAAAAACACACTCATTATATTGTCTTTCACACACAAACATACACACACACACCCACACCGAAATGAGGTGGGGGGGGGGGGGGGGGGGGGGGGGGGGGGGGGGGGGGGG
>JBBBVU010000006.1:21137348-21174954 GCA_037177055.1 Atherinosoma microstoma | reverse complement strand
CACACACACACACACACACACACACACACACACACACACACAAACACAACTCCTTAACCTCTGTCTCTTAACTGAAAGTCAGATAAAATTAATAAGCAGAATAAAAGCAAAAATGTCTGGTGTGACGCTGCAGTTGAGGAAACTATATCTTTAGGATCCTCCACACCGGGGGCCAGTCCACTCATGTCCAGAGAGGTTGCCGCCACAGCAACCACCCTGACCGAATATATAGTTGTCAACTGTATCAAATGCAGCACTGAGATCCAGTAAAACTAAGACTGACATTTTTCCATACTCTGAATTCAAACATGCTATTAATCACTTTGATCAGAGCAGTCTCAGTGCCGTGGTTCTGTCTAAAACCTGACTGGAAGACATCATAGCAGTTGTTTTGTTTTTCTTCTTTTCCTTGTCCAAACTTTTTTCCCTGTTCCCAGTTTTCTTCTTTTATTTTCAAGTTCTTCAACCTTTCTCAATCATTGTTCTCTTTCCATCAAGCATTTGGTGTCTTGCTTTTTCCGAGTCAACCTTAATTTGACCCTTTCTGCATCCATCCTTCTCCTTATCTAAAACATTCTTTTAGCTTTCCATAAATTTCTTTTCTGCTTCCAATTTTTTTTTATCGACTCTCAGAACTTATTGAAGTCTGATTTACGTGCTTTTTTCTGAAGTTTTTTGTTCAATGGTATGACTGAGATGTTTCTTGTCAGATTGAAGTTCTACCATTTGAATCCTCAAACGATTGTCAAAGTCTTTCAGGTTGCAAATTTGTGCCTCTTAGGCTCTGTTGAAGCACCTGGTTAGTTCTGTTCCCTGTTGTTTCTAAATCCCAGGAATTTAGCAGGTCTTTGGTAGATAGCAAATTGTAGTGCAAAAATCTGGTTGTCTGTTGTAAATAAGTTCTCTCCTTCAGACTTGCTGCTGTCTGCAGCTCAGCATGCTGGTCCCATCTGTTGACCTGTTGTTAGATAGACACTTTATTCCTGTAAAAAGAGATCAAAACAAAAGAAATAGTAAAGACCCAGGGTGACAGCAAAACCCACAGAATTATTTCAGATAAATAGAAATAATATATCACTCATCTTAGATTACACAAAAAAATAAAGACATGTAAAAAAAGAAAGTGGCCTTGAGAGACGCAAAATATAAACATAAACTGAGTGAGGGATATGAAATAAGGAATATGGGACAGCCTAAGTTGATAAACCCATCTTATCTTCATTTATATGGTCATGGCACAAGTTTGGATGTCTCACATGTCATGTTTCCTTTTTTTTTCATTGTAACTTATTATTTTCCCTTGGTCATCTCTGGACATTCTAATTATGGATTGGTCTTTTCTTAACTTCATCTGACAGACAATGGGCATCTGTATTCTGATCAGTCAGGATGTCTTTTTTCAACCAATTCCAGATGTCAGTGGACATGAGTCTATGAGTTGGCCTGTTTGAACTTCTTTTCTCACTGTCAGACTAATTGTGGTCATCAAAAGATGTTCAAATAATGCCATGGACCAATGGACATACAGTATCATCAGACTTTATGACCATGCACATTGTTTTCTCAATGGAATATTCAGTATAAAGGTCACAGTAATGTGAGTAATGTGTTCTGTGCTAAGACAACAAAAGTTGTGTAAATGTCCAAACATTTCTCAGTTTATCATGGTTAAATTCAGTCATACTTGGCAATACCTTAAAACCATATTGCCCAACTGACTGTATGGTTTTCCATTAATACAACACATAATGAAATGTATTGAGACATTAAGATCATCTGTAACTGAAGATTCAAGGTGAAATGCAAGTCCTGATTAAGTAAGCTGAGCTACTTGGGTCAATGCACTTTAAAGCACAGTCATAAACCAAAGCTCAACCTGCTTCTAGTTAGTAAAGCTTGTCTTTCTCACATAGTGATTAACCAGGTTGTGTTTTGGAGAGTGGAGAGGAACTATTGTAGCTCTGTTCTTTCAACTTATTCATCTGATTCTTACTGGGTTTAGATCATTACAACTCCAACAGGAAATCAACAAATTCTAGGCAGCTGGAGAGCCATTTCCTCCTTGAAATGAGATGTGTCCTCTTGTTGCAGGAGATTGCTGAGTTCAGCTATCATCTCTGTGTACTGCGTATTGTATTGCAGCTGAAATTTATCTTGAAGAATAAAAACAAACAAATTATATACAATTTTGTCAGTATTATTTTGATGTAACTTTTTTTTCTAAAAGAAAATAAGTAAAGTAAGTAGGTTAATCTCTCCCCCAATTTAGAAAGACTTGATTTGTACAAAGTTGCTCTTTATACAATCATGGCTGTGTTAGAGATAGATAGAGAAGGGCTTCTCTTTCTCTCTCTGGTCCTCTCTTTCCTCTCTTTGCCTCCCCTCCCTTGCTCCATTATTCAGTAAACAGACACTTTGGGATCGATCGGGCACAGCAACACGGCCTGGCGGATGAAACATGTCCTCTCTAGGTACACAATGATAAATAAAGCTCTGCGAGCCACAGCATTCTACCGCTACAGGGTTGAGGGGGTGAAATGAAAAAAAAAAAGAGATTGAGCAAAATCACAAGGGCAAACAGAGGTTTAGGCAGAGAAGTAAGCAGAGTATGGAATGCAGATGTCACAAATACACTCTTCTCTATATGCGTAGGTGAGAATGTAAAGGGCAAAATTGAAATATTACCCACTCACACATTAAGGTGATAATTCATTGTCATGCATAGCAGCGGAGCAGACTTCTTTGTAAAATGATGTACACTCAAATGCAGTGTCAAGTTTCATTTGAAGATGTTTTTGATGGTTTAGCACAGAAGTTGCAATATTCATTGTTTCCACGACAGCTTTGATGGTATCTGATCCATTTTGTCCATGGTGACTTGAAGTGCTCTGCACAGTTAGAAACAAACAGGAACTTCTTTTCACCTTTGCATGTTGGAAAATATGGAGCAAAAACTGTCTGCTCAAAGACACCTCTTCACTGACAGTTTTTCAATACAAAATCCTCAGTTTTGCCTCACTTTCTTGAACTTGTTTCATATAGCTATATCAAAATGTTTCTTGTTTGTATTATAGGTTCTACTCGTCGCCATACAGCATCTCCACCAATCGGATGATTGCTCAGACATCAATCACACCTTTCATCGCTGCCTCTCCTGTCTCCACATATCAGGTGGGTGGATTCTCTCAGGAGTGTGATGGATTTGACTAAGACTTAAGGGCATGTCAAGGAAAACAGTAATCAATTACTTGTTACACTGTTACTCAGCTCAGCTGTGTCAGCTGAGGGTTAAACAACTGCAAATGAGATGTTGTTGTTTAACAAGTTTAGCAGCTAGCTTAGCCTTGGTGTCTGCAAACAACTTCACAGAGAACTAAACTCTCACTGCTTGATGTTAGTGGCTATGTGATACTACATTATATGATTCTCCAAACTGACGTTTTTGTAGTGAAAGAGTTACATAATCTTTGTCATTCAGGCCAGAGAAATGCTGACCGATGCAAGTCCAGAACTGATTGGGTTACCAAACGTTTTCCAGCATGTTTGGTAGAGCAAGTCAGGTCAACAGCTAAAGTTGGTTTGAAATTTTTAGAAAGTCACTCAAAATGACCAGTTTTTGTTTGTAAATGTTGCTCACATTCAGGAATTAAAACACTAGAATTGATCTTGTGTATAATACTACATGAATGACCAGATTTCTCTGTGTTTCACTTAAATTTCAGCTGCTTTAAAAAATAAAGCTAAAAAAGTGATAGCTCTCATGGCTTCTCCTAACTCTGCTATGCAGATGACACTCACCTTTTCCTTTCCTTCCCACCTGACGACACAACCGTCTCAATGCAGATATCAGCATGCCTTGCCGATATCGCCGCAAGGATGAAGGAACGCAACCTTCAGCTAAATCTGTCCAAGACCGAGCTTATTGTCTGTCCAGCCAGTCCTTCCTTACCCCTGCAGATAAGCGTGCAGTTCTACTCTATCACACTTGTGCCTACGTCTTCTGCTAGGAATTTTGGTGTCATGGTAGACAACCATCTGACCTTTAAGGTCCATGTTGCCTCAGTTGTCAGGAGGATCAGACCCTACCCGACAGAACACACAACAACGCTTTTGGTTCAGGCTCTGGTCATTTCACACATTGACTACTGCAATTCCTCACTGGCTGGCCTGCCTGCATGCTCAGTTAAACCTCTGCAGATGATTCAGAATGCAGCAGCACAACTGGTCTTCAACCAGCCCAAAAGAACTTGTCACTCCGCTGCTAATCGCTCTTCACTGGCTTCCAGTTGCAGCACGCTTCAAATTCAAAGCTCTGCTTCTCGCTTACAAAACAATAACCCAAACGGCTCCTGTTTACCTTCAGTCCTTAATCCAGAGCTACACTCCCTGTCGACAGCTATGCTCTACCTGTGAAAGACGCCTAGTGATCCCACCACAATGTTGCGCGAAATCAGTAGCTAGACTCTTTTCCTCTGTTGTCCCCCGGTGGTGGAACGATCTACGGAACTCTGTCCGATCTGCAGAGTCCTTATTTACTTTTAAGAGCAAGTTAAAGACTCAGCTGTTCAAGGAGCATTTCCGGACTTAGCTTAACTCTTCTACTTGTCAGAATGGGTAGAAAGATTTGTCCAGCTCTTTGGCACAACTCAGCACTGAACAAGCTGCGTACACTTACGCCTAAGAAGATATTGTGTGATGAAACAAATTAAACAAAGGGACTATTGTAGTGAGGGGGAAGGAAACAAAATTAAAATTAATAAATAAATAAAAGCACTGCCTCTAGCACTACACGGCAGCACCTGTGTCCAACTGGACTCACAGCAGTCTGACTAGCATTCAATTATGATGTCCCTTCCTGTTTGATTTATTGCTTGTGTTGTTCTCTCAGATGTAAGTCGCTTTGGAGAAAAGCGTCTGCTAAATGACTGTAGAACATAATAGAATAGAATAGAATAGAATAGAATAGAATAGAATAGAATAGAATAGAATAGAATAGAATAGAATAGAATAGAATGAACCAACAATAATCTTACAAGGGATCAGGACTTTTGAAATATTGAATGACATTTTCAAATTGATCCTGTCCGCATCAGCTCTGGGTTTAATGTCTTTCATGACTTAAAAATGAGTTTAAATAAAAAAAATTTGCTGATGCCTTAAAGTATTCGCAGGATACATAAAACAAGCAGACAGAGGTTACTCCCCCTGCAAAGAAGACTTAAACACAGAAGTTTGGTTATCAACTTCTTTGATTCCTTGCTATTCTGTTTTTTGTTTAGCAGCGATCAGGCACAGGATTATGTTGCCACACTCTTCCCATTCATCTTTCATTCATAGGCACAAATGCTCCTTTAATGGCTCTCTTCCCATGTGTCTCTGTCCTTCATACACAGAAACCATACCAAGTCACGTTAACACTGTTTGGGTGAGGAGCTGAGGTTCTTTGAGAGTTTGACTCAGTTCTTGATCCCCAGTTTGACAAACACAGATTTTAAAACAGGTCCCAGCTCTCCCTCACAGACTTTCAATGACATGAAAGGATGCTGTAAATGAGAGAAACAAATTCAAAGACACACCTTCAGCAGTGCAAAATTCACATTCACATCCTGCTTCCTGAAGAAAACACAAGCAGAAATCTACTTACCTTGCATCAGTTTAACTCTCCATAGAAGGAAACACTGTAGGTAAGCAAACATACACGTATACACCACTATATGGTATATCTACATACACTGTACAATATCCTACATGTGGCAAAGTGGCCTTCAGGGACTTGTTTCTTATGTTAGGGTTGGGTATTGGGAAGCGGGACAAGATGAAAGTAGAGATATGTGGCCAAGACAGGCTTTGATGATGTAACCCTCACTGTGAAGCAGTAACTGTTCCACTGTTTTGCTCTCTGTGCTCTTTGTAACCTCTCATAATTACAACATAACATGCTGTATATAGTGGACCCTCCATTTCTGCTGCGATATTCTTTAAGACACACTGCCGTAGGGACTGAGGCTCTGAAAAGACTTAGTAAAGACTTGAGCTAATGATTAATTTTCTTTCTTCTCTTCTTTGGTTTTCTCATTTTCACTCCCTTCCTGTCATTCTGTATTCCAATTGTTCCTCTTTGTGTTTTCTCTTCCTCAATTTTGTACCCGCTTATAACAATCTTCTTTTGATCTTCCCTCTCATCTCATCTCTTCCTGACCTCCCTACTGCATCCTTCTACTTATGCCCATCCCCTCCTTTATTAATTACTTTATTCTTTGTGTCCTTCATTTTGTCCTACTCTCTATCCTTCCTCTTTCTATTTCCTTCATCATTTCTGATCTCATTGTCGTCATCACCTCCGGCTTTCTCTTCTCTTCTCTTCTCTTCTCTTCTCTTCTCTTCTCTTCTCTTCTCTTCTCTTCTCTTCTCTTCTCTTCTCTTCATCATTTCTACATCATTTCTACATCATTTCTACATAGGTCCAGAGTACATCTTGGATGCCTCATCAACAGTATGTTATGCAACCTACAGTAAGTCTTTGAAGATGCCTTTCTTTCGTGATTTGTTCATGTGATAGCATGTCCCAGTGGAGTCGTTTTCTACATTCTTCTCTCCCTTGCACTTACACTTTTTAAATATCCTATCTTTTCTTAGCACAAGCATGTGCCCATCTCTGTGTCATATACTCATTATCCTAATGATTTAAAAACGTATTGCTGATTTTAACATCAGAAGCAGAACTTATTGCAAAAAATAAAACATACAAATGTTTCATTTTGTATGGGCTAAATTGGTATTTAATGCTTTCTGTAACAGCTTTTTGAAGCTGTTGTTTAAATTCTCCTCTTTCTCAAATTATTCTTCAGTGATTCAGGAATTACATTATGACTAAGGACAATCAGCCACTGACAAATCTGTATCTCATTCTCTGCTGAATCGGAGTCTAAATCGCCTTCTTAAAGCAGCTGCAGTGGCTCAGACTTTGACATCTATTTGAAAAGATTGCTCTCTGCTGGATTGCAATGAAACTGCATATACAATACCAATC
Organism: Atherinosoma microstoma; assembly: GCA_037177055.1. Taxonomy (NCBI): domain Eukaryota; kingdom Metazoa; phylum Chordata; class Actinopteri; order Atheriniformes; family Atherinidae; genus Atherinosoma; species Atherinosoma microstoma. The sequence continues at coordinate 21,167,924 of JBBBVU010000006.1, read as the reverse complement.
AAAAATTTGGACACAGCCATTATATTAAATGAGTATGTGTCCAATCTTTTGACTGGTTCTGTACAAATAAATGCTGTTTTAAATCGTGCCCTGTTTTTTTTAAAGTGAATTCATAGTTGAAAATATTAATCAGAGTAATACAGATGCATCAATAATATCAGTGCACTAGACTATGTACGTACAAGAAAATCTAATGCAGTGGTACAAAAGTCTATACTTGGCTGGTGAGCTCCACTTCTGTAAAAGTTTAAAAGAGCTGGACTTTCTAAGCTCTAACTGTCCAAGCAAAACCCCACAGACACACAAAACTCATACTTTGCATATTACTATCAAACAAAGATTTGTCAAAACACACCCACATGTACACTCACATGTATTGACTTTAAGAGTAGGTGTACAGTCAATAAACACTGTAAACATACACTCACATACCAGTTCTCACTTTTGTTCTCATGGTGTTAAACAACGTAACTGTTGTGATCAGTCGAGTAGCAAGCAATTGAGCCCACACAGGCTCTACTCTGTGCACAGTGCAAAGCCTGGATACTACCTCAGCACACCATATAAAACATCTGGGATTTTATTCAATAGTGGGACAAAGTCCAGTATTTATTTAGAAAAAAGAAGAATAAGGAGTGTTAAGTGAGTGAGTGAGCAGAAACTGATAGAATCTGTCCATCCATTGACTATACTAGCTTATTTTAATGCAGGGTTGTAGAGGGCTGGATCCTATCCCAGCTGCTATCAGGTGAGACGCAGGGTCCACCCTGGTCAGGATTTAGAATAAGGATTTATTCCCCTGTAGTCCACATTTCCATTGGCTCTGCTTGAGTTTAACACCCAAAGACTTTAAGTGCACAACTGCTCTGAAAGAGGCCATTATTCTGTCAGTATAAAGGAAGTAAAGGGGTTTAAAAGACATTGAAAGACACAGTAAAAATTGAAGTGATTATGACCAAAATGACTGGCTAAAGCCAGTCTCAAAATGTATCTGGACTTCAATGACATCCCATAATTACACTGTACTCCTCAGTGTTTTCACAATGAAGAAATTTACGGTTTAACAGGCTTGTCATGCAGCCATCACCAACTTCAGTTACACTTTACTGAAACTGTTATCTGTAGCTGTTACGGATGAGAGAGGCATCACAGATCTGGTGTTTCAGTTTTACCCAGACGAATACCGTTTTGCACTGTAGTCAAACATGTTGACTACTGTCCTCTCATCCTATCTGCCTTCCTCTTTGTGTCTATCTGGCAAATCCTAAGCACATTCAGTTTTTATGTCCGATAAAAATTAAGTCCATGAGAAAGGATAATACCCTTCTGTAAATGTGTTTTCAAACAAATGTCCCATCTAATTATTTGGCAAGCAGCTTGATATGACAGCCTAAGACTTGAGAGAAGACAGAGAAAGATAGAAAGAGAAAACAAACAAATAAAAAAAAAACTCTGTGGATTTGACAGAGGGAGGACAGAGGAGAGAATCAGGCGCAGGGGAAGCAGAGGAAAGAAGGGATTACAAAGAATAAATCGAGAACAAAGAGAAGGAAACAACTGCTGCGAAAGCATGTCTGTGCTGTGTGGTTTGCTCCCCAGCCTTGTCTATGCATAGTCAAAATCCCTGTTATACAACAAAGGCGAAGGCTAGTCATTGTATTTCCTGGATATGGAGGACCTTGGCAAATTAAAGCTGCATCAGGGAGGGAGACTGAGAAAAACACAGCAGCTTAATTCTGTTCCTATGGCAGCTGAGGCTTCCTCACTCCCGTGCTGCGGTTAATAATCACTAACTTTGATCGATGATGTGTGCTTCATGACACATTTAGATTGACACACTTGTGGACATCTTTGACACATGGTAAACAGTCCCTCGTATAGTTTTCATAAGATTTCTGACATACTTGTGTGCCCAAAACTGGGAGCTTGTTGAGTGGATCACTAGCAAATGAGCATAAATATGTCACTACTAAATAAATCACTTACTCTAATCAAAGGTTAGAGCAAGAGAAATAAAAAAGGAGGGTTTTCCATTTTTAATGGATTAGACATAAGCTTCAAGTACACTCTGAGATTAGATTAGAGACACAGACATTAAACACACCTACATACACTTAAAGAGTGTCTTAAGGATGATGTGTTTCTGCGCCTTGGTCGAATGCCCAGATTACTTGAACCGCCTGTCTTTACATCTTAATTAGTAAGAGGATGTCTTTGTGAATAATTACTCACAAATCCCCTTACAGGAAATGAATGCATTACCCTAACCATGCATAGCAAGAAAGACAAGAAAGGCTGCTTATTGAAAAGCTGAAATAAGACATCCAAAGAATTACGATTTCAGCTCTTCCTGAGTTGAATTGCCATGTTAAACCTTTCAAGGGGACAAAGAGGTGGGGATGATGAATATGTCAAAGAAAGCACATTTCAGTTCATACTTAAGCCTTCAAAGGATGCACAATAATGTCCTTGTTTGTCTGTTTTTCTGAGATCATGTGTGGACAGAGCCGTCAACCGTAGATGCCTGCCGGTGCATGTACACTTTTTTATAGACAATTTTTTGCTTCATGAAGGTGTAGAAAAATCCTCTGTGCTTTTGTGTGCTAAAACAGACAGACAGAGAGGATGTGGTTTCTGCATAGATAATGACATTTTAAAAGAATAATGCAAACATCTGCACTTCAAATAAAAACCACTTGAGAAGGGACACATAATGCAGATCTTTTGAATGTTCACACGCATGTGCTTTTCTACCGAAAAGCTGCTGTTAGCAGTGTTTATCAATAAATTGATATAATTATCCCTAATACTGCTTATTTGATGCTGCACAGTGCCTGCAGCGTTAAGCTGGTAACCTTTGAATTGGGTAAGCCACTCTGCTTTAGCTCTGTAAAAGAAAAATTACTAAGAAAGACAGAGCGCTGTGAAAGAGAGACAAATGTGTGAGCCAGTGCAAAGTTGAAACAGATATTTTATTTTATTTTACCTCAGGAATAACATCTGATGCAAGTGGAACATTAAGACATGAACATGTTTTACAATGCATAATTACACTCGTCTAACTCTAATCCATAGTGTCCACATTCGCACACATGCAGAGATAGCCAGTTTAACACATGTACAGTTATAAATCATAGCAGGTGGTGTGTCATTATAGGGATCCTTTTTCTTTCTGCTGCTTTCTCCCTGCATGGAGACCTGCTGTGAGACTGAATGAAGAAAGAGAGGATGAGAAGTCATTAAAAGAGAAAATGCATTATAGAGATGGATGAGAAGCTCAGATTTCAGCTTGATTCTGGCTTGTAAATTTACCTGACTGAGCCAAAGCTTGGAAGGGCGTTGTGGGTCTGTTGATGGATCTGTTAGTTGTTATCTTTTGTGTGTATCTGTTTGTGTGTGTCATTTCTTTGAAAATCTGAGAACAGTGTCTGCAGAGCATTTTCAGTAACTATGCTGCTGTGTTCCTGAAACAGATTTCCCAATGAGGACAGCAGTCAATGGGAAGAGCATTACAATATTGTTAGCGGCTCTAACAGGCTGTGTGTGCCTCTGAAGCTGACAGTCATAAGGATCTTAACTAAAGAATCCTCAGTCTGGGGCTATTCTGAAAAACTGTAAACGCTTTTGAAAAGGAACTCGTGAAATAGTCAAAACTGTCAGAGGTGTGTATTTGAGCAGGCAAAATGTCTCCTATAGTTTTGCGTTTGTGTGAATGCCAAACTTTAATACCCTGTAGGCCTTCTTCTAAAACCAAGCCTCAACATGCATCAGTAGAGGTGTTGACTGTGCTGTGGAGCAGTGCTTGCATATATTCACTGATGCTGTCTGTGCTAATGGGAAGTGTAGTTAAACAGCTATCAAAAATGAACAGCATTTACCTCTGCAGGGATGTTGTCAGGCATGTCAACACACACTGTAAGGAATCTCTTATTAAATCTTTACAGAGCTGTTGGTGTTGTAGCAGAGCCTTACTGGAAAAGTAAAGCTCAAAGCATCAAGGTGTTAGCATCAAAGCCATTCACACAGGTTTACTGGAAAAGCATTGCTGCTCCGTTCACAAGCATGTTGCCTCAACCCTGCCTGGTGAGCCAGCTTGCATTCCCAAATACAAAAGTTAAACAATTTATAGTCGTCAATTTAACAAAACACTGGATAGACTAGCTAGTTTAGCTAAGAAACTAAAACATCTAGTCTGTTTCTGTCCAAAAGTGAAAAATTACACATTGTCATAATCTAAACTAAAGAGATATGACTTGGTTTGAGTTGTTAGGGAAGGTTTGTTACCTCTAAAAACCAAAGCTAGTTGGGTTTTTTGGGGGGTTTGTTTTCAGTTTTATTGTTAAGACTTGCTGTTTGGACATCCTGCCCACAGGTTTTTTCAAAAAGGTCTCAAAGTCTATGGAGCCAGATGTTTTACAGGTTGTGAACATGTCTTTAATTTCAGGCGTCTTCCCAGAGCCGATGAAAGCAGCTGTAATCAAGCCTCTGCTAAAAAGGGACAATGTAGACAAGACACAATGAACAATGAACAACTACAGACCGATCTTTAAGTAAGATCATTGAAAGAGCCATTTCTTATCAGCTAAATGACGTTTTAACCCGAAACACCTGCTATGATGTCTTCCAGTCAGATTTTAGACAGAACCACAGCCCTGAGACTGCTCTGACCAAAGTCATTAATGGCATATGTTTGAATACAGACAGTGGCAAAATGTCAGTCTTAGTTTTCCTAGACCTCAGTGCTACATTTGATACAGTTGACCACCATATATTTCTCAGATGACTAGAGACCTGGATGGGCCTCTCTGACACTGTATTAAACTGGTTCAAAACATACTTAGAGAACAGGAAGTTCTTTGAGTCAGAAGGTAACTCTACATCTGATAAGACAAGAATTACATGTGGAGTTCCCCAAGGTTCCATCCTGGGGCCTCTTCTGTTTAACATCTACATGTTCCCTGTGGCACAGGTCATAAAGAATTAGTTACCATAGCTATGCAGACGACACACAGATTTATATTACAATGAGACCGAGGTCTACCAAAAAAATCAATTTGACATCTGCAGCTTATTCAGAACTCTGCTGCTCGGGTCCTCACTAAGACCAAGAAAGTAGACCACATCAGTCCAGTTCTGAGGGCTTTACACTGGCTGCCTGTCCGTCAGAGGATAGACTTCAAAGTTCTGTTGCTGGTCTATAAAGCTCTGAATGGTTCAGGACCAAAATACATCAGGGAGCTCTTGACTAAGTATGAACCAGTAGACCCCTCGGGTCATCTAGATTTGGTCTCTTATCAGTTCCAAGAGTCAGAACCAAACATGGAGAAGCTGCATTCAGCTTCTATGCTCCACATGTCTGGAAAAATCTCCCAGAAAGCCTCAGACCAGTGGAAACACTCAGTTAACTTAAATCCAGGTTAAAGACGCTCCTGTTTTCTGCTGCATTTACATAATTTTTATTTAAAAGTCCAACTCTGTACCGTTTCTTTTATGCTTGAATTTTTAATTTGATCATGTTTTTAGTCTGTTGTCCTTTCTTAATCATGATTTGAGATTTTTTCTTCTGTTTTCATTTCATTTCTTTTTTTTTTTAAGTTTTTTGTTTTAATGTACTTTTCTGCAATACAAAGCAACTTGAATTGTCCTGTACATAAAATGTGCTCTATAAATAAACTTGCCTTGCCTATGTCATACTTCCCATGATAGTGTCTTCTTTAATATTTTGCTATTATTAGCCATTGTCCCTCTTTTTTTCTACTGATGTTTGTCATAGTTAAACAACTGGCTAAACCACTTTAATAGCAGGAATGTGACTGGTTGTGCTTCCTCCGCTCCTGTCTCAGGGTGCTGTGATCACCCCAGCCGCGGCCATTGAGCCCAGTTTGTCTCTTCACCCCTCCAGTGTAATGGCGCCCCTCACCCAGCAGATGAACCACCTCTCTCTGGGCCCCACAGGCGCCGTGAGTCTCTCCTTTATAACCTTCCAGCTGCCTGAATCCATCGTCATCTTTTTCTTTGTACTGTATATGATTGAGTTACCCAAAAGAAATTTCCATGACATTCCCAAAGCGTGTGTCCACACAGTAGAGTGAGAAAATGGCCTTCATTTTGCCAAACAATGTAATATACTGTGAAGTGTCAAAACACACGTCTTTTCTTTTTTTTACTTGAATGTCCCACAGGCAGAGAAGCAATGGTCAGTTAGATTTTTCATTTTTGCTTTTTAATATTTAAGAGCCGAGGTGGCTGATGAAGTGGTGACATCGCACTTCTAGTAGAAAGTATTTTTAATCCAAAGACTTTCAAGGACATATTGCTTGTCTCAGTATTATATGCCTGTCTTTGCTCCTCCTCCTGTCTCTGCAGTACATGTCTGCTGCAGCGGCTGCTCCTATGCAAGGAACCTACATTCCCCAGTACACTGCAGTGCCTGCTTCTGCCATCACAGTGGATGTAAGGACAAAAGTTGTTTGGTGACTAGAATTAACAGCATCGATTAAATAGACTTTCTCCAAAGCAGTTAACAATACATTGTCAGTTTTTGTATTTTGTAAACTGTATTTTAGCGCCATGTGGAGTAAAAGTGTTTGTACTTCACTTTTTTCAAGGTCGAATTTAGCCTATCTACCCCTTAGAAAATATAATTTCACATCTGATGTTCTGTGACTTTTTGTGGTCAGGGTGTGGTGACAGATACATCTCCCCAGACAACTGCCCCCTCCTCACAGGATGCCAGCGGGCAGCAGCCTTTATCAGTGGAGAGTACAGGAGATCATGCCACAGCCTACTCCTACCAGCAGACTAAGTGAGTGTCATAAAGAAAAATATTATCCCCCCCCCCCCCCTTTTTGTGTTTAATATTTTAGTGTAGGCCCACATATATATTTATTTGAACACTGACCATTTTTTTTAGTTTAAGGTGTTTTGTTATGACTATTACAGACATAACTTTAATTTGAGGGTATCCACATATAAATAGTTGGATTACATACTATTCAACTAGTATGTAATCCAACTATTACCAATAAATTAACAGCCTTTTTCAATTTTAACATTTTACAGATCATTCTGAAGTAATAAAAATGTACCTGTTCCTTATCATGTCTTCTAATATAATAAATACCTATGAAGAAGAACATATGACATGTTATACTGTTATTTATTTAACAAAAACTAAGCTTGAATGAATCAGTAGGGTGTGGATAAAAAATGTAAGGACAACCCATGAATCCTGAAACTGGTTTTGCTATGGCATTATCTGCCTATCACTAATCTGTGAAGGTTTGAAGAATCCTGTAGTGTGTACCAGCCTTAAGGAGGAATTTTGGGGTGACTGGGGTTTAATTTATGCACAGCTCTCTGAAGGTCCCGCCACAGTCATGGGGTGATATTCCATTTCAGTGTTCGGGGGGACAATAAACAGAAACATTTTCAAGAGCAAATGTTAAGGTGGAAACTGTTCCTTCAACAACTTTATCATCTTTCAGTATTTCCTCCTGAGTGCTGTCCTTCATTCTGTCATCAGTCTGTTTTCTTTCCTGACTCCAACTCATGAAACTTTTCTGACCAAAATTTTCTGTTGCTTACTCTCAATGACCATAATAAAACATTTTCATCAGAGAACTTGAACGTTTTCCAGTTATTAATAATCTTTCCCACTGCAGGATTCTGGGCTCTACATTGTTTTGAAATGGCCTTATAACCTTTCCCAAATTGATGGGCATTGTTAATTGCTTCTCTTCTTGCAAATTGCTGTCAAAACTTCTTTTAAAGAGATTCTAACACTTACTGATGATCACCTAATTAATCATTTTGATCAGTAGCACCTGCCTCTTACCTATCCTCTTCATTGTTGTGGAGGGTTTACTTTGTTTTTCACGCACTCCTTCTGCATTTTAGTTTATTTTTATTTAATAAGTAATAAAACAATGTAAAATGATTAGGGTTACCATTTAACTGATGTATTTTTTTCTTCATTTTAAGACCTGTAAAGGTCCAGATTATATGTTATTATGTTATGATATGTAAAAAACTGAGAATCAAAACATATATATATATAGATATATATAGATATATATCTATAGATATATATATTCAACAAGTTTAATGGGCAGATGCGTTTTTTCCTTAGTCATTGGTGTATGAGTGTAAGTCAATGTCAGTTTTATTTATATAGCACATTTACTACCACCCCAGTTGCTCAAAGTGCTGTACAATAAAACAATGAGCACAATTCATCAATACATAATAAAATATGATAAAACATAAAAACAAAGTTAAAATAAATGTCCAACTCAACTGTGTTTAAAAGTTAGTGCAAAGAGGTGAGTCCTAAGTAGGAACTTAAAACCAGAAAGTGTCTGTGCAACTCTGATGTGAAGGGGAAGACTGTTCCACCGATAAAGCTCTGTCACCCCTGGATTTAAGCCTGGAATGTGTAACCTCCAGAAGGAGCTGGGTAGAAGAACATGCTGGTGCAGCAGCTATGACAAATATGATGGAGCCACACCCTTTTGAGCTTTAAGAACAAGTAATAAAATCTTAAACTCCATCTTAAAACTAACAGGAAGCAAGCGAAGAGATGCAAGCACAGGGATGATGAGATCATGTTGTCTCCTCCCAGTAAACATGAGCAGCTGCGTTGTGAGCGAGCTGCAGGTGACGAAGAGACAACTGATCAAAGTCATGATAAAAGGAGTCACAATAGTCCAGCCGGGACATAATGAGTAGAAGGGTGACCTTCTCCAAATGTTTTTTAGTGAGGTAAGGCTTGGATTTTCTTAGCAGCCTCAAATGAAGAAAAAAACACATCTGACCACAGAGATAATCTACTAATCTGATTTAATAATGATAATAATATAATGGATTAGATTTATATTGCGCTTTATTCCTAGCGGCACTCAAAGCGCTTCCATTGAATCCATTATTTATCCACTCCTCATTCATACCTGGTAATGGTAAGCTACACATGTAGCCACAGCTGCCCTGGGGCAGACAGACGGAAACATTGCAGCCAGTGTGCGCCAACGACCTCTCTGACCACCACTGAACATTCATACTCATTCACACACCAGCAAAACCAAAATAATGAAAACTGTGCTGCCGCTCTAAATATTTCTGGTACTAATTATACAAGTACTAATTTTGTTATGTAACAATTAACAAAATATGAATGTTTTCATGTTAACGAGTTTATATTCACTATAAGGTGCAAGAGATCATTCTGATGTTTGGTCAAAAAAATTATACTTTCCCTTCATATTTCTTGTTTGTCTGGTTTTTATCTTGTTGGTTTTTACTTAGATGGTTTCCTTTACACATTATGGATGCACAGTGAATATATTCTGCCGGCTGCAAGGTTTATTTGGTCACTCCTTTTTGTTTTTACTGACTTTTCTGTCTCCTTCAGATAACGAGATTGGCAGGAATCATTGCTGCATTGCCTTTATAAGGACTGTATGATGGAGCGCTGGGGACACAGTACGAATCGAAATTAGAAGACAAAAAAAAAAAAGAAAAAGAAACAAAAAACCAGAAGTGATATGGACAACACTGAGAGGAGAATGCTTCCACTGTGCACAGGCACCAAATAAAAGACAAAATGAAGAAAAAAAATCAATTATCCTTCATTCCTGGTTGAACCAAGAAAAAGACAAATGAAAAAACAAATGATTGTTTGCTGAACTAGAGGAGGATGAAATCAATCGCAGTCCTCAACCATGATTTGATCATTTTTCACCTTGAGACTGGACTTTGCCTCCAAAGGAAATAGTGAAGACAAAGACTGAAACTGAAACTCAACCAACTGTACAGAAAAAAAGGACATTTGAATGTGCAGGTAGATTTTCTGACTTTTTTATTAAAAAGAAAAAAAGAAAAGAAGAAGGAAGCGAAGTCTAGGAGAAAATGGGCTGTCTTCCTTTGATATTAAGCTACATTATTTTCATTCTTTTTATTATTTGAGTAGTTTTCTAGAATATCAGTGTTTTCGTAAATCTTTATTGCCTTAATTTTTTCAAACTTTGGGGGAAAAAGTTCCAAAGTGTTGGATTCTCTTGACAAAAAAAAAAGACTGTATGGTTGAATGATTTGAGATGTTCTTGGGTTTTCTGAGAGTCTCGGAGATTAAATCTATAAAGCTATCTGTATAGGATTTCAACACATAGTATGTATTTGTATGAAGATGATTTTGAATTATGTGGTGCAGTACAGGTGATGTTGGTTGATTAGATGAAAAAAATCTTTAATGTGACTTGTGGGAAAGGATCAAGCCACTGCTTCCTGGAAAATGCAGTTTGATTTAATCGTGGGTTAAAAGCTCTGTGTCTCCACCACATTTTATATATTTTTTGTTTGTTTGTTTTTGATTGCAGTTTTTCCAAAAGATTATTACTTTGCGTGCTTTGCTTGTCTCACTGCATAAAGAAAGTAGAAGAGGGAGAATTTCTGACTTTGTCGATAAGAAAATTTAAAAGAAAAAAAGCTGAGATTTTTTTTTTTAATGTGCAAAAAGCAATAGTTTTAGTAAAACTGTTGACAGTTTCTTGAATCTTTCTTAACTGTTGGACAAACGCAGCCTACAGGTGGCATATTTTATACCAAAGATGAAGAAACTATGAAGTGAAGAGATCTTCCTTGTGTTGCTTTTTTCTTTTTTCCATTTTTTCCATTTTTTCACCTTTGAAACTAAAATCCTTGTCATACTATTGAGATGTGAGATAAATCTACTGATGAATGAAAACATTCAGTAGGTCTTTAACACCACTGCCTCACCTGGACGAGATGATTTGTTTTTCATGCAATCAAATGTTTCGATGCTTTCGTGTGTAATATCTAGAGAGCCACTCACCTGTGGAGTGTTGGTAAGTGCTTCTTAAACTTGCGTCCATCTACATTCTCCTCAGCATTACATTTCAAATTTCAAACCCTGAGATGCTCCGATACATGGCGACTGCTTCCTGAAAATACCACAAATTAAATTGCTACAAATTGAAGTTTATACTCTAAGTAAAAAGAAATCGCTTCATGTCACTGACTTGCCTGAACGTAAATGATCTCAGAGAGTAAAGGGCATTTCTGTTGAACAAATTCATTTTTGCTTATTTATACTCCTAAAAAGACAAGAAAAAAAAGTGCTGCCTTTTTACTTTTACGTTTGAGAATTAATAATGTTTGAGCTGCTAAATAATTTTCAGTATTGGGGATTGAGGCTGTCTTGTATTGGGTGTTTATCAAAGAGTTCCACCTCCAGAATAGTAATATACCATATGAAACTTTCAAGTGCATCAGGTGGGAACAAAAGCAAAAAAAAAAAAAAAAGTGAGCACTATGTGGACTTCATGCTGGATCTAAGGCCACGCCCCATGAATGAATGGAAACTGATGGAGATGCAGGAACAGACGGATGAAGAAAAAGTGGTTTAACCAAAATCAAGCAGATACAAACCTCTCATGGAAAAAAAATTATCAAAGGGAGATAAAAAGAAGGAGAGAGAGAGAGAGGGAGGGAGGGAGAGTGAAGAATGCAGGAACAAAAGTAATATTTATGAAGTCTTGTTTTGTACAGGTGTGTAAAAGAAGATGCAACAGAAATAACTTTGATGATGCTATTTTTTTATTTGCTCGATCACACGCCTCCCATGTCTTTCAAGTTGTGATTTTGAGAGTGTCTGTAGAACCAGTGGATATTGATGTAATTTCAGATGTGTCTTTATGTTTGTTTTCTTTTTTTTTTCCTTTTTAAACACTCTTTCAATAAAAAAAGAAAAAAAGATCAAACTGTCAATACTAAGCTTACATCCTGCAGTTGCCATTTATTACCACTAGAGGTCCCCATTGTCTCCCATATAAGTAAAGGTTCAAAGGCTGTTTATACTGTATGTGCATGGATGAAGTAGTAGCTATTTTAAAGTCGACCATCTTGCAAGAACACGACAGACAGGCGTAAAAAAGGATACTTGCACTTTGATACTGCTTCTACTTGATAAGATTTTTGTAAAGAGATTGAATTATTTCATGTCCAGGCTAAGTGAGAATACATCAGGGAAATCTATGAGAAAGCAAGGCTGTGGAGAGCCAAACGATGCAGTTAGTAGATATGTTTATTATGTACTGAGTAAAGACATAATCATCATCAAAGCATTACCGAAACAATCATGGCAGCGCATCAAATGAAATCATGCATAACTTTCTCCAGTGTTCTGACAACATTCCTTGAATATTAGCAAGTAGAACATGATATTTTCAAAATGTCAAAAAACATTTGACAAAATGATGTTGGATAGCTCCATAAGCAACTCTCCTTTTGTGGTTTAGTGGAATGTTTATTAATTTCTTTATCATTTTTGAAGAGACAAAGAAACTTTATTTAAAAAAAAAAAAACATATCGCTGTTCAATATACCACTGCAAAAAGTAATTATATAATACTTACTTTTATTAACATTTTGAATAGACTATGATGAATGTTTTACACACAACTCTAGCTGTATTGTTTGTTTTTTTTCAGTTCACTGTTGGTTAATACGGTTTTCATACTGTGTCAATAAGGCTCAGCTCTAAAACTGATAAAACTGGAATCGGGGGGGTAAACATGGAGTAGTGAAAAAAAAAGTCTCATCAAAGGCTACATGTGGACAGAATAACACTTCCTTATATTACAACAATAACACTGTTTATACTGGAGGTTTCCGGTAAATCCTTCCAGGAAAATGTGTCACTTCACTCTGAATGATAAATCAGATGTGCCTAAGTAATCCAGACACATGAAAACCTTCCCAATAATGGAACAACATATGGTTATTATAGACATATACCTCTATAGAAATGTACCTTTACCTGAAACAAACTATCACCTTTGAAAAAAACAACAATTACTACTGGATCACTATAGAGAACGTAAAGATACATCACACCATGTTTAATGCCAGGATTGGAGCCTCATGTTGAAAAGAATGTGCTCCATTTACAGCTTGTACTACCTGGCTAGTTTTTGTTTTGTCTGACAAAAAATTCTCAAATCTAGTGAAAAAAGTAAGATAGAGAGGAGAAAAGAAGATTGACCTTGACAAACTGTTAAACATTCAGTTATGATGACTAGAAATAGATACAAATTTTATTTTAGAGCTGATGCTACAGATTGAGCATATAAATGTTATCCTCAAGTATAATCTAGGTAGGGCTGACTGTATAAAACTTAATGGCATTTTGATGAGATACACCAACATAGTTGCAAAATCACAGTCAAAGAACGGCACTTTGCCCATAATAAATCTAATACTTTAAGTACTTGAAGTATGTTTGAGTGAATTCATCCACAATTTTAAACACTACATTAATCCTGTGACAAAACTGAGCTGTTCTGTTGTACATAAAGTAGATGCATTCAGTGCATTTACACATATTCTCGAGGAGCAGACGCAACCAACAGGTGAGTAAATAATTCATGCTCTTGCCTCTTATATGAACACCCATGTTTTAAACATATAGAATCTCATTTTGATATGATCTTAATATGATTTTGAGATTATACAGTGTGCAGCAAGAAAAAGCACATGGACACCTCTGGGTGCTCTTTCATTCATCATGTGTACGCTCATTAGGCCATTACGCTCAAGATCCCCTGAGGTACAACATAAACTGTCTTTTTGATACTTTTTCAAAGGTGCTTTTAATGACTCCGTCATATAACAGAAGTTGAAATGGACATAAAAAAAAACATGCTCTATTGATGCATGTTCACAAATTCAGTTTTTTCTTCTTTTTTTTCTCATACTGCTACACAAAATAGTCACACAAAGGAACACTGTGTCATAGCATTTTACAAAATAGTCCCAACACCACTGTTGCATTTCATTTAACAGGCAATGCATTTGGAGGTTGGAATGTCGGAGCTGCACATGCCAACATTAGGCCAACTTGGTCCAAATACTGATGTTTTTAAGTGCCTTCTCCATATTATTTTACGCTTTACTCTCTATTTCCTTTTGCTCTGATTAAGGTTAGGCATTAAAAACTACTTGGATAATGTTGGGAAACATTATGGCCTGCATTAAAATGCATAACGGGTTTGCTTCTGAGTCCTGCTCATATCAGCTTAGCAAACTCAATCTGCTGGACGCATGAACCAGATTCTGTTTTGTTACATTTCTTTGAAAGTTGAGCTGAATAACATGGAAGATTTATAGAAATAATGCTTATCAGCACCAAAATAATTTGGTGTTTTGTGCTTATCTCACTTTTTGCCATTAGGCCGGGCTACTGTTCACCAGCTTACATCTGAATGTTGCTCAAAAACTCAAAGATACTACCACAGTATATGATAGAACTTTTGAAATGGAAGGCAAATAAGCAGGATTTCACACCTTTACTTCCCATTAACTTTGAAATAGAGTGACACTGCATGCTACTGAAGTGCGCTGTGGATCAATTACTTTGGGAAAGTTGAGAGTTCAAATTCGGCTACTGTACAGTCCTAAATGTCAGGCACACACACTGTATGAACTGAAAAATAAAACATTTTGATTGATAACATTCACTACTACACACTTCAGCACATGCAGCTGTAGAAAAAGGATTTCAGTGATCCTTTGTAACTTACATCCTCAGTAGCAGGTACGAACCAGGAATATAAAAACTATAACAGCCGTCATGATGACTAATGCTGAAAATAGAAAGATGAGGCCAGCAAAGACAGGGTTTGCCATCGGGAGGATCTCTTTCTCTTCAGACGGGATCATGTTGGACATGCTCAGCATGTAGCCCAAACTCCAGCCGATGCTTGTATTCTGTACCTAAAGACGACAGAAGAGAATTTGAATATTGACATTTTAAACTTGTGCTTGCTGTATGTACATCAGTTAAATTACTTAGCATGTCCAGAGACGTGTCACGAATCCAAACAGCTCTCTCATGAAGTTGCACAATGACAGTTTGAGGCAACGTATGAGTCATAGCACTAAAAGAAGATCCTTGTAAAGAAATCCAAGTGTGTCTGTTTTGGGATTTCCTCCATGAGGGCCAACTAACTGAAACACTCCCAAACACCCTGAAGGCTTTAAGCAGCACAGAAAGTCTCTTGTTCAAAATTACTGAAGCTGTTGAGAACCGATCTTGTCTTGTGCCTAAAGGCCAACGTTTATGTCAGTTGGATACTGAAGTTATAAGATCAGACTTTTTAAGAGCCACTATCTCTCTTTATGACTCATGACTGTTAACGGAGTGTCACAGACCAGGAATCTCCCTCTGCTGAGAGAGTTCCCTTGTGGGAATATACATTGCATGCCTTTAACGACAGATGATGATTTGTGTCTGTTATCTATCTTTGGCCTCAGTGGGTGGCCTCATGTATGCTATGAAAGCTGGTAAATGTCTGTTTTTAAGGAGTAGCTACCATTATGACAGCTCAATCAAAAAACTGAGAAAGTTCCTTTTCCAGACACACTGTTGGTTGCATTCTGCATCAACTATAACCTGAACATTATCTGTCTGCTGTGCAGCAACTTTGTTGTGAAGAAACTGATCTCCATGAAGGATCAATATTTCCGCTTCCACTAACCTCTTTTTCAAAGTAAATGCTTTTCCAGGTCTCTTCATCGAACTTGTATCCATCCGCCAGGAGAGTGAGGACATAGTGAGCTGCATAACAGTAAGTTTTGAGGAATTTTTCAGAGATCCAATCCTTTTGTTCTTTCAGCTTAAATGAAGAGGAGGAAAGTTTAGAATTAAACTTTATTACTGAACAATAATCAAGCCAATTAACTTTTTTTTTTAAAACTCAAAAGGACAAAAAGGACATGATTCTTAAAAAAAACAACTTCCTCAATACATAAGTAATATTTTTTAGGCCCAACTGAAATGAGATTCAATTGAAGGATTTACACACTAATATGTGCCTAAAGAACAAATGTCCTTTGAAAAGGTATTGTTTCTGACTTTTCTTCTTTATAAACTGCGGTTAATATATGTATGTTTAATGCCTGTATGGGTTCAGTTTAAATATGCAACCAATCAGCAACAGTATGGAAAATTCATCTACAATTTCCAGTATGAACAAAAGCCAAGTTTTTTCTTTTTTTTTTGTTTGCTTCATTTTGTCCTTGTTTTTCTTTTTGTTTTGTTTGTTTATTTGTTTTAAGGCTAGTAATGAGGTTAGAAAGGAATATTTCAGTTGATGTATCCAAGTGATTTTTATACAATCTGCAAAGAAATAAATAAATTATTTTTCTTTCCATTTTTTAGGGATTTGAGGTTGTACATTACTAACTAGTACAGTCTTGTTAGGGTGAACCAACAGTAAATGACATACAAAACTTTACCCTTTCTTCTAAAAAACATTGTGAGATGGTACAGCACACCTCAGCCAGCCATGACAGACGAGGTAGATTAATATACCGTCTGTGTGATGGGATTTGCATAATAACATGAGTTCTCTTTATTTCTTCTTTTTGTAGCTTTGCATTCGTTTTAAGGACTTACCAATGTCCAATTTGTATGGCAGAAGTCCCTTACTGAGGCATTGAACTGATCAAGATCTGATGTGCCATTGACCAGCAGAGCTCTGGCAGTGTAGAAGAATCCAGCATATGCCTGATAAGAATATCAGAAACACACATTTAGTTCATTTTCCCCTTCACCTGTTTGGGTGGACCTGTTATATCTGCACAGTGTGCTACCATGAATTCTCCAGTGACCGGTGGCTGCTCGACCCCATCAAAGGAGCACTGTGATGAAGAGCAGGTTTTGAAATCAAATATGGACTTCACTAATCTCCCACAGTTTTCTGAGTCTGCGTCTCCAACCATGAAGAACTTTTGATCAGGATTGTAGTTTTTTGGTTTCTTTGTGCACTCCGTGTCGTAAATGGTTGAAGCTGTCACAGAAGTATTAAAACCTGCTGGATAGCAGGGGTTTATTATGTAAGACTTGTCTGATGATTCCTAGAAAATTGAAGAAAAAACATGTCAGAAGAAGAAATAGTTGACTGTACATCACTAATCGTGTGTACTGTCCCGTACAACCATACAAATGTTAGAGTTAACATTTTATACCAGGAACCTGCAGCAGCTTTACACACACTACTTATTCTAACAGCAAAGCTTAGTTCTCCCTCTGGTATTACCATTAGTCTCAAGAATGGAGCTGTGAGTTACCAGAAATAATGCATTTCATGCAGGCTGGTGTGATGACATTCATGCTTCAATCAATATTCTTAATGACATAATGCATTCTTGACTGGTCTCTCTTTGCCTGTTAAGGACAGCAGCATTCACTAATCAATTCTTAACAGGCATTAATGGATTTTGCTTTTGAATGCATCGTGATTCTTTTCTTGAGGATGTTCAGGAAGCTCTTTGGTTATGAACTTAGTTGTTTCAATTTGAATTTGGTCATTTGTTCTTTTGTTTAGTATTCTTTCTTTCTCCAAGAGTCTGTTTGGCTTGGCTTGCTCCCAGCTTGCCAGTCATCTAATTTGTTCTGGTCCGTCGCTAGTACATCTGTTCCATTTTTTTTTTGTCTTCTTCTGTATGATGTTTTTCTTTAAGGCATATATGAGACATAATTCTCCAAGATAAGCACTTATCAAAACAAAATGGAAAACATAACAAAATAAATAAAGTTGTTTACCTGGATCACTTTGTCCAAAACCCTCTTTTCAGCCTCATTCTTTCCATAGCAGAGGAAACTGTGTGTGTAGACATTGTAAGGATAACCATATAATTTGACATGCATGTAGTCGGACCCGTTGCCTTGTTCCTGAATAGCAAAGGCGATCTGGGTTGAGGCTCCGCCAAGATCCATGGAACCAACAGTTTTTGCCCCCGTTGGGCGCATATACATGTTCCAAAGGTTTTTCTGCAAGTATGAAGTCATATTAAATAAAGCATGTATAGTTCTCTTGGTCCTATTTATGAATCTGGACAAGTACACTTTCATAAATCAAGTCTCTTACTTCCAGGAAATTTCCCATCAAGTAGTTGACTGTGATCCACCCGTACAGCCCTTCTTCCTGACCAGTGATGATGGAAGCATTCTGGAAGTTGAATGGCAGTGAACTCAGGTATTTTCTGAGACTTTCCAAAACTTCATTGGACCTCTGTTTGTCTTTCTGACTTTACAAAGCAGGAAAAATGAGTAAGATTAAACAGAGTATTGGAAACTGACTAAAGTTCAGATAAGAGATTCAAATAAAAAAGGCTGACATCATTAATGTCTTTATGCAGGATATGAGTCTAAAACAAGCCACATGGCTGAAGTTCTAATGCTTATAAATCCATCCGGTCCAAGCTGATCTAAAGTAACAGTCTTCCAGATTTATGTTCATCAGAGACGTGGCAGTCACTTTTATGCAAACTTACTGAGGTATTTTAACTAAAGTTAAACTAGATAGCCCTGTTCCCCTGAATTTGTACAAATAGCTCAAAACCAAATTCAAAAGTAATTTTACAACTTTTAAAGTTCAACAATCCCCATGTACCAACACTACCATGAGAAGACCCCATATTTGGACTTTTCAGAATTGCTGTTCTATCAAATGAGCTCATGAGTTTGGCCCCAGCCACAGTCTAAACTTGTTTTGATAACTTGGACGTCCTGGTGACTCAATGGGATTTAGTAAAAATCCAAGGCTGGATTGCCAACCAGGAAAAGTGTGCAGTTGCCCATGTCCCCTGACCCTCAAAGGTCCCCTAAAGCTCTTTTATGTGATTTTTGGTTTGCTTCAATTACAGTTGATGCATCACAAGCAGGACATCAACTGTCACTGTTTCTCGATACATCTAAGATTTCGATTGGCCTTAATTAGATCATCTTACAATTGATGGTTTAGCACATTTGAAATTACATTATCAAATATTCTATAATTCACTTTCTATTTTTTGTTCTATTTTTGTTCTTAGTTTACTGTCATTAGTAATGAAGTTAGAAAGAGATGTTAAAAGTCTCAACAATTCTCACTGGGAAGCTGATGTCAATGAAAATTGTTTCAAGTGTTAACAAGTTTTCTTTCTTACTGAAGCAGTCGCATTCCAGCCGTCGCGCCCAGAAAGAGCGTTGTGGAGTTTCGTTTTTCAACAGGAATGCTATCAGCAATTTTATCCATGCAGATTTTGAATCCTTTCCAGGTGTCTGCATCTTTCTGTGGGTCAACTTTCATCTCTGAGATGGCAACACCTGTGGGAGCAAAGCTTAGCTAAAATGATATTTCCAATGTTTACAGGTTTAGAGTAGCTGTGAGTTTTAAAATGCTCAGAAAGCGTGAGCTTATATTAACTCTCTTCTATGGAGAACATGACTCACCAGAAACTTTACAGTTCATTTTTTCAGTCACCACTCCTGTCTCATTCTCCTTCTCCCCGGGCCATTCATACAGGTACACATTGGAACGAGACGAACCTGAATCTACCACTATGCCATACTGAAACAGAAAAAATTGTTTATATTCACGTCACAAAAACCCATTTTTGTTTCATTTATCTGGTTGTGTGTCTGACAAAAGCTGAGGTTCTTTTTCTTGATGCCGAAAGTTATGATCGGCATTCGTATTGACAACAAGATGCAAGAACTCCCAAACCCGGGCCGTGAGAACATGACGTCAATTTGTACTTGCGGCCTTGAGGACAAGGAAAAGTTCTGGCTTCTCGCAGAGTATGCATCAGGTTAAACACACTTTAGGAATACTTGCACTACTCTGAATAAGCAGCATCTACATCCAAAATGTAGATGCTGCTTATTTATGTATTTATGTAGCTCCGTGCATGTGTATGTCTTCACCTCCAAGTTGTACTCTTTGTACTTCCAGGTGTCCTGGATGACGGCGACAGCAACTAGGGCAGCAATGCTGGCCAACAGGAGAAGCAACACTCCTGCTATGCGGCATTTGTAGCCCACTCTCTTTTTGGAAGTCATTTCCTGTTGGCAAGACAAAAGGTTAAGAAAAAAATAGAAGCTTGACTCTCACTAAAAGCTTCTTAGCTCTTAAAGTGATGACATGGAGAGGTCTGAAAAGTGATTATAAACAATAATGATAACTGAACATATTGTCACACACAATCAGAACTGCACCGATTTAATTTCTACTTAAAGCAAAAATAGAAATAAAAGTTAGTTTTTAGTTAGTATTGGTTTGTTTTCTAAAATAATCTTGTTTTTTTTCCAGAGAAATTTGGCTATTTACAAATGTTTAGTAAAATTATGTGGTGTTTTGTTTTTTTGTTCTAAAGTGTTTCTATGTTTGTTTTGTTTTAATGAAATGTTGCATTTTTATAAATTGACCTGATTTCTGTATTTGTTTCCTCAACTTCTTGTTGTGAATATGGATGTGTTGCTGAGTTTGGTCCAATTTCGTGTTTACCATCTCATTTTATATTAAATGTCTCTTAAGGGTGTGAGTGGAGAATTATAAATGTCTTTTAAGCCTGTTTCGGTTGTTTTGATCATAAATACTTAGTTGAACTACAACATGAACACTAAGTACAATTGCACATGTGCACACCTTCATAGCCTCAGTCGGGGATAGTTAATCTATTCATCACAACAATAGCTGAGAATAGCTGAGAGTTTGAATCTTGTGGAAAGACTGGAGACTGTTTGATTCTGAGAAGGATTACGAAACATATCAGATAATGTCCAAAACATATTAACTGTCATGTTCCTGTAGAGCACCAACCTTGCTGAGCAGGATAACCTGCCATATGTTCTGGGTTTCTCTGTGGTATTTAAAGCCAAAATGCTGACAACATAAGAAACTCAACTTTTGTGTATAGCATGTTTGAAACCCTTCTGATTAAAGCTGTTTAAACTGTGTTTTATTCTAGATCCATCAAGCAGGCTTTGATGTAAAAATGGTTCACATATGAAGAGTATAAATGTGCATTTCTCATTAAAGCATCTACAGTATGAAGTGAACATTTTACTTTTGAAGATGGAAGTCAAATGGATTTAAAGCTGGTTTGTAAATTTCCACTCTGGTATCTTTCTGAATTTGAGTTAAAAGAGCAGAAAGTATCAGTCATATAATCTTTTATCCTTATCAGCTTTAAAAGGCTGTTTCTTAAACAACTACGCATATTTGACTGGCATGTAACAACCACAAGTGTCAAATTTTTTCAACAGTAAATATCTACATTCAAGTTTATCAAAGCTCAATAATTCATTCATGAAAAATAAGCAGCTCCGGAAAGTTATCAAATGAAAAAGGCATTAAATAACAGATTTCTTTGTTCTTATTTTTTTTTACAGGACCAGAGATAATATCTCTTTTTAAGTTGAAATCACTTGGGTAAGGATCATGTTGGGGATGCTTTTCTGATGAGAATACCTGATACATCTGTACTTGGTCCTTTTACATTTTTGTTGTAGGGTCGTTTTTTTGCATGGTCACCCAGTAGTATATGTACTATAACAACATTGTGGAAGATATGATTTCTTTGTCAGAGTTGCTCTCACATTCTGTACTTCAAACTGGGTCAAATGACGTGATTCTCCTTATCCATGCGTATAAATGATGTTTTGTGCAGCAATACAGGGGCTCTCTTTTCTGTAGACAGCTTGGTTCTTTGCATGATGGATTGGCCTCTTGTCCAGGCAAATAAAATGCAACTATTATTTGATGCCAGATCTCTTTATTTTTGTAGAATTCTCACAAGTTTATAAAAGTGTGACATCACAGTAATATATTACATGCATTTGCCCCTAAATACATACTAAATGTCTTGTAAGAAACAAAAACTGAATTTGAAATGTTGTCAGCAACTTTCCTGATCAATTTCTTATTTATCTGCAAAAATGTTCAATAGTATTTTGGGGAACTGTTACAAAATCAAGTGGCTCCTTCTCAGAAGTACAAGAGTGATACAATTCTGAAAAGAATCGGGGTAAAAGAGGAAGCTGCTGTGTTTGGAGATACCTGTGGTTAACCGATCTTTGCAGCTTTTTGCGTCATGAATTTAACGTGTGTTGGTTTGAACATCTTTGAAAATCCAAAATCGTTTCAGTACTAAAGTTATTTCATCTTGCCGAGACAGAACTGCCAGATGCTGAAAGTCTGATTGATTATACGTCATATCATCCCATCAGCTTAAAAAACAGAGAACATATTTTATTGCATATAGCTCCGATTAAATCATTAATATTAATCAATACATGAACGGTATCATGTTTAGAGGGAATTTTAGTTAAAGCTGATATGATCTTATTACTATCAGCACTCAGAGAGCGCAGACTTCTGCTAAGCCATAGCGTCACCCCCCTGAGAAAAAACCCTAAAGGCCAAACAGTCCCCCTTATGCAATTATTACCTCTGCCAAGGCAGAGGTAAACTGGATTTAAATCTTCAGGATAAAATCTGTTGAAATATCCAATTTCTGATCGGATTTGGAAAAAATCCCATTTACCTGGATTACTCCTGGTGGATTATGTTTGAAATACTGGGCCCTGATGGCTACTTGCAGCAGAATAAGGCATCATGTCACAAAGCTCCGATAATCTCAGATTGGTTTCTTATGTTTTGTCCAGCATGAACTGATCTCCGAAATGCACAGAAAAAATGAAAGATTTTCAGATAAGAAAAATAATCCCTCAGAAAAAATATCTCAGACTTTTTAAATCAGCTAAGAAAGGCTAGGAGCCACTTACATCTCTGCAGTAAGCAGCTGCCTTGCACTCTGTAATTTTAAAGCAAGAGAAAGGCGTGAGGAGATAACAAAGGGTGTCTGGGTGCTTGCTTGATCATTTTAGAAGAGATACAATTGTGAAATATCTTCTTTTTTTTTTCAAACTTTCCAACCCAACTGTTAAGCACAGGAATGGCATGATCATGTTTTTGGCTTATGTCACAACCAGTGGCATGAGGAGTGTTAAAGAAGTAAAGAAAAAAGATTAACATGAATTTAAAACAGGTTTTACAAGAGCTTAAAATCAAAGGTAGACTTAAATGAACAAAAAGGTTGAAGGTCTTGCCATGGCCCTCACAAACACTTTGACCTACAGATCATCAATAATGTAGGGACTGACTTCAAAAGGGCAATGCATGCAGGGCAGTTCAAGAAAACTTTTTTAAGAGGAAATAGCTAGCTGTACAAAGGCACAAAACGTTTACAAGCTGTGGTACACACAAAAAGAGAGTTAGAAATTACTTACAAATTGCAACCAAAATGTTTCCCTTTATGTTTGATTTAATTTCAAAATTGTAAAAGATTGAAATTTCTGTTAAGATATAAAAATGTTGCTTTGACAATTACAAGAAGAGTAATTTTGACAAATAAGTCATGAAACTGGCTGAGAGTGCAAGAAGGCATAATTATTCCATGTTGTCATCATGTGGTTAAACTTGCTGTGACCACAACACCACTATTTTTTTCAGTAGTTATTTGTATTAGTAAGGGGTGCATGACTAATTACAGCCATGTGCAAGCACAGCTACTCTCTTAGAGTTGTCAAAATAATCTTATCGGGCTGTCAAACACGTTCAATATCTCTTTAGTTTTTGGATGTTTAAGTTTGTTGGTTTTTGTTTTTACCACAAAAAAATCTTACTTGACCATACTATTATCAGCACACTAAAACACCACTGCTGTGACAATGTTTGTTATGCTTTTAAATGACAGTATTTAAAGTTACCACAGGAATGTCTGTAAAAACATGAGTCAGGGCTGTTTTTCAAGGTGTTATTACAATGTTGCGACATGGAAAAAAAAAAGAAAGAATAGAAATATTTACCATTTTTAAGAAATGCTGACTTTGATCTAAAACTTAAAAGATATAAAAGAATCTCAGGTCTTTAAGTTTGATTGGCTTTATTCAAGACTTGGTTGCTTTTGAATTAAAAAACCATGGTTTCTGAGGGATTCTATGTCTGTTGCAGAATTAGTGATTTTCTTTCAATCATTTTTTTAAACTGATTTA
The DNA here is from genome assembly GCA_037177055.1 of Atherinosoma microstoma. NCBI lineage: Eukaryota > Metazoa > Chordata > Actinopteri > Atheriniformes > Atherinidae > Atherinosoma > Atherinosoma microstoma. The sequence continues at coordinate 21,144,025 of JBBBVU010000006.1, read as the reverse complement.
TAACAAAGAAAATGTGTTTTTTTCGTGGGGAAATAAACAAGGGGTGTTTCATTCATTCTTTTTTGAAAAAAAAGTCCTGCTGTGATCTTTAAATCTTTAAAGTGGACGCTTTTTGCTTTAAACTCAACCAGCTTAATATGAAAGCGAAAGACGCATCCTTTGCTTGTGTTAATGTTAGTCTGTTTAAGAAGGGTCAAATCATTGGCATGCATCAAGCAGAGAAAACATCTAAGGAGATGCAGAAACTACTAAAATTGGGTTAAGAACTGTCCAATGCATTATTTAAAACTGGAAGGATAGTGGGGAGTCATCATCTTTCAGGTAGAAATGTGTTGAGAAAAAATCCTGAATGATTGTGATGCAGATGAGGTGATGCAGCCATCATGCCTAGTACCTACTGTACAGGCCTGTGGGGCCAGTCTATGATCATGAGTTGCTGCAGTTGGTAAGGTCTAGCTTCAGCAACACTATGTACCCAAAGAATGAGGTCAGCTGACTACCTGAATATACTGAATAAGCAGGTTTCCATCAATGGATTTTTTCCTCCCTGATGGCACGGGCATATTCCAAGATGACAATGCCTGGATTCATTGGGATGAAATTGGGAAAGAGTGGTTCGGGGAGCATGAGACGTCATTTACACACATGGATCGGCCACCACAGAGTCTAGACCTGAACCCCATTGAGAATTTTTAGGATGTGCCGGAGAAGGCTTTGCGCAGTGTTTGGATTCTCTCATCATCAATACAAGATCTTGGTGAAAAAATTATGCAACACTGGATGGAAATAAATCTTGTGGCATTGCAGAAGCGTATCAAAATAATGGTGCCAACTTTTTTTTTGGCCAGGCAGTGTATTAGGTCACGAGTACACAGAAAATAACTAATTCAGTGAATCTGGAATAGTGCAAGAACCTTTAACATGTTCTAAAGTATAGTTGCAAAAAACATTCAACAGTATGATGAAAATGACTCATGATATCTGTTGCAGAAAATGAGTTGGTACGATTCACATGCCTCACAAACTGCTAATCAACACATGAAGCTCTGCTGATTTGTAAAGACTCCTTTGATGTTTGAATGGCAAACGTCTCAACTTTTTGTCAGTAATCTTAGGTACCACATTGAGAGTTTGTGTAAACCTGTCACTGTGAGGGCGGAGGAGGGAGTTTTATGCAGCATGTCATACTAAGTAAAGCAAGCAGCCCCAACACTCACAAACCAGCAATTCAAAGAGGAATAATAGGACAACCAGGGTAGCACTCTAATTCTTCGGTGCACACAAACATACAACATCCATCATGTAGAGTTGTGGGAAGGATTCTGCCTGGAGATTGCGTAGGACAGCAGAGCAAGAGGGGCAGGAGTGGTAAATGTATTAAAGTGCTGCTGTTGCAAAATAAATGTAGTTAGTTTGCATTTGTCTTCCTGTTGTGCCATTTCACTTCCTTTAATTTGTGACATTTGACGTCTTGTCGTGACATGAGATGGCTGCGGTGGCTAGTTTCATATCAATGGACAATAAACCACAGCCACCCAACACTCAGACTTTTCTACCAGCTGCCATCTGGCAGGCAGTGCAGGAGCCTGATTGCATGCACCAAAAGACTTAAAGACTTTACCACCAGGCTGTCAGGCTCCTGTCAGACTCTAGATGCTGCACATATATATTGACTAAGTTAGTCATTTTAATGCTTATATGTTTTCCAATTATTTCAGAGGATTTTGCTTTTATGACATATTTTGTTTATCGTTTTTTTTTCGGGGTTTTTTAGCAGTTTACTTTCTATTAAATGTCATTGCATAGTTGACTGTGGGTTGGCCATGAGATATAAAACTATTATGAATCTGAATTAAAATCGAAATATTTTGTCAACCTCAAAAAGTCCAATTCCAAGATGAAAGCAGCAAACACCAATACTTCTCATTCACCTTGCTGGCACTTGTCCTGATATGGCAACATCCTCTACCACTACACAACTAAATAACCAAATCCAATAAGCATACAAGTTCAGCGTATTTGAAGTCAGAAATGTGCATAGAAAAAAATAAAATAAAAATAAAAATAATGATAATAATGAGGCCATAAATATAACAAGGTCTGCAAAATTTCTGCTATTTCATTACTCAAACTATTATCAGAGGTATCACTAACCATGCCACCCTCCCACTACCGCCCTACTTGCTCTTCACAAAATAAACTAGATATTTGGTCCAACAGAATCATTATTCTGAATCTGCCAGAAGAAACTACAAGTTTTGAAATACAGTTTACATGAAAGCACTCAAGTGGAAACTCTTGTATCTATGAAGAAAGAAATGTTGGGGGTCAAATAACTCAAACATTTTTGCACATGTTGTCCCTTCTGCTTGTAGGGACTGGTTCTTGTCAGGATACAGGTGGAGTATAACAATCTGTAGCACATTTACAGCAAATACATGCAGTTGGTAGATCAGACAGTATTCAGAGCACTGTAATGCAAGGGGGGAAAAAACTTCCCTGTATTTGTGAAACTTTTTAAAGCATATTCAGTTTTTAGGTTGGTAAAAAGCTGATGTGCTGACAGGCAAATAAATGCATACGGTGAAGTTCAATTTTATCTTACCTTGAAGAGCTGGTTTGCAGATCAGGGTGGGAGTGTTGAAAGTGGGAGTGAAATAGCTCTGAAGGAAGGATGAAGGAAACAGAACAAGAAACAAGGGAGCAGCAGAGGAAGAGAGCCAGAGGGTGAGGGAGGGTGTTGATCGAAAGAGTGGCTGGCCCACAGCAACACGAACAGTGTATGCTAAGTGGGAGTGAGGGTTAGAGGAAACATGGGAGGAGCAGTGTGTACACACTTGAGTTTTCACCACTCCCCCATGCACCAATGCAACAGTACAGCCAGAGAATAATGCAAGGCTGCCCCTCATCCACTGTCTGTGTCTGCTGATTAAGTACAATACAAGTATTTGTGATTATGAATGAAACAATGAGAGGAAGCTGAAGTGGAGGGGCAGGGGAGTTAATTGATGCAATCAATAAGATAAAGTGCAGTGTGTGTTTGAGTATCTGCTGAATGGGTTTTTACAAAGTCAGCTCTGAACAGACCTGAATGTAATAACAAATGGAGGAACGAAAAGCAAAGGTTCTGAGAGACTACCAACAAGGACATGTTAATACTTGCAATGTTCCACTTCAAGTTCATAATGCGGATCATATGAGTCATTTATGTGCAAAAAAAACACGAGTCATTTTTACAGCAGACAAAAGGCCGGTGTGCAAGGAAAATATTGTTCCCCCAAGTATGTTTGCTTAGCTTTCCGGGCTGATAGAAAAGCGCTGAAAGCATGCTTTTAATTGCATGAAGTGTTTTTGTATGTGCATGTGAACATGTGTTTGAATTTCCCAGCACTTTCGGGAAACATGAGAAGAGCTTGTGTTTGTGTGTCTGTCTGCTGATATTACATAATGAATGAAGTCACCAGAATGCATCAGCCTCCAAAGTAAAGATCAAAGACCAAAACATAACTTAAGGTAACATACAGGGCCTAATCAACTTGTGAAGCTCCACACAGAGAGGCCAACAGGGTACAGAACCATAAACAATATAATTGCTTTCAGCCGTCTTAGCAGCTTATCTATTTGCTCTTAAACAATCATTTTGTCCTGTCATGAAACTGAGTTCTTTTTAAGATAAAAATCCCAAGAGTTTGATGTTGACTGAAATCTGTAGAAAGGGTAAATGTGTTGATCTTGATAAGAAGTGATTTTGTCCTTACTGGTGTTTATACCCACAGCATTAGTTTACAGATTCTATTTAAGTAATATTTCTGTAGACCCAATTATAAAGTGATTGACATTTATTTACCTATTATATTCCCCTAGCTGAGGAATTACATGTTCAAATCAAGCAAAAATTCTGATTGTTAACTCTCAAGAGATGTAAGCCAATGCTTCAATTCTCTTGAAAATAACATTGCTTTTGGCATTAAAATGAAGGGTGTTTCTGCTTTCATCACATTAGTGCTGAATCTCTCTTTAACTCTTCTGTTTTAAAGCTGACGTGGTTTTGTATCACTGTAACCATTTTGTGGCTCTATAAGCATTGAACCTATAATATATCAATATGGGTGGTCTTCTGGACTTTGGACTATCTAAAAGCAAGACAGTGATGTCAAAGTGAATTACATGTCTAATTCAGCAGGCAGTAAATGAACAGTATACAGATCATTTTTAGCTCCCTAATGTGAGACCTGAAACCTACTTCTTGGATTGAACTGGAAAGCAACACCTTGAAAATTAGATTTTCACCAAGAGAGGAAATAGAAGAAGCATCCTGTCTACAGATTACATACAATCTACTTGGCTTTGTTGCTGCGGTACTTCTGCTTGAGAGTTGCTGTCTTCTAAAGGATTTTTGTGGGTGAAGTCAGCCACTGCTTTGCAACACTAACACAGGACAGATGTTAGTTGCCAGGAGGGCCAAATGCCAGAGGATGTGACTAGAAAATTTCTTCTTGTATATAAAACTACTTGAGAGCAGGGTTTTTGCACCTATTGCAAAGATGGCTGCATGAAAAAATAATGAACCCTGTCCTTAGTTTCTCCTTTTGATAAAATCTTAGGAATAAAGCAGCAACTTATATACAAGTAACCACATTTTTTTTAGTTTTGTTTGATTTCCTGTTATCTTATAAATGTAGCTTTAGACATGTAGGAATTGGTAAATACTGCTCCCAAGGTACACTACTACATGTGCCAAGGGTGTAACTCAGCAACCTCCTTTTTCAGCTGTCTCGACAGGGTGACCCAGAACAGCTACTGGTTCTGTTTACTTCACTACAATACTAGCAAGTGGGACTGTTAGTATAATGTTAGTATAATGGTTCCATTATCTCCAGATAACAAATAACTATTTCCTTGACTATTTTCAAAAACTATTGTTAAACAAAAGGATCTTTTTTTAGCTTCAGGCAAGCCATGGCCAGATAGCAAACAGAAAACATGTTTGCCTCAGTTTGATATAGATTCAGACCAATTAAATTTGGTGCTAACCCTCACTTTCAAGCTTACCTTGATCATCTCATGATGTCAAAAATACAAAGCTTACAGCCAGCTACAGTATTTTGTTATCTCCATCCATGCCATGGCCATCAGTATATTGAATTCATACAAGCCCTGACCTACTCAACCCTGATACTTACATATCTGACTGATTGACTCCGCTAACTGCGCCATCCTCAAGCTCTTTGACCTCAGTTGCAGCATTCGACACAAAAATGTGAACCTATCCACTTTTATCAAACCTCACATCAAAAACCTTGGATTCATCTTCGATTCATCACTCAAGTTTGACAAACAGGTTAATTCAGTAGTTAAAGCTGTTTTTTTCCAACTCTTTAAACTTTAAAGGATCTTGAAACAGTTATCCACGCCTTCATTTCCAGGCGACTACTGCAATTCATTATACACCGGCATTAGTCAGTCATCTCTCTCCCGCTTACAAATGGTTCAGAACGCTGCAGCCACACTTCTGACAGGAGCCCACAAACGGGATTACATCCCCCACATCCTGGCTTCCCTCCACTGGCTTCCCCGTTAAATTCAGAATCGATTTTAAACTGCTTTTATTTGTTGATAAAGCATTACATAGACTGGCACCCACTTATATTACAGATCTTTCAACCACTTACTCCTCCTCCAGATCCTTTAGGTCGGCTGACCTAGTGCTCCAAGCGGTACCACGTTCAAATGTTAAACTCAGACATGATCGTGCCTTTGCTTCTCTTCATGCAATCCATCTCTTTTCCATATTCATCGTTTTAAATGTTTTAATGGACAGATTTTCTGTTAACATATATTTGTGTTTGAATAAGTTAATCAGGAGAAATTCCAAAAAGCGATACTGAGGTGAGAATAAGGAAGTGACTCCAGAATAAAGCTGTAACAACTGTATTTGTAAAGTGGGATAAATGGTTTCAGCACATTTACTGTACAATACAACACAGAAAGGACTGAACGGGCTGATTGATTCTCTGATGGGTCTTGTGCTTTTTTTCAGGGTTTTTTCCCCTTATTGAGTTCTGTTTGTTGCTCATTTTCTTCAGGGTCAAGCTCTGCAGTAGCATACTTTCACTTCTTTCATGAGCTTATGAATTTGTATCTTTTCTCCCAACATAAAGGCAAATAAATGAGCACACAGCTTCATTTAAAATGATTGATTTTATGCTTCACCAAACTACTGAATCGTAAGATGTACTTACTTTCATCTAAAGTTGAGCTGCACTAATTTTGACGGGCATCACAAATTATCTTGTATTACAACAAAAACTGTTTTGTCTCTGAAGTCCCACCATATACAGACTCAAGTGTTTTGTCACTAGTAAGTTTATTTCAAGACAACCAATGATCAAAGCATTTTTTGTAATAGTTTTCTCCACATAAAATGCCAAATCTTTGGAGAAAAACACACACCTTGATACGGTTGACTTAAATGGTGTTATTTAACCATCTAATCAACTTCTGTCAGCCTTACCGGCTTCACATTAATAAGGGTGTGTCTCATTCTAGGGTCTGCGCACTACGAAGTGCAGATTCGGAGGGTGCATACGTCACAGCGGTGCGCCAAGTACTGTCCCGATTCAAAAGCCTTCGAAGGAGCCTCCGAATCCACCCTCCAAACCCGCACTTCGTTTAGC
>JBBBVU010000006.1:21115330-21135454 GCA_037177055.1 Atherinosoma microstoma | reverse complement strand
AAATAATCATTTTCAAAAGCAGATTCCTAATGCACAAAAGTTGTAGTTTTTTGTTCATGCAATTGTGCACTGATATTTCTAAAGAAAAATAAATAGCAAGAATATGTGCATCTCGTGTACTCAGCAAACCATTAGTGCACCATTAAACTGGTAGGCTGAAGAGGAAATAAGAAAAAAATGCAAAAAGACAATTTTACTAATAAAGGATTATTTTCATCATCATTAATTTGCCTAGCATTCTCTTGAGGGAGACCTCCTAAATGATAGTTTGAAATAAGTAGAAGTATAATGAGATCATTCTGATTCTCTACCATAGGACTGGCTGATGAGAGAGCAAGAGAGCAACCAACATACCATGCTCCATCTGTAAAGCTGTGTCCGTCTCCTGATCTTCTGCATGTTAGGCTGACCGCAGCATAATCTGCATTCCTCCTTATTAGATAAAGCAGGGGTTGTTGACAAGAATGTCCTTTTCATATTCAATAAAAATACACAAATTCTTTGTTTTTTACTGACATTGTCATTAGAGTGTAGCTCAGTGTATTGGCACTTATTCATGACTAAGATAAAGAGTGGAAGCTGGGTTCATGAACGCATGTAGTTTGACAATAAGCAAGATTTTTTCAAAAGAGAATCAACCATGAATATGGCTTTATAAATCTGGTGAAAAAGTTCTGAATTGAGTGCAACTACAAAGACACTAGTTACATGACTACTTAGTTGTGGTTATGTAACTAAGCACAAGTTTAAGCATTTGACTTTTTTGTGTGTCCCAGCCTCAGTTTTTTGTCCAATTTACTATATATCCTGTGTTAAGGATGCCAGCCTTTCAAACTTAATCAATTTATGCAACAAGAAATTACAATCTGTACCAAAGGGTTTTCCTTTTTCAGTATGACTTCTTATGACTGTCCTGAAGGGACTATAAAGAACTCATTGTATTTAAAAGTTGGTTGCTTTCTTTTTTTACTGGACATATCTAGATTTCTTGAGCTTTTTCCACTGAAATCAACGAGCTGTTGCGACCAAACATAACGCCAGAAAATGGAGGTGATAGGTTGAAAAACACTATGATGCTTAGCAGCCTTTAGAGGAACTGCAGAGTAATCTGTACATGGTACATAATACAATAAGGTGTAATAAAGTAATAAAATATGCATGCAAAAACATAATGATAAATATAAAACACTGAGAAATAACTAATCACAATAATATATATATATATTTGCACAAGACTAAGAAAACTGTGCTGCACAAATGTTTGGTTACACCAGATTATAAACTCAGCAGTTTATTCTTTATGTTCTTACAACCGCATGTTTCACTCAGTGACACAGTGACCACATATAAAATGGGACAAGCATTAACATGTATCCATTGGAGTCTGTATCAGCTGCAACCGTTTGCATGTGAATCTATCACTGACAACTGTTTTAACTGTGAACAAATGGAAGTTGCGTGAGCTACATGTTTAATGGCGTCCTCTTGTGATCAAACTCCAAAGTGCATCTCTAGAGATATATCCATCATCCATAAGCACAGGTTTACATGGAAGAAACATGCACTAGAAGTACAGTGCAGAAAAATAATGAAAAACAAAAAACTACAAACAAAAGAGCAACAGTTACTGTAAAATGTTACAGTGGTTCTGCAACATATTGGTATTGAGTGCTTCCTAATGCTTTCTATCACTCAGCCTAAAGAGCTCAAATAAATGTTTAACTATAATTGTTGGGTCAGTAGTAATTCTAAAAGCATTGGCGACTGAGGCAATCACTCAAACAAGTCAGTAATGGTGATGGCATAAAAACACCCCACATCTACTGTACTATCAGGGGAGAAGTGTGATATTTGCAATTATTCCGGTCGATACCAGAGATGAAAAGTGACTTTATTCAACTGGGATTCTTTCTTTTCTTTCATATCAAATATACATAAAATAGAATTTGAGGGATAATCTCATATCTATTAAAGATTATTTTAAACTATTAACACTATCTTGTCTTGGGAAAAAATATCTTGTTAGTAAATAAAATTTGCTAACTTTTGCCACCTTATCTCAAAATAGTTTAATACATCAACTAGCATTAAGTGCTGCAATACCCCATGTCTTCTTGAATTGCGTTTTAAAACAGTCAACAGCTTTGCTTTTCAGTTCTGCATGAAACAGAATTTTTTTTTAATATTACGTCAACAATATAGTTTGCCAGTTGGTTGTCTGCCCAGATGATTCTCTCCACTGCTCCATTTCCTTAGAGTGCATTTCACAATATACAGTGAAAGCACATCATTTATTTATACAGGTCAATCACACAATAGTAGGTACTTGAACTGAGACCTTTCTTATTTCTTTATGTCCCTAGCGTCTCATCGTTGTCAGAACCATTCAGTCTGAACAGACAACAGAAAGTCTTTACTCTTTGATATTTCCTCAACCAGGTCAAAAAGACATATTCTCCACATCATGGCAAATTTTAAAGGTAAAAGGTTCTTACATAACCTTCTGAAGCTAGAAAAGGAGCAGGTTAGTAGTGTTGATCTGTAATCAGTGACTTAGAATTACAGTCTGTTCAACATACAGAATTACTGGATCTCCATCTTTATTTATAGAAGAGAATTTATAGAATTGTCGTCAGGCATTAAGATGCTCAGATGAGGCTGATTGGCAGCATGTTGCCTGTCATATGCGAACATACTGTAGTTGAGGCACAGCAGAATCACTTGAGGTTGGCTTCATAATATAACTTTTAGGAAAGGTCTTAATTGTATCTAACAGCTGCTTTAAAGTTGATTATGACAAGGCAAGTTTTTACTACTGTCATTATCTGAGCCATTATAATGCTCAAAAAAGGGTATAATTCATACTCTGTGGTGTACTACTCTAGCCCTAATGCATGATGCAGTTAAATTATATTTGTGTGAGCCTGATCATTTTAAGAGCAATTAACCACACCATCCAGATTATAGCCGACTTTATTCAAATAGACCGATAACACTGCATATAGCCCACAGCAAAGCCAAAGGAAAATAACATCTGGATCAGAAACAACTGCTGGCTTTAAACACAGTCTTATGACTAACATAACAGCAAGGGTGGGTTATCATAAGCCCAGATTTATACATCTCCAGGCAGACAGATATAAAGTCGTATTTGATCATCATGACAATCTGTTGTAAATCTTGGTCCTTATTGTGTGATCAAGGGCTGTCAGAGATGTAAGGGATCCTACAGTGGACTCACTTTCCACACAGTGATTAACAAGACAGAATATACAGACACCAAATAAGTGTCAGACATGTAGACATGTTTAATGAATATGAACTGCTAATGCTTATATTTTTATTCTTTTATGTCAACTAATTTGATCTATATTTCAACACAGAAACATAATGATATATAGTGCATTTTTTGAAGTGGAAAAAATCTCAGTAAGATTTTTACTGGTCCTTTTTATCCATAAAGTGGCATCATTTTATTCTCATCCCTCTACCTCAGAAGGTGCATAAGATAACCTTTGAATGCATGATAATGCTACAATTTATTTAAAAAAAGAAAGTGGCAAAAATAAAGCCTCTTTGGGCCACTACAAATGAAACTTCAATGATTTCATAAATCAGGTCAAGAGTAAATTAATTCACTAATGAAAGTGTTTAACATGATTACTTGGAGCAATATTGGAACTCTTCAACCTTACACTTTCTGAAGCTCTCCACATAACACTAACATATACAGTACTCTACATTAAAAAGCAGCTGCAAATATTACTGGCACGCACTGGCTCAAGAATTCATTCACACAATGTGCAATACGTTTACCGCGAACATAGAGAAAATAACCAATTTCAACCAAATTACACCTTTCGTTCACCCCCAAAACACATTTGACAGAAACCAGCACAGATAAGCCTGCAGGAAGATAAGTGCACAATGATGAGGACAATGACATATTCACCAAACAGTGATGGAAAGAAGCTAAGACAATGGCTGGAGAAGTTGCAGATATAAAATGTACTGTACGGGAGCAGCATCAGTTATTTTTTAAATTAAGTTTCGGTTTTTTAATCATGTGATTTCCTGTTCAGATATCTTTTCATTTACATCAGTGCTTGACCGGTGCTTGTTACCTGATGGTAACCTGTTCAGGGTGTACCCCACATCTCTATTGATGGCAACTAACTGTGATCGGCTCAAGCTAAGCAGCTACTTTAAAGGTTCATAATAAAATGTGTGAATTTATTTCTGCAAACTCTAACAAAACTCTTGTCCAAACTTTGGCTCTCCTTTCAGCATCAAAGTGGACTGTGCAACATTTTGGTCAATGATGGTGCTCCTGCAGAAGCTCGAAGGCCAGCTGTGTGATGTGCCGCCACGCTTGTTGGATGTGGCGTGACTCTGTGGTGCGTGCACAGATGGCGAACCGCAGGACAAAGCGGCCAGAGAGCTGACAGGGCACCAGATGGATTTCTCTGCTCTTGGTGATCCTTTTCAGCAAGTTCTGGTTCAGCTCATTGGGGCCCTGAAAGGAAGTAGGACAGAGGGTATGAACATACAACTTTCTGTCTATAGTCAATTTGGCTGTTTTTAAAACACTAAAAATAGCCGATTGACAGTCAAAATGAAAACATCCTTTCTTTTTTTGTCTTTAACCCATCTATAATATGATACAAAATCATTTAATGCATAAACCTTTGTCATTGTTGCAGAGCTAAATATTTAGGTGACTATTTGTTTCAAATCAATGTTTAATTATTTATGAAGCAGGTAATGTCTTTCATACTGCAGCAATAGAATTTGCAGATTGATTAGAGATATTTTTCTTGGTAAAAAAAAAACAAAACAAAAAAAACACAAACAGAGCTAAAATACTGGATTTTTTTCAAGCATTACTGGATGTATCAATACCAGTACCTTGAGCCTGAAGCAGACCAGTCCCATGATGACGTCAGCACAGATCTCAAACCTCTTGTCCGCTCTCACCAGACTCTCAAACTCTTTGGCCAGGGCTACTTGCTGCAAACATAACACATCATAAAGCACAAACATTCATTGTAAATTGTTCCTGATTATGTACGCAAGAATGTGCACCTGCCCTGTCATTATTTTTCACTTATTTAAGTGAGTAAACGCAGTTTGCGAGTTAAACTAAAAGAAATTACAGTCATATAGCATCAGTGAAGTTCCAGGTTGAATAAAATGCCGGAGAGCATTTCCTGAAACTTGTCAAGCAACTTTACTGAAGGTGTCGTTTACATTTTGTTCACTAGATGGCAGCGTTGTTTGACTACATGGTGCAGTTTCTCCCAAAAGCTTCCAACCTAAACTCTTCTTTATATGGCGTGTAACCACTTACCATGAAGTAAATGTTATCTTCAATAAACAAATGCATCTGATTAACAAACATGTTTGATATTTCACACATCTTGAGAGGAAGGAGCTCCCAGGAGGCCAACATCAGAAAAGCTCCAAATTAGCACTCTGTAACCATGAAATATACTTTATACAATTCTGCTCTCAGGAAATGTCATTTCCCTCCTAGAGATTTCTTTTTTTTTTTTTTTTTAACATGGGAAGGTGTGATCAAACATGCTCCTAATTCACCCACTTGAGATCAAAGAACCCTCTGAGACACCAGATGAAAGATGAAATGAGCAACAGTACACTGTTTTAACTGCACTTTTCTTGTCTGCTCCACACGGATGAAATTAGATGTCGGGTTTGAATTTACCAACAACTGACTGACCACCACCTTCTTTCTTTATTTCCAGCATTTTACCACCACTTTTATTGCTTACAAGCTAATAAACTGCAGCAGCCTTGCTGTCTGTTCTGCTACTTACTGCTGTGGTAAAATATTTTTTGCATGTTGTAATAAAAATGCTTTAGTTTACAATCTCTTGTGTAGTGTTTGTAAAAAATAAAAATAAACTATGTGATTAAGAGCTTATATTTCAGTAGAAAAAAAAGAACTGTCAGTTATAGCAAGATAGATCAATTACCAAGTTATTACTGCAAAAGAGCCCTGATTTAAAAGACAAATGCACAGTAAATTAGTGTGCCATATAGCTGCAGGGATCAGTGCTGCATATGTCACTTCAATTACAATGGAGAGAAAAACATGCAACAGGCCCTCTTGATTGACAGAGCAGACTGGAGGGAGGAAGAGGAAGATAGGAGAAATGCATTCAGCTGTGGAGAATGTAGAGGAAAAGATGAGAAAGGAAAGGGGCAGGGACGAGGGGGAAATGTAGCTACAGAGAGGGAGATATCAGTCCGACACAATATAACTGTCAGGATACAGTGATGCTGATAGAGCTGTGGAGGGAGTGCAGAGAAGGGACTTTAGTTGTAAGAAGGATTAGGAGGGCTGAGGTGTGCACTGCAAGGATGGAAGTGGCATTTATCATGAAAGCACATGTTATTGCCAGAAGTGTTTCCCTGTTTTTTTCTTTTTTCAGGATGGATAGAGAGGGGGGAGAAAAAGGATGGTGAAAATGGATGGAGATAATGAACTGAGGAGAAAAAGGAAGCCTGGCTGATCATCATTGTTGCCACTGTGCTAATGTTTCAGAAATAGATTAACGCATTCATTTTTACCACACTGTTTCAGGAGATTTTTTAAACCAGTAGAAACATTAGTCCGTTGGCATCAAATACAGCTTTCATGTATGTAGATAAATAAATGGATCTAAAAAAGGCTTGTGTATATCTGGGCAAATATGAATGAATTATACTTTATTGATCCCGAGGGGAAATTGCATATGTATATGTATGTAGTATGTACATACATATACATATATACATATACATATACATATACATGTATGTAATATGTAGTTGTAATGACGAATGAGGCTGGATCATTCAGTTTCTCGCCTACCTTTCGTATATGAGCTTGCAGGCCGTGGAGACCATACATGCGGAACACAAACCACAGCTTCAGGGAGCGAAATCGTCTTCCCAGAGGAATCTGCCAGTGCTACAGGATGGCAGCAAGAGAGTAATTATTAACTTATTGTTTATTTTACCTTTCAGGATAATATCAGTTATAAAGATAATTAACCTTACCCTGTAATCTGTGACAAGCCCTGTCAAAAAAAATAAAAAAATAATGTGGTCTGTTAAATTTTAAACACGTTTTAGTTCATATTATTCTGAACATTTCATATAATAACTTCTTTTAAAAAAAGATGTTTTTATGAGTGCCTCCATCTTTAGTATTCATTAAACAAAACTCTGAACATGATTTGTTTAAATCTGTCTCTGTGGTTATATTTGATTGTTCTACACAGTCCAGGTGTTGCTCACTGTCACTGTGCCCACCTTCTTTATTTCACTGATCACAGCACTGTCTATCCAAACTGGTCAATGCATACAGGTAGCTCATCCCCACAGAACAGAGGCCTGTGTTACTTTGTGCTAATAACCACTAATTAGATTGAGGAGTCCAGATTGTATGAGCAAAGGCTTTTGTGAAGTGCTTGAGAGTGGTGGGAGGTAGCTGTCTGTGTTTCCATGTGTCTGCCTGTCTGTCAAGCAAATTATAGAGCAGATCTGAGCCCATCTGCAGGCTGTGAGAGAGTGTACACAGTCACACAGACATAGCAGATATATACAAGCATGAGAGTGGATATTTGGCATGATCATCTTTATTCTTCAAAATAGCCTGGACCCTCTTAAACAAACTGGCTTAAGAATTTTGAGAGAGTACTGTATGAGAAAGTTAATATGGAATCATGTGTTCCTGTTAGTCGCCCAGTGAGTTGGAAAACTGTTAAAAACACAGTCCGACCACCAAGGCAAAGGCCACACACCTACACAGGCAAATGTTCTTGTTCACAGGTCTGAAAGTATAATAAATATTTGCTTTTGTGTTTTTTCTGGATTAGTTTATATTACATTTCTTAATTTGAAGACCTTAGCACAACTCTTCAGCTTTCCTTAAAACAGACATGTTTGCAGAATGCTTCAACATTTCTTGCCATCTATCAGTCTTCCTTCCTTCCTCCTCATAACTGTGTAATGCTGTCACCATATCGTAGACTCCAGAATCAGCTCAGTTTGTGGTGATCAATGCAGGTTGTTGAAGTGAAGATAACTACCTGATTCCTGGTTTTCATGTTTAAGGTAAAGTGGTTCCATTTTGAAAGCTCCAATGATGTCTACTCTGTTCTTCACCCTGTTGACAACCAGAAAGGAAAATTATTTTGGTACATTTAACTTGACAAAATAAAACCTTAAAATCTTTTTTTTTTTTTAATAATGACAGTGATTAATAAATATACTCTATTTCATATTATTTACATGCTTCACATTCTATTATGTAAATATTGAACTAGACAGTGTAATATACAATTTATACTGCTGCAACTGGAATGGACACAAAGTGTGGTGTCTTTTGACCCAATTCACAACAAGTAGCCTTATTAGGTAATCTGGCTTTTATTTTTTTCCTTGCAAAAGTTGGTACTGTTCCACTGTGAATACGTCTCCATAAAAGTAAAAATGGGAAGCTGCAGCATGCCTTTGAGGAATAGAGTGTCACTTCTCCTTGGTCAGTATAAGATTAGTTTTAGTCCTGAAATTAAAATTACCAAATATATCCATTGTTGATAGGCTTAAATATAACCCATTGAGATGGCATGTAAACTGAAGGGGCAGGATGAAAATATGACTCATATGAGTGTTTCCACTCACATTAAACAACCCATTTCAAGAGTGGCCACTAACAAGGCTCTTCCAAAGGACAAATGATGGGGGAAGGATGGTGTAGTTACAAGCAGTGTTTTCAATAACACACTGCTTTCAAGCATGGGATGGGTGTATGAGATTCAGATATGAGCACTCATGTGGCACTGTTATGCAATAAGGGGGATATAGACAATGCTTTTGGAAGCTCTGTCTAAACCATTTTTTCAGTTATTAGACTCTAGAGAACGCATCCAGTTTGAAGTCTTGGTAGGTCTTCACCTCTTAGCCCCAAGCAGCTTATGAGACAGACATTTTCTATCAGCTTTACTGATATGGTAAAGTGTTCTTTATTAAGTAAATTCTGTATGATTTAGTGCTCCTTTCCTATCTGATCTTCAAATAGGGAGTTCATTTATAGCCAGGGAAAATATTGAAATTGTATGTGTGTTCATAATAGTGTAACACACTGAATACCTAGTTGATAATTACTAATAAAACATAGATGTGCCACTGTCCTTTGGCAAGACAATATGATGTTTATGGATCATATTGCTATTCAGTGGTTCTCATTTGGATTGACTTTAGGACCACACAAGGGAACCTCAGATACTGAACGGTTACAATAAATATAATTTATTCCCAAATGTAAAAAATAATGTGCATTTGATTTTATGTCTGTAAAGTAAAATTCTATGAATTACATTTAAATAGTTATAAATGTGCCAGACCATTAAAACAAATGGCAACTCGGTGGTTTTATATTTACATAGGGCCAGATCAAGACAGAGAGGATGGAAAACGTTTTTTACTACTTTTTTGCTTCACAGTATCTCATTTTTTATAATTGTTTCCGTCTTTTGCACCATATGCCTTGTTTTGTTGGTGCTGACAGCAGAGGCAGGTGCAAAGCGTAGTTCTATTTTTACTGAGCCAATGATAGAGGTGTAGATGGATATCAGTACCCTTTGTTATTGTATGGAACTGTGAGCCACTGCCTGGGTAAACGGGGAAATATTCTAATACAGTGCTGAATGCTAAAAATGGTACAAGTAACTCTTTGTATCATCCAGACATACTTAATGTGTTACTGACTCATTGACATGAAAGTAATGTAGTACTCATCCTGCTGGGTTAATATGCACATAAATGTAGCAAAAAAGTGCAGCAAAATGAGAACTTGCGACTATGGTTGTTCTGTTTTGAAAAACTTACCACATTGCAGAGCAGTCAAAGTTGACTAAAAGCCATTTGTGTGGATTGAAGTTGAAAGACTCTGCATACTTTGAAACAAATAAGAAGAAATCATTGACAAAGCCACAATGTTGAATGCTTCATATAATGACAAGTAATACAGATTAGGTTATGAAAATACAAGACTTGAAATGACGTTAATAGGAAGTTGATATTTCTTACATGCCTTGAGGAAAAACAGAAACTTTTGCCCATTTTGTTCCTTTTATTAGTGAACTGTTTTGTGAAAAATCCCACAGCACAAAAATAACTATGTAACATAACTAGCCCAGATGCAACCTTGTCACAGACAATCATTTCTACACTAAAGCAGGAAATATCTCTTTGAAATGCAAAAGAGTACCATCCAACCAACAGCTTATAGAGCACACTGACAGGGTTTACTAAAAGAGACCAGGCTCTCCCCCAATCTGCTTCAATCTTTTTATTAGCCATCTTTTGCAATATCCTTTTCTCTACCTCCACGGATGCAATAACACAGCGTAGAGAGACAATGTGATACAGATTCCTGGCTGACAGTTGCCATGCTGACTGATTTAAAGGGGCTGGTCACTTCCGCACCCATCCCTCATATCTTAGCGACCAAACCTTCAGCAAGGCGTCACTCTTATCTTATTCTTTAGCTCCTTATTGAAAACAGTTTTCACCTAACTCGGTTTTCTCACCACTGTGCAGAATGGTAGACATAACTGTCATTAAACATCATGCAGGGCAGTCTCTCTTCCAACTATCTAATAAAGAAAGACCATAAATCAAGACTCCCCTATTGCATAACAGAATATCAAAGGATGGAAATGTTCATTTTCTCACCGTCAGTAGAAGAAGATATTAAACTGTTGGTCCTTTTACGGTCAAATCTGCCTTCTCTCTCTGTTCCCACCAACATTGTTTGAACTTGTAATAAACATTGATATACAAAGGTCTAACGCTGCCTCAGGAAATTACTCTGTCCTTATCTATGGGTCTCTGCACAGCTTGAGGAGCAACAGAAGCTTCGGCAAAAGGCAGATTGATGCTCCTCCATCTCATGCTGATTGTTTGGCCCGTTGCTCAGTCTTCCTCCTTGACATTAACGTTGTGCCCTTTTCAAGCAGTAGAAGATGTGTGTTCCCTTTTACAGATGCAATGAGACATATTTCACATGCAATTGAACACAAAGTGGTTTCCCTGTTATTTAGCACTAACTTGTCCCTGAGGAAATGGATGTCGACCACAAGCTTCTAACCATGGAGAAACCTCAACATTTGTTCAATATGTAACCAAGGTTGAAGTCTTACATCTACATTTTTTTAACAACTTGAGCATAACATTTGTGTAAAGTTTTTAGTGCATTATATAAAAAGGGAAGGTTAAGTTATTTTACACACCTCAATTCCATTCAATAAAGGTCTAAATTCAGGACAGATGAAAGCACTCCCAGCATATGCTGCATCAATGTGCATCCACATATTTTCCCTATTACCTGGAAGACACAATAAATAGGAGGTTATTATTGTAACAAAAACTGCTTTTGTTATTCCATGTATATTTCACAATACAGGTAATATATATGATAGCAACAATTCATTAAGTTATTTATAGTTCAAGATCATTACGATGAATTCAGACTGATCTTAAAACGGGCTGACGGTATGTTTTGCACAGACGTGTTCCTCAGCAACTTTCATCTGGATTAGCCTTCCAAACATCCTGGTTCTTATCAAATCAGTGGGTTTGTGTGTGTGTTTCTAAAACTAATAGAGCCAATATAGCTTTACAATCCACTTCCTCTCATGAATCAGAAAAACTGATTGTGTGTGGTTGCAACTTGTTGACTCACACAGAGGCCCCAGCTCGGTGATGTGATCAAAAGCACACGATGGAGTGGTGCCAAGGGTTGCACAGAACTGAAACACACAAACACAGATCATCAATATCCTGAAGAGTTTTGTGTGCTCTCTGTCTTCTATTTTCTCCGTCAAAACAATAAGGGTTTGAGTTCAGGGAAATGTTCTACAAGAAAACAAAATTCAAATCAATACAGCCTTCGCAGCCATTGTTGCTCAGAGTGCAGATATCAATCTCTTGAACATAAATTAAGGTACAAATTTTGACACTCATATGACTTAGAGCTGCTAGACCATTGCAGTTTCCTCACTAGTGTTCACTGATTGTGATTTGTAGGTCCAAATGAGACTGGGATTCTTGTCCCTAACCTGATAGACATTCATTAGGTTAAACAGAAACAATGTTATCTTTCAGCAGAAGCCTCAGGGCGTATACAGCTGCATCACAAGTAAATTACGTCATTGTGGATGCCAGTTTAGAGAGAAATTACGTGTCTGGATGTCAAATATACACATCTAGCAAGAGAAATGCAATGATAGATGTTACTGAATTCTGTCTAAACAAACAATATACTGATCACTTGAGTTAGCTGTGCAATAGATGAATGCCTTTCTCATTTTTTACATAAAAAGGAATGAGCCCAGCTGCTTTGTCCTCCTCCACCATCTTCTTGAGCATTTCCCCTTTGACAGAATACTGGTTGTCCGTAGGAACCTTCTTCATCATTACTGCCCCAATCTGAGCAGCTCGCTCCACTGAGGAATGAGCCTAAAGAGAAAAGAGATGCAACATTTCTAATAAAAATCATATAATACAATATCTATTATATTCAAGATAGGAAAATGTTCTTATTAAACCTCACAAAAAATAGAACTGATAGCAAAGAATCTGTGTGAATTAAAATAAATCTTACTTTAGTCAGAACTGCTGATGGTTTATAAGACATTTAAAGAAAAGAAGTATAAAAAATCACTTTGAACTGTCTAGCATAGTAAAACAATAGTCTATGTAACAAAAGCCCTTGTAATCAACTAACAACAACCAACATTCACTGTGTCCTTTTCAGATAAATCAGCATTTATGCTATACAAACTGTCCAAAATGTCACTAAAGGCTAAAACTAAATTTCATCATGTTTTTGCTGCGAGAAGCTTAATTTTTTCAGAAATATAAAGCTCAGGTTTGGTACTACCACCTTAATTCTTTTTTTGATCATCTGCAACAGATTGCTACTGAAGAAATGAGCCTCTGCATACACAATGCCCATCATGGCGAATAGAACACTGCACTGGCGAAAAACATAAACTGGACTCTCTGTAAAGGTCTGTGTGGCCCTCGGGCAATTCCTTAATCCAATCACAAAGTCAGCCTGGTATTAAACCCGATAAGAGCTAGATACTACCTCCCTGACCCTCTGTCTCACTCAATTGCTGAAAAACTCTGTCACTGTTACCTAGGTGACCATTAATGACGTAACATGGACTACCTTTATAAGAGACTTCTTACAGAAACTTTGGAAATGCATAGCTGTATTGTCTACCTGATTGTTGTATTTCCTTTTTAAATAGCTATGAATTATGTATCTTCAGCCAGTTTTCAGTTTCTTTTATACAAAGTGACTGAGAGTGTGAGTGAGAGACTTGCCCAGGAACATCGTAGCTGACTTAAATCCATTTTTAACAAAATAATTTCACATTAATCTGGCATTTTAAATGAGGGAATTAAGGCGACGTGGAGTACTTTCTGTGCTTACTTGCTCAGAGGTGTATGCTACCAGTTTGGAGAGGATGTCAGTCTCAGACTTTGCAGAGTCCGTTGCCTGGACCCGTCGGACTGCTTTACAGCGGGCAGCCAGCAAGGACATGAGGGTTGCCTCACTGGCCGTTCCCTGTTGGAGAATTAAAACACGCGAACTTGAATGTCTCATTTGTTTTCAAAAGAAGAACATTTGGTCTATGGAGAAAATCAACATAACTTTGAGATGGTATCATTTTATTTTTTGCCACTGTTACTGGGCAACGTTCAGTTGATAGAAGGTATATCCCAACCAGGTATTTTTATTTTTCCACCATCCTCTTTTTAAATACCACAGAATCTGACCAAACTGTGAGTCATAGAAAAGTTGAAGAATAAAAGATGTTAGGTCATCTTATACTCTACCTTCATGCCACCATCCATTCACGAAAAAGTAATTATTTTTCTGGTATCAAAACCAAACTTTTTTTTACAAATATCAGCTATTTAGTAATAAATTATTTATCACATCTATGTTCACATTATTCCTTTCTTTTTTCAAGTTTCAACAGAAGCTATGTGTCTCTCCCATACATAGAATTAATCTAAATTTTTTAAAATACAGTCAGCTGTCTGTGCTGCTGGATACTCTTCAATCTTACTCTTCATAAGAAAATGGGATCACTCTGTTCATCGGACTGCCTGATGAACAAAGTGTTCCTTGAGGCAATGTGATGAAGTGAAGCATAGCTTCTGAGGTGTCTGGGAACATTACCTTTACAAAAATCCATAAATGTTCAAATGACTCAGTCAATAAACACAAATCACCAGACAAGCCAATTAATATGGGCTATGTCAGTTAGTAAAGATTTATTCATTACTGGCAACTTCCTAAGTAAGACAAAAGAAAAAAATATCACAGATCAATAACATCATTCCTCACAAAACACTATCTGAACAAACACTTTATTAAAATGACCATCGCTTAAAGAGCATTAACAGGATTGGAAATATTGTTGACACACACATGAAATGTATACATTTTGGGTTCTGATGTTTTCAGTTGTCGATTAAAGCCTGCAGTCCAGGGAAGGTCTGTTTTGAGATGGAGGTGATGGGGATAATGTTAAAAGAATAGAAACTGGAATCCTAATGTTTACTTGGAAAATTGGCATTGTGTTGCACATGAAGTAGTAATATTATTGATCCCTAGTGGACCCCTTAATAAATATACTTGTATGATGATAACTTCACATAGATAGTTTGGTTTCTTAATCTCATCAGTTATGTCAGGAGTTGCCAGAATAACTAAAACCTGACTGCTAAAGCCATGCAGTTGTAAGTCAACCAGGAATATTGGAGTTTACATTTGGAAAAAATAAGATAAAGATTAATAATTTGTAACAGTAATCCATGGAGCTGTTAGCAGCGGATTATAGTTATGTTGTCAAACATGTCTTTAAAACAACTATTTAAAGCTTTAACTGTGTAAGTTTAATTGATAATGGTCCATCTTTAACTTTCATTCCATGTGTGATTAGTCTTAAAGCACTATATAAATGCTGTGCCATGCTATTTGAGAAGGCAGACTATCAATAATGATAATTAGCTTTTGTTTCTTCGTTTTTTGTTTGTTTTTTTTTTGGTTAAGATTATGCAGGAGCAGAGTGAAATTACAGACATGTACCCACACAACACACAGGTCAATCAACCTTTCTGCCATACCACTGAGATTATGAGGAGTGCAAACATAGCACCTTGGAATAAAACCAAACAAAGGAAATGATGGAAAATAGTCAACAACAGCAGGCATCGTCTTTCAAACTCACTCGAGTCAACTTCCTGCTTATAAAACACACCAAAGGACTACTTTGATGTGTGTTTATAAGTACACACTGCCTGAAAAGTGAATCGTTTGGTTTTCTATCTCTTGTCATTAACTTCCAGTAAAATGGAATATAGCCTGTTTCTTCTCAAATATAACTGAGCAGACCTTTGACCATATGATTTGCAATCTGCTGCAAATCATTCATTTACCAGTAACAAAAAGAAAGCCATAGGAGATAATGTTCCAACAACCAAGCATGATGCACGCACAGAGGCTGCTCTTCCTTGTTTTCCCTCCCAGACTTTAATGAATTAGAATTTATAATCTTTTAACCTCTCATGTCACCGCTGATTCACTAAGTGGTTAAAAGGGAATTCAAAGGTCACTATTTTTTTTAAAAAGAATCATCCTGTTTCCCCTTTGTGGTGACACAGGGTTTATAATAATAGGCTGGCAATGTGCTGTCACAACACTCATTAGCCCTGCTGCTGTGAGAAGAGCCCTTTTCGTTGCCATAGTGAGCTGGTAAGCTGCTCTAAAAAAGGAGAGGGGCAAGACTAAAACAAAAACATGATGAGCCAGATGAGCACGCACACATAAAGACATCCTCACACTCAGGTGGTCACAATAGAGGAGGCATGAAATGATCTGTCATCAGAGTGCACTCTCATGCTCCACTATTCAGCATCCTAATAACACACACAAACACACATTTAGAGTCTATCCTGTGCTATTGCTTCTCTGTTTCTGTCAATGGAACACTAAACTAATATTTAGCCTTTTTCCACACGAAACAATCCATGAACCATCACTGTCATCTCTCTGACAGATTGACAGATTAAAAGGCAATTTCCTGTCAATTTCCAGCTGGGTTGATCCAGAGCGAGAAAGAGACAACAAATCAATGGCATACAAAATGCTGATAATTATGGGCACAGGAGATCTGAATTGTTTGTGCATATAAATAGCTCCAAAGTCCTTCAGATTGACATAAAAATTGCAGAAGTTTTAAAGTTGAAATATTTTATAGATTTATTTGGTGGGTGTTCCAGATCCAGAAGTGTATACTTGAGTTTAAAGTTAGTTGACTGAGCTGTTTGCAAACTTTAGCCAGGTTTTGTTTGTTGTGCTTTCAAAGCAACCATTTTCTACCACATTATGAATACAAGTGAATTTATTTATTCTTGCTCCAGAAAATGAGTCCACTTTCACTCTTCATGAGTAGATGCTACACTAATCTCACCAACAATCCAAGGAATCCTTCTGTGTGTATCAGGTTGTTTGTTTATTTGACAACAGTTCATCTTATCTACTTCAAACTATTGCTCAAGCTTTGATTCTGGTAAGATGCCTGCATTATTGCACCAATCCACCTTTCCCTCTGATGCTCTCTTTACTAATGAGTCATGGCCTCAGACTTGAAGGTGCTGACTCTCCTGCTTCAAACTTTGCTTAAACCCCACACCACCAGCATGTGCCCGAGGTTGTTTTGAAGAAGCCAAAGAGCCACATCATCTGCAAACAGCAATCCGACTTTCCTAAACTGGACACTCTCCTTACCTTGGATATGCTTTGAAACTGCCCATAAATCACAACCATAGAAAAAACTAAGTATCTTTTAAAAAAAAAAACAAAGATGTCATTCTATATCCTGAGAACCAATTTGAATCAGACTTTCCAGATGTTTGGGTTAAATTGGGTGATCAATGGTTTGTGGACTACCCTGAATCATTGACATCTTTAGGGGGGAGGATTGAAACAAGTGCCAGTTTAAACTATGCACACCTTTAGAGTTTGCACTCTTAACAAGCTAGGCTTACCTTAAAGCAGTTATACTTTGTGGTCTTTTTCATTTTAAACTGCACCTTAACATAACACAGCATGAAAATAAACATCATTCTGTATTGAGACTGACCGAAAATTGTTATTTAGTCGGTATTTCAAGTGAGAAGCAGAGCCATTTTCCTTAAGCTTTATATGAGAACTTTTTTTTTTTAATGGAGTAACAGTTGCAAGCTTCATCCAGCTTACTCCATACATACAGGTGTTTAATAGGTAGTGCAGAACTATACAAAACAATGTCTACCTGAATGACACCTCCTCCATGACCATGTGTCCCAGCTATGAAGCTCTCAGGCAGATCCATCATCTTCCCAAGCCAATCCAGCATCACCGTCTCCAGCTCAGTGCAAGCTGGGCTGGCAGCCTGAGGTTACACAATCCAGAATTCAAATGAATATATCATAAACTTACTCGTTCAACATAAATATGAGCTTAAGATACAAAAACTCTTGAAATGTGGCGAGATAGAAAAATACAGCTGTGCTTATTACCCAGGAAAATCCAATGCAGCCGATGGCTCCACACAGCATGTCAGCAAGCATGGCAGGGTAAGAAGAAGCTGCCGGAAAGTATGCATAGAAGTTTGGGCTGTGCCAGTGGGTGACCTGGACAAAAAACAAACAAACAAACAAACAAACATGCAGATGACAAACCAGAAAATTAGCCCAACTAGAGCTCTTTATTGGGAACCCTTACAAATGTTTCTATTAGCTTTTATTCTAAATGGTAATTAATGAACAAGGAACAGGCAACCCCCATATCAACAGAGTCCCTCTGATCAGATCTATTGACAATCCTTATGTTAAAACTTGAATTACTTTTTGCAATATCATGGTTATTGGATTTGTTAGTACCAAAGCTACATCAAACGCATTACAATTGAATGTAGCAGTAACATTGTACTTCACTGGACTTTAGTCAATCAAAATGATGACTTTATTAGCCATACAGCATATTTTCTAGGCAAACTAACCAAACTAGCTGACTAAAGTATTAACAAATAAATGTATTAAAATTATAGAAATAATTCTCTAATGAATAGTTGTCTTGTCGGCACCAAAATTACTGAAAAAAGGTGTAACAAACTCATCTGACTAATCTCACTGTAAGATTAACAAAAGAAAATTAAGAAACATATTCACTGTCGTAAGATTATTTACAACATTTATGTGAATGTTTATGATTTTTTTATATGTAATAAAAAAAAACATTTCTTAAAAATATCCAAAATATTAGAAGTGGTGTTTTTTTTGTCCTAGGAGTACCCTGTGTTATTTGAATCACTAAACCAGGAAAGGTGTCAGCCCTCACCCCTGGCATTATGACTCTCTCCACATCTTTTATTATGTCTTCATAACTCTCAGGCTCAAGTGGGGCCTCAGTTGGGATTAAAGAACGGAGATATCCTGGTTCCAGATCTGGGTAGACAGGACGTTCTTCTATATTCTCCAGGTAGTCAGCCACATAGTCCACCATCTCTTTGCCTCTGCGTCGAAACTCTGCAGCATCCATGATATGACTGGAAGAGAACGCAGAAGTTTTGCTTTATCAAGGATTTGTTGTTTTGGTTTTCCACCAGCTGGATGTGACTTCTTCATGGTTTCTTACAGTTGACAAAAGGGATAGCAGTCACACGTTTAACCTTTGATCTGATGATCAGACATTGCAGACATAACCAGCTTTTCAATGCCAAGTGCAGTTAGTGAGTATCCTAGCCATTTGAACTGTACTTGAACATACTAAATATGTTTATACTTTAGTACTCACTAGAGCTACTGTCATGGAATTACATATTTTAATAAACATCTTAAATAAATCACACTTTTATCAAAATCTGTAAAAATATCAATCCCTTAAAACACATTTCAATTATATTTAGATTTTTTTCACTCTTTGGATGTATTTTCAAACCCCTTTTCAGTTCACAAAACACATTTTTAACCATACATTAGATTTTTTTTTTCTTATAGGAAAACCATTCATTTCCACCTAAATTATTTAAGCTGTCAACACTACCAAGATGGTTGGTTATATCAATAGAAATTTGCAGCTTTATGAGCAGCATGTAATATAATGGGTGATTTGATTAATGATTTGTTTATATTGACTGACTGATGATAATGCACAAGTTGCAGTGCAAGTGAACACAGATATCAAGCCAATGCTTACCAGTTATAAGCCTGCACATTTTATGCAAAGGTATGGACTCTTGACCTCCTTATCCTGTCTTAAACCAGTCCAGTAGCTTAGTTTTCTTTCATAACAATCTGATATGGCTTCAATGCCATTGCAGCAAAAAAGCATTTCTGTAATTAAGAAGTAATTATTTCTAAAGACCATTGTTGTGCAATTATCATCTGATATCACCACAGGCAGTTTCATAAACTAGTCCAACCAATATTTTGATTTAATCCCTTTCTCTTTTCAGCCATGCTTCCTTTTCAAACAGCACAACCGCATATGAACATTGCCCCCTACTTTACACAGCTACCTTACTATTCAACAAGTGTGTTACCGCGCAGGTGTTTTTCCACTGTTGAGAGGCAGAGCCTTTATCCTTAGCCTTATCTCAAATAGGATTAGACATGCTGTATGAATGTGTGTGTGTATACTCACACTTTCAAGTGAGAGCTTCAACAGCCGTGTTTAGATAGTGGATCCTCGCCTCCTCTTTTGCGTTCACTAGCAGACAGACGGACAGCAAGGCACGTGGTGAGTGTGTTTGTGTGTGTAAGCAGAACGAGAGACATTTGCTCCTTTTATCTTGGCTCTTACCACCTCCATCCCACCAACCCCCACTGGGCCAGCCAATGGGAAAGGGGCTCATGGCCAACGCAAGAAAGAGTGATTCATAAGGAGTTCCTGAAGCTACACACACTCTCTCTCTCTCACACACACACACACACACACACACACACACACACACACACACACACACACACACACACACACAC
>JBBBVU010000006.1:21102175-21112237 GCA_037177055.1 Atherinosoma microstoma | reverse complement strand
ACACACACACACACACACACACACACACACACACACACACACACACACACACACACACACACACACACACATATAAATTGATGGGAATTCAATGTAACACACTGTTCACATAAGAAGATCTAAACATAAATGTCTTGAAAACTATCCTTGAATTATTAAATTTAGATGTATTAGCTGAAAGTATACAATTATAAACCGTGAGTAGATTGTATTTTAGAATATATTTTAATGTTTCAAATACAATGGACAATAGTATGAGAAAAATATTCTTAAAGCTTTAGGACTTTTGTTGAAGACGCTTGTTAATGCATGCTATAATAAAGGATTCCATGCATCTGATTTTGATTATTATGTTAAACCCCAAATAGTTTTATTTTTATTCAACATTTGTTGTTTGGTGATGTGTGGTTTACAAAAATAAGATGATATTACAGTAAAGGTCAAAATATTGTGAAAATGAATTTGATGCTATGAAAGGCCAAAAGATAAGCACATAAAAAAAGACAAATATGTCGACTACACTTCTGGTTTAAATTGACAAAACTGTCATTGTTATCAGAGTAATATTAAACAAAAACATGATAAGATGAAAAAATTTCTGGAACAAATAAAGTTTTATTGTATTGACTTGAATTGAATTGAATTGAATTGAATTGAATTGAATTGAATTGAATTGAATTGAATTGAGACATGGATGATCAACTGTGTAACAAATTAGACCTAAAGGTATCTGCACTTATAATAACACTTAATATATGTTGCAACTAGACAATGCACCACAAGAAGATCTGTATAGAAATGTCTGAAACCGCAATATCTTCTTCAGTGTTTAGGATGAATGACCGTTCCTCTCTATAAATATATATATACATATTTAGGCATAAGAACACTTCACATGGAGAACAGACACATGATTCCTCGGTCTTTCATAGTCTCGGTCTATTCAAAAAAATAAATATGTATATATATATACATATATATATATATATATATATATATCATTGTCTATTGCAAATTCTATCACAGTATCAACAAAATTGTGAAAGTTGGAAAGTCCACTGTAAATTGCATGCACTCTATGTGTATAGATCTTATTTAACTGCAAACCCATTTAGATGAAAGTATATAAAGCTAACAATGTGTCTGTGTTAACGGCTACATATTTACTGGGGTAGCAGACTGCACAAATCTTCAGAAATGTTAATCTTTAGTCTTCTTTTTTGCATACAATAAAGCGTTAAGCCTTGAAATTTCACTACTTTTGCATGACTGATAATCCAAAAAGTGTGACACCAAGATAGTGTCAAAGGGTCAGCATGCAGTATTATTGAGTACCTCACATTAACCTGATTTTCAAGGGATCAAACTGCATGTGTCACATAATTACTTATTTGCAGGATTTATTCGCTCTACATCCTTAGTGTCAAAATGATTTCACACGTTAAGCAACTTTTTCTTTTCTTAGCCTTTAACTTTTGTTGCATTGCACCATCTAGTGGAATATCTAAGGGCTTGTCTTTCTGCTGAATATAGTAGGATAATTAGTAGTGTATATGATTATCTGCATTTTGCTCAGGAGAAAAAAGTTGTAACAATCAATGTGCATGAGGTGTAATAATGATCTATCACAATAATTAACCACTGTAGCATTACTTTATCTAATTAGGTTGCAAAGGAAGTCTTCCTGCATAAAGACAGACAAATTATATATATTTTTTATATCAATGTATTGTTTTATTCTAATAACAATAAAACAGAATATATCAGTCCCTCATTTGTACAAAAATACCTGAAAAGGTTACAATTAAGACTTATAAGCCATCCAACTATTTACAAGTTGAAGCAAAGCACATTATGAATACAGGAGCTCTCTCTTACAAAAAGATACAAGTTGCTGTTTTCTCTTCCTTTTTCTTTTTTCTTTTTGCATTCCCTGAAATACATAATAGTTCATATATAGATATACTTTATTTTTACCTTTTTGTACAACCACTGTATCTTGCATTATGACAATGTTTTTAAAATGAACAAGAATCAGACGATAACAGATCAATCCATTTTGCAGAATCAGGGACAATTCACTTTGAGCTTCAAAAGTACACAGACACTGCAGCTGAACAGACAAGCATTCATTCCCAAAACATTTAGCTGGATTCAAAGGATGCAGTTTTCTATTTTGAGTACTCTCTGAACTACGGAGTATACCTCTAGCTTTGTCATTTAGTCCAAATGTTAGGCCTGGTTTGTGCAGTGGAAAAGGGGTCATCAGAAGCACCATCTGAGGTTACAAGTTAACTGGCCACCAAAACTAAGACTGTGCTTCACCATCACAGATTGTATGGGCATGTTTGAATGTCTGCTTGACTGAAATATCAGCAAGACACAACTGTAATGTGACTAAATGATTCAGATTGGATGAAGTGTTCAAGCACTTGTTGCTGTATGTGTTGCTTGAAGTTGAATATTGTAGGTCACATGATGGTGAGTGAAACATCTGCAGTATTTGTTTTCTCTCTCTTTAAAAAAAAAAAGAATACATATCATTGGATCTATTTCATTTTCTGCAAGTATATATTCAAGTAATCAAAACTAACAAATGGGTGGTGCAAATAAAAAATGATCTTAATTAAACAAAAGTACAAGTCACCTTATTTGCAGACTTTGTAATGGACCAGTAGTTTTAAACATACTCAATTTCAGCCCTGAGCAACCTGGTTACATTCATTTCTGTTAAGTATAAATATGTGTATATCCAAACACCATATTCATTTGTCAATGTGTATTCATCAAATGCATTTCCTGCATTAAGTGTATGTAAAAAATAATTTATTGAGATTGTTATTATTATTATAAAAGATCTGATTCATTCCTTAGGTGAAAACACAACAATCAAATAAAATAAATGTTGGGAATTTGAGGATGAGTGCATAAACCAAGACTGAGTCTCATGAGAAAAATAGCTAACATCAACATATCATGTCTCAGTGTGTTAAGATATAAATAACGTTCAGCAGTTGCAAAAGTATGGAGGACTAAAACTGCCAAAATTAAAAAATAAATACAGAAATATAAAAATGTCTTGCTAAACAAATTATATCAATAAATTATGCAAAAAATATATAGAAAAATATTTTTTCCATTAAGAAACCTATAAAATGTGACAAATTCATAGATTTTTAATTTTCATCACTTTAACTGACATGAAAAAGTTAATAAATTAGTATTTTCAGTAAAATTTATTTATTAGGTGATTTTTTTTTTACTTTTCTTTTTCATATTAACATCCTCATTATTTCCAATCTTGCATTTTCTTCCTTTTTTTATTTCTCTTAGTATATTTATTTCTCTTTCCTCTATATTTATCTCGCTTCTGCTTCATTAGGTAAATGAGGGGGGTGTCTTTCAAGGCATGTCTTGAGGCAGATCCTGGCCTATTGGTCAATCAACACTGAGCATGTTACAACTAGCCCAGTGTGCCTGGTTTCTGTCTTGCTTGGTCGACTGCAGCCACTCTCTCCCCCTCAGATTATATCCAAGCCTTCCTAAATTCTGCCATCACACAAGTTATTCTCATTTTGATTGAAAATAATGAGAGTGTAAATATGACTGAATAAAAATAAGTGTCAATAAATAAAATGTCAGATGAAAATAAAATACATAAATCATTTTGGGGATGAAAATATGCAAAAGGAAAATCATATAAAAATAAATGCAGGCATAAAAATAAAGGAGAATTTTGAAAAAAATCACAAAATAAATAAATTGAATTGAAAATGACATGGAAAAGTAAATAAATAGGAGTATTATCACAAAGTTAAACTAAAACTGTTGAAAATGAAAAAAGAAATATACATTTGTCAAATCTTATAGGCTTATTAATAGAAAAACTATTTTTATTGACATTTTTGTATAATTTATTGACATATCAATTTATCGAGCCATTTTTAAATTTCTGTATTTATTTTTAATTTGAGCAGTTTCAGTCCTCCATACAAAAGAACCAATGCATTGTTATAAAAAAACAAACAGATTTATCCACAATCCACATGGAAAACATCAGTGACAGTATCCCACCACACTTAAACTGTAGACACACACTCATGCAAACAATAAGTATTTGTTTATCATTCCTGAATGGATGTTAAATGACTTATTTATTGCAGTTTTAAGGGAAGTAATTCAGACAAAGGTAATTGTTTCAACATTTTTCGGTGTCTGTTGGGTGGTGGCCATTATGCACTTCATTTAAATCTAGTCTAAGTATAAGATTTTTACTCTATAGATTTTCTTATGTTTCATTCTACATCTACATCTTTACAATTCTGTCTGAAAGGCAGGGTGATTAAGTGATGATTTTTGAAAAAATTTTCTTTCCCAGTTTCCCAAAACATTTGTTGCTTTAAATCCATGGTTTTCCTTTAAAGGTCAAGACAAAACAGCAACGATGAAGAAAAGTATACTTTCCAGGATATATGGGTTAGAACAGTTAATTTATCTTAAGGTTTGAATATAAACCTTAATACAGCAGATACCTCCTACAATGATTACCACAGAAGAACAGAGATATAATCTGAGTCCTAATAGGGTAGTTTTTACTTAGAAACGCAGATTTATGAGCTGTTTTATGAGCTTCAAGTCAGGCTTCTGTTTGGTTTTGGCTCAGTTTGTTTTGGAGTTAATTCTGAAGTTCTATTAGGACACCCAGTGGTTCTCAAATATTACATATGACACTTTTAACAGACTGAAAGAAGTAAAAACACTAATTATGAAGGAATTTTTTTTTTCCATTAAACAAAACATGTCTATTTAGTGACATATGCTTTGGGAAACCCTGGTATTTTTTGTTTTCAATTTGACAACATTCCACTTGTCATCTAATGGAATGACCTAGTTAGCATCACTGATGTCCGTGTGTTTTAAACATGACCTCAGAACAACTGTGGATCAAAATGATTTTGATATTAAAAACAAAACAAAAAACAAAAACAAAACAAAAACATCAATATGGGCTATATCATTACAGGTATGATAGTCACAATGATTTTTATGGTAATGACAGTACAGAACAGCGCTGAGATAAAAGAAATCTAAAATTTTCAAGTAATCATTCACATCCAGATAAATAAATACATTTTGCTGCAGGACTTAAAAAAAACAACAAAAAAAAACCCATGTCATAGCATCGTAGATAAATAATGGTGAGCTCGCACAGAGTGCCATTATAGTGTTGCTATTCTGCATCCCAGAAGTGTATCATTTCTCATGAAAACCTGCTGGTTAATAAAAGATGGCTGTTGATGTGTGCTAATACAGAATTCTAATTATCTGCTGGCTGTTCAGCTTAACAAGGCAACCACCAAGCCTTGGACTAAAAAAAAAAAAAAAATTCAAGAAATGTCAGGTATACAAAAGAAAATAAAAGAAATAAAAACAACTGCTATTTATGGTGAGACATTTCACAGCAGGTTTTTCTGAACACTGGCAATGGATTGTGTGAGGTGACAAACATGGATTGAAAAAAAAAACAAAAAAACAAAAACAGACCTTCTAACACTTAATCACATCTTCCCAGAGTCCTTTTCTGTTTAGTTTCATCTTGTGAAATAGTGTGAATGCAACAGCTTCCTTAGTTATAGAAAACAAAACCTGATCTTTAGATTGCTGCGATGACGTCCTACTTTAACTGTGGTTAGTGAAAGGAGCATCACTGTGGTCTTGGGCAAACACAAAAGGCTTTCTGATAAAACACTTTTTTTGGATTGACCCTCCTGATGACTGCAGTTTTTGGAACAAATAGCAGGCTCACAATCTTTTGACTTGAACGTCCTCTGTTCTAAGTCTCTTGCTCTTATTACTGTCTCTAAAAGTTCAAATGAACAGACGTGGCTCAAGCTGATCAAAATAGGCTACAAATATAAGTCCTAAAATATCATGAAACTGCAGCCTGCAAAATGGCAATAAAAATCAGGATCAGGAGAAGATCATCAACATTCAACCAGCAGCCTTTCTGTGGGCAATCTTTCCATATCAAGATGTTTTGATATTGTTTGCTTATAAGTGCTTCCAGGTAAAAAAAAAGAAAAAGAAAAAGAAAAAAAGAGAAGGCCACACTGTATGGAATGTAATTTACAGAATCTAATTTGAGAGCATGCTAAACCATGTTACCAGACTCGTGCATGTTTGACAGACATCAAATGAGTTTGAGGCAATATGTGGAACATATAGGAAGAGAAGGCCAAGGCCAGGGACTAATGTTCCTCATGATCTACATCAGTTTGTTTGACACAGAGTGACACACACTGTGTTTCCTTTGAGTAACAGCTGTTTCAGTAAAACTCTTTAAGGGAATGCTAGTGGTCCTTCCCTGTGCTAAAACCAGAAGAATCAGGCATAAAGAAACAAACTGGGGCTCTTCAATGAAAACTTAATTTTGTGAAAATTGCAGGATTGTCCATTTTCCTGCAGTAAAACAAAATGGATAAAATCTCCACACACAGTTGCTCTTGCCAATTTCTTCAGCTGTACCTGAATGTAATTTTCAGCATTACAATCACCAAAGCTGTCTGTCTTGATAGAACTATTTTAGCTTTGTAGCTTGCTGTTTTACCCTGAATGACACCATGATTCAAGCAAAGCGTTGCTGCTTTTGTTGAGTTTGCCAGGCAAATATTTCAGGAAGATGGGCTTCAGAATAACCATGTTGCAGCTTATGTAAATGATTAAAATGTTGCAAATATCAAGAGTGTAAAAGGTGGACTTAAAACTAAATTAAAGAGGATATTGGAAAGAATAAATCAACTGCAACCGATGAATGATAAAGAAAAGAGACCCTGTGCGGTGAGTAAAACTTCTAAAAGGGTGAGTAGCACATTTTTTGTATACTCCAAAAAACATTTACTCAAAATTGAGAGCATATAACCCTGAACAGGATTCCAATCAAGACTTTGCGGTGCCTCCAAATGTCATCCATGTTGTATTTAGACATGTCGATGCATATCTGTGACACTAGAGGGCAGTAGCACCCTCAAAGTTAAGCACACTCCAGTGCAGATGTCATGCAACATGAAATTCTTTGAAGACGTTTGATAAAAAAGCTTTTAAGCGACTATAATTTGTTGAAAGGGAAAAGAATGGTCCACACAAAAGCTTGAATTGTCCTGCTGATTGTCCTGTTGAAGGGAAATTTTGTTTTGGTGCAGTGAGATAAAACCTTGGGGTCCCGTGCTTAATGATGAATATTGTCAGCAAGATTGTGGAAGAAGCGTCGACACAAATGGCAGTGTTCATTTTCTTATATCTTCACTTTTCCTAATGGAACCTCATGAGCAAATTGTGGATCCGACTCGCCAAACCTCCACACAAATCACAAGAAATCCAAGCAGTCAGCAGTCTCCAGCAGACTCACAACAATATAAAATGACAACAACGAAACATCAGTCTATTCACCAGCTTCTTAGAAAGATACAAACAAAGAGAACCGGCCAACGGAGAGATTCTCTTTGTTTTGTTTGTTTTAGGCAGAGTCAGGTCAAGTGTCAAGGGTCATGGGGTCAGATGATCAGATGATGTCATAAGGCCACGATGGTGCACGGGTGTTTGAGTTTACAAGGCAGAACTCCTCTGTTGAGCTGGTAGAACTCCACCAGCTGAATCAGGTCGGTGAATTTGGTTACGCCGTCATCAAGGCTGAAGAAGACTTGGCCATCCTCTTCACACTGGTGGCATCAAAGTGTCCAGATGAGATGAGAAAGTAAGAAAAACATCAGATTTCCTTCAAGGAGGACCAATATCATGGCTAAAAATACCTTTTGTTTATTTGTAAGTGTGCTATCTCCCAAGACAGAAGAATTGGCATTAAATAATTTCTAAAGACCAAGAAATGCTTACCGGTAGTATCTGGAAATGTTTGATTTTCTGGTGATGGCACAATGTGAGCACAAACGCCTTGGGGTTACTCTGACTCACTCTCAGCAGAAACAACCTACACAGCAAGAAAAGAAAGATCAGAGTGAGACACCACAAGGAAAATTTATACAAACACAATATTTTTTCTTCAGTATGAGAACCACTTTAGCTCCCTTACCCATCGACTTGTCCCTGCTGGTGAATAATGCGATGGGATTCCTCTCTGGTTATCCTGCCGTAAAACCACAGCTGAGCTATGTGGATGACTGCGAAGAAAAACAGAAAGTCATGTAGAAGATGAAGATGAAGTTCTAAAATAAAGAAAAAATATTTCGAATTGTTGTGGAAAAGTAGGGGCCAGGCCCAAACGTTCCAATCATTGAAGTTTGTAAATTCAACCCATGTGTGTTGCCATTTACCTGAGCTTAATGAAGAATGGTGTAGTGGACTGTGGGAACCTAAGACGTTCATTCGTTGAGTCCTTTTCTGAAAGAGATGCCACATGGAGACAGCACACTGGAGATTAGTTCATTGTATGACCACATGACAGAGCAAAAAAATACGGACACTTCAGTCATTTCTCAACAGCTTCATTTAGGATTATTAGGAAGCCGGATTTTACCGACTTCCCCGCAGAACTGACAGCAACTCACCCTCCACACATGTCCCTCCTCCATGGCAGCGCTCTGAGCTTCTACGGGGTTGTCAATCACCCTGCCAATTCTCCCTGAGAAATCCATTGCCACAAGGGAATTCTCCGATACACTCCTCTAGGAGGACGCAGAAACACACACAACAGTCAGAATGTGAAAAGGATCTTATTGTAACACCCTGGAATTGGATTTTTGCTAATAAAAGAAACTTACCACGGGACCTGAAAAGTGTGAGAGCAAGGTTTTCCTTTGCTGGGGAATCTTATAATTCTGGTACAATATAATCCCGTACTGTGGAGAAAAAAGCAGCACAAGTTAAAGTAATGCTAATGCTAAGCTTAGGAGCTGCAATGTGGAGTGAAATGGGACAAAATACACACAC
The DNA here is from genome assembly GCA_037177055.1 of Atherinosoma microstoma. Lineage (NCBI taxonomy): Eukaryota > Metazoa > Chordata > Actinopteri > Atheriniformes > Atherinidae > Atherinosoma > Atherinosoma microstoma. Next base: position 21,103,297 of record JBBBVU010000006.1, on the reverse strand, counting down.
ATTAAGTCAAGTCACGACAATTAAGATGCTCCTGTTACCTTAAAGAGTCGAAAAGCAGTCATCCAACATGTCCTGCTCTGCTCATCCTCTGCACACAGCATCCTCAACTCCTTCATCTCCCCTCTGGCTTTATTGGGCTGCCAATTGACAATATAAACAATCAGAACAGGGATAATTTCATAACATACTCCTTAATTCTCACCATCTCTACTGAAAAGATTAATGTAAAAGCAAAATTGTAGTAACATCAAAAGAATATCATTATGACACAAAATCAGTTTCATCACTGCCGTGTTATCTGACACCCACTTTGATACAGAACCCGTAGTCTGTGGGGGCACTGTGTTGCTTTCTTCCTGTGATGACGGTAAAGATGTTGCTGTCCTCTAGGTCTGCTAGTAGCTGTAAATGTCTGGGCTCCTGGAGACATAAATAATTAATAAGTTAAAACATGAAAGCCAAAAACAGCCTAAGGGTTGACTGACAGACAGACACCAGCTCAGAGACCACCATCAATAGCAAGGAGATTGTTTTGAAGATAATAACAAATGAATCAGGAGTAAGCTGTCTCCTCAAAATGAAAATATCAACTTGCTGTTACCTTTGAGTTTCCTTTTGTAGAACAGTAGAGTCCTGAGCGGCGCAGGAACATGTAAACTTTCTTCCATGACTTCCTACCCATGTCTTTCATGTACAGATAACCCTGGATTTCTGGACAGGTGTTTGTTGCAAGGAAGTTCTGGAAGAAAGGAAGCAGGAAATGCAAATAAATTTGAAGAAAAAAATAATTGAGCACATTCGCTGCATGTTGTCCGTCGTAAAAAGGCCATTTGCCTCAGGATGGCAATGCTGGATTACATCTGAAGCCTGTAAGCTCTTTGTCACTGTCTCAGCCGGATACTCAAAGCTGCAGCAGATACCATCTGCAGACGCCTTAAACCAAGGGGGAAACTGCTTTTTGTCAAAGAACAGAGGGTTATCTGAGTTTCCGCATCAGTATGAAACAGACAGCTGAGCTACAATTGACCATAGTAGCAAAGATAAAACCAGGTTCCTGTGGAATTAAATGGTGTCATGATATTTTGATAGTGTAATCTACACTATCAAAATATATAATATACA
>JBBBVU010000006.1:21028759-21039417 GCA_037177055.1 Atherinosoma microstoma | reverse complement strand
GGCAAAAGTGGCACAAAGGGTTGAGGAGTTATAAGCCGGCAAAGGACGGAAACAGGAAAACAATACTGTGAATGCCCTCCGAGAGCAAAAGACCTCCGCCAAGCCATAGGGTCACTCACTGGAGAAAAAACCCAAAACACCCAACAGCCCACCCAGTACTACTTTTATTTTGAACCTTCTGGATCGCCACGTCCAGAATATCAACACGATTCAGGTCAAGCAATGTTGGATTATAACATCTACCAAGATGTCATCCTGTAATTATTTAATTTTGTTATATGTAAGCTGATAAGTGAATGTTGTAAGCTAGTAAGTTTATAAAATTTTCTATTAGAAATACAAGCCCAAAGTAATCCCACATACTAATCAGTTATTCATTGATTGAAGTTTTGTCTACTTCTGAATGATACAAAGTTTCAAGGGGGAAACATTTGGCCTCTGTAAATGCCACCTTTATCTTTTTTTTTTAAATATATAATGCTTCGTCGGCAGGGTGTCAAAATGACCCCCTCTAGTGGTTCTAGTGTCAAAAGATTCCTGGATCTAGATGGTGACCCAGATCAGTTTGTTCCTTATCCCATTTTGGAGATTTCCTGAAAATTTGCTAACAGACAGACAGACAGACAAACGCCAGCAAAAACACACCTCTCCGCTTTGCCGGAGGTAATAATAACTGTTGCATTGCATTGATTTATTTGAATTACTTACTTTAAGGAATGCTAACATATAGCTGACTGAGAAAAAATAATAAAGTCACACAAACAAGGACTTGGTTTAATTCCTGTTTGTAAGTAACAAAGTACACCACATTAGGCCCTAATCGCCTTTAAGTCTGGGAATAACACAGAAAACCAAGGGGGAGAAAATCAAGTCATGTGCAGCATAATACATGCAAACATGGTCAAAGGTGCAATAGAATAAGGACAGAGCCGTATTTTTCTAAAACTTTATACTAAGAAATATTTCTCGGGGGCAAAAAAAGCGCATTTTTGTTATGAAATTGCACAGTACATTTGCTAAAGCCAACTAACCGTGGTTTGTTTTGATTTGACATTGCAGATTTCATAGGCTGAGTGAGACAAAGATCAACAGGAGGAAGGCAAAGACAGATAAAAATGGTGAAACTACTGGAGGCAGCCGGGTAGACGGATGAACAAGGTGGCAAAGATAAACGATGTGTACAGGGTGGAGAACAGTGGACTTATGTACCAAAGAGATCATTTCATCATCACCCTGCATCCACACCACATTACCTGTACCCACCCCAGCCTGTGGTCCCTCAGGTGTTCAGTTACCGTTAGAATAAAGGCAACATTCTTGCCTCTCACGTTGGCTTTCAGCCACATTTGGACCAACACCACACTAAGAAACTCAATCCACTGTGCTTAGACAAGCAAGCATTGCATCACATCGGGTCACATGTGGAAAGTGGTGAGAATCGGGTTTGTGCAGGCCCATATTTACAGTATGGAGAGAGAGGAGGAGGAGGGGGCAAGGATAATACCGCAAAGTTTTTCCTCTGGCAAGGATTTAGCTAATTGGAAACAAGTTTTCATTAAACATGAGTTGGTAGTTATAGCCAAGATGCTGAACACATAAAGCATTAATTAAACTATATATCACAAGAAATACTAGCTTATGCTAACACAAGTATCGATGTATAAATGACGCCTGCTTATGCAACTGGGGGTCATACTTAACCTTTAGCCAGAAAACAAATAACAGTCCCAGACATGATTGGATTACTTTTTTTCCACTACTGACAGCCAAACTGAACATTCTGGTACTGAGGGCGATATCTCCGTGCTTTTAGATCCGCCCAGAGTCAGTGACATGAACCGTGCTGTGGTCCCTCAGTAAGGTTGGGTTAATAGTGTCATGACATCAGTGAGGGGGTATTAACAGTGTATAAGCCTAGACTAACCAGTGCTGAATGACTGCAAGCTGACGCAAGACCTGATGGAATGCTGCCTAGAGCATGACCACAAGCTCTTATACCACCCGTGCCAGCTACAGTAAGAGAGATCGCTGCCACTTTTCCCTTTGGACAACAGCTGAAACTATGCATACAAGTGTAGGCAATGGAAATGACAATACATGGATATACATGTTCATATATACACTTCTGCATCAAGAAAACGTATCATTTTTAAAGTTCGAAGACAAATCTCTGGGTTGATTACTGCCAGGCATGAAGTATTTCAGTCAAAAACCGAAGGTCTGACTACCTGAATCCTAGAGTGGGTTGAGTATAGCTTACTGTATACTTTTACAATATGTGCAGTCAGCAGCCTTCTGGCAGCCTGTAGTCTTGCGGAGTTCATGCCTCATCATGCCTGTGCTTACTTAGCAAGGACTTGAAATAGCATTGAAGAAACCACAGCTCGATCTGTTGCTATGTGCACAGTAATATGACCACAGCATTAATGAGTGTGAAACAGTATGAAATAATAGAAATGGGGGGGGGGGCTTCTTTGTCAAATGGGAAGCTGTCAACAAAATCACATCCTTGAAAAGGCGCAACCACAGCATGACTATGCTGACTTCATGTAGAAGCAGCCACATCATAAAACTACTTTAAGTACTCAGAGTAAAATTCAAAACATGCAAGTCACTCCAGAAAGGTTGCCGATTGTGTAAATTCAATGTTCCAACATTTAGACAGATCAATTTGCAGAAAGGCAAAACAACATACATAACCATGTTTTCATTAGCAGAGAATAAATAATTTATCTATTTATTTCAATTCTTTAGTTTACCTTAGAATTAACACTTTAAGTCCAAAGACGTCATCTTCGGTGTATGCCAATCAGCCACATTGCACCGCCAAGTTACTTCAGTAGTTCAGAATACACAGATCACACGTTGGCTCTTGTCCATTTTGTTGCAGTTTATCAATCAAATTTTATTTCTAAAGCACTTTTCGTACAAACAAATTGCAATACAAAGTACTTTTCATTAAAAGCAACAACCAAAAAACATCTTATCCCTTAAAGTCCCCCAGACCACAAACCACTAAGTCACACCTATACACACATACATGACATATACCCACGTATACATATAACCACACCCAGATACATATACATAAAGTGATGTACTCGACCAGCGCTGTCCTAACCCGCAACCAAATAAAGATGGAAATAATATCAAATGAGTAAAATAAAATCAGATCAAATAAGACACTAGAAAAATAGAAAAGAAAAATAGTAACCATTAAAGAGTGGAATAAAAAAGGCTTTTGAAACTGATTAATCAAAAATGTTAACATTATAAATGTGTTGGTCAAATACAGTCACAAAATAATCATAAAAAGCATATTTAACATAGAGACTTTAAGAGAAATACATGTAAGTAAAATACCAATCATGAATTTTAAATTGATCTTTAATGTAAAGCTTCACTAAAAAGGTAAGTCTTAGGCTAACGGCCAATTTCCACCCGGGTCCGTGTGCGACGCTTTCCGTCTCAGCCGCGGCCACCGGAGATGATCGCGCCCGTTTTAGTCAATGGTGTGATTTACACCGGGCGCGCCGCGGTGCGTCTCCGGCCGGTCTCAGAAGCGCATAGTCGCGGCTCTGCTAAATATACGCGGCAGGTCTATTTTTGACGTAGCCTACCACATTCCAAAGACACGTCAATCTCAGCAGTTCAGATAGAGCCAGACAGGAAATCAAACAGTGTAAAATATCCGGTATATTCCAAAACAAAATCCCTCTGCTGGTTAAAGGGATGCACCCAAAACCTGCTCCTTCTCCTACCTCGTCTACCCCTTCTACCTTCTGCAAACGACCAGAAAACGATCCTCAAACAGGCAGAGTGAGCTTTTGTTTACTTGCAGCCACAGTGATAAAGCGTGAACTGACGAAATCAGGTGTAATCTTGCAACTTTCCTGCTAATTCCTGAACTCTCGGATCTTGCTACCCGGACTGCAATCGCGGATTACCGCATCTGACACGCACCCGGTGTAAATTGGCGCTACGGAGGTCAGTACAAAACCGCGGCGCAGACGGGATGCGTCGCACACGCACCCAGTGTAAATTGGCCGTAAGGCTGTTCCACAGGCGAGGACTATAAAAACTAAAATATGCTTCTCCATATGTTTTTGTCCCCACTTTAGGAATAAACAAAAGACCAGCCCCAAACAACCTGAGGGCTCTGGGAGGCTCGTAAACTAAAAGCAAGGTGGATGGATGGCTACTAAGGACTAAAACCCTTTAGAAAGAAATAAAAGTATACTATTTTTACATCAATTCGGAAGCAAACAAAAAGCCAATGCAGATATTTTAAAACTCATGTAATACGACCTCTCTTTCTGGTCTTTGTCAGCAGACGACCAGCTGAATTTTGTAAGAACTGCAACACGGACATTGTCTTTTTAGGAAGACCAGAAAGAAGAGCATTACAATAATCTATTCTACATGTGACAAAAGCATGGATCAGTGTTTCTGGTTTGGCCTGAGAGAGGAACTGTCGCACTCTGGAAATATTCTTGAGATGAAAAAAGTTTATAATTTATGTTACTAGATGTCTCAACTTCCTACACATCAACATCTGAAAAGTGTGTGAACCTTAAAACTGTGTGATTTTAAGTCATTCTGAAGCATAATAACATACATATACACTGTGCACATTCCAAGGCTTAAATCTGCCTTGGTGAGCTGGGGGCTGAAATACCAACTTCAATATCTTAACTGGCACCACACCATTTTGCTTGACTGTAACACACCAGCCACTAGATAATGATATACTTTTGCTGTTATGAAGAAAGTTACAAAGCAAACAAAGACACATTTGTCCAAATATCACTTACAGATGCAAGAAAGAGACCGAAGACTACAATATCAGAGGAAAAAGACCAAGACACAGGACAAGAATAAACTTTAGACTGGATTTAATTGCACAAAGACACGCAGAGTTTGCTTTATTGTTGTTATTGGTTAATAATGCCTGATAGTGTCCTTGACTGCCTCTTCATTACAACCATAAATTCATATGTATGGCTGTGAATGTACAGGGCTCAGATGGAGACTTGTTTTCATGACAGTGGTATTACAGCCAACAACTGTAGAGGGAGCCCAAGAGCTGCCAGAACAGATTAATTTTAGTTTCTTTAATCAGTTTAAATGATTAAACCAGAAAGATTTTTTTTTTTTAAACTAAATCAGAGGTAGGGGGAAAAAATAAGTTTTATCCTATATTGGGGAAAAATACAAGGGAATCAAATCAGTCAATTTATGGAAAATATGAATTCTCCTTTCTTTTCTAAAAAAGAAAAACAAAACAAAAAACACTTCCTTGAAAAGTATACACCAGTGCCTGTTCCAAGTTCCCAGTGAGAGCACTGATCTGCATTCAAAACATTCAGGCCAGCATCAATAGTTCCCCGAATCATAAATTTTAGGTGGTTATGCAACTTTCTGCAGAGAGCTCATGCAGCCAATAAAGAAATTGTTTTGGAACAGTGCCTAAATGACAGGGCAGATAAAGGCTATCTATAAAGAGTTGATTTGTCAAGATGTTTGCATATTAAGACAGCCTGATCTTGATCTAATCTTTCACTTTTGTTTTACCTACAAAATAAAACAGTAGTGTGTAATACAGATTAGATTAAGGCATAGCAGTTGTAGTAGCTGAATAGCAAGGGGCAACAGCCTAAATTTGAACAAAACCAGGAGGGGTTCTTTCTATCTCTCAAGCAAATCATTTTTAGAGCCCAGTTTGATTAGTTTCAACACACTCCCTCAAAACGCCTTGTCAGTTCTGCTTCATACTGATCATAGTTTTATAGTTAGCTATTAAAGCCATTTTTCTCTTCTTGAATTGGACTGTGTTGAGTCCAAAAAATGATTCAATGTAGCATTTATTCACTTGATTCGGACCGCCTGGAACCAACCCAAAGACCTCTTGGGGGTCCCCGGAGCCCACTTTGGGAACCACTGCAGTGGGTCTACATGAGTACCCCTGAGAACCCCCCCCCCCCGCCCAACCCTAAAGCAAACGCTGCCAAAAGGATAAAGCGATAAGGCGAGACTGGTGAAACTCTCACAGAAGTGAGCCGGTGTCGAGGGGGGGGAGCGGGGGCACAACATTGAAAGCTAGAGTACCGCTAGATAGAAGCAGCCCGGGCGATGGGTCACTGTGTACCGCTGTTATAACTTTTAACTCGGAATCAAAATACCCTCTCCACAGGGGGATTCGGATCAAAGCAGATTTTGTGAAAAGTAAAAGAAAGCGCATAAAGACGCAGTAGCTTGTCGGCATGCCACGAGCCCCCGGAACAGGCTAAGGTATCTCCAGTGGAAGCTTTCCACTCGTTGGCATACAGTAAAGTAGATATGAATGCAACAGCCCGGTCCAAAGAATAAACTTGTTTTGATAGTTCAATGATCTACTGTTGGACGGTATCAGAGGAGGCAGGTCTCGCTGAGCGGTTACGCACAGTGCGCACATGTGTTCCGAACAAGCATGTGTCATCTACAGCACATTAAACTTTTACTTCTCACTTTACCGACTCCCCCCCACCCCCCTTATCCAAGCTCCACACCCACATACAACAAACATAAGAACAGAGTCTTTATCCGGTAACATACACTCACCTCACAGCCAGATCAGTACATGCAGGCTACGACCCTCAGAGACAAAAACGTAGAGATGCAGTCTGAAGATGAAGGGACACTCGACAGCGTTGAATCAGGCCACGTTGGTCAACATTCTCTGACTGGACAGATAGACGGAGGCAAGAAGAGGAGGAGGAGGAGGAGGAAGAAGCGAAAACAGTGGCACCAAAGACTGCAGGGCAGCTCATCTCATGCGGCCGAGGGAGGAGGACACACATACACGTACACGCATACAAACATACACGCGCGCAAACTACTCCTCCCCTTTGAGAGAGACCACGCCCAAAGGCGATTGCTCATTAATGCGGCGTTCAGGTCTTGTAGGGAAGAGGGCGTATTCGTAGGATTTTTTTCTCCCACTTTTTTTTTTGTTTTTGTAAAGAGGTGTGTTATGGTCACACACACACAGCTACTTGTAAATTGTGTATACACTATTGTTTTACAGGTTATGTGTTCAACTTTGTAGCTTAAAAAACTATTTTTGTAAATAAAAACACTGCCAATGTCTTGTTTTTCTCACCTACTTTTCTTCTAGTCGCATACCATTTTGAAGGCCTGTTAATCTTGTGTTGTTTACATTTAAGTGGTTACATATAGCTAGAATTTTGTTGATATTAATAGACCTGAAAAAATAACACTATATCCGTTTACTTTTCGAAATTTTACCTCCCCAACCTCAGTGCCATTTCTCCTCTTATTTTTCTGTATAACCCTTACATTAGCTTAATACAATAGTCTCCCACATTTGAGAATCACACCTCCAATGCTAACCTGCATAATCAGAGCAACTATCTTGTGTTAAATAAGTGAAACATTTGACTGTTTGTTTATTCAGGACAGTATTCTAGATTGTTAGCTTTTTTTTTTTTTTAATTTAAGGACTAACAGTAAACCAAACAGGTTACAAAGAAAGCTATTGTTGTACACTAGGTACCAATGTTACGTACAAGCAATCCACTTTAAATGAAAACCCTGCACTGACAAGCACAATCTGCACTAAAAACAATTATGCTTTGAGGTATGTAAATTGCACAACCGGGGGTCAAATCTCACTGCACCCAAGTTACCTCTCAGTACATTTGCGTTGTTATCCCTCTGAGTGTTACTGTATTGCATAAGATCATCCAAAATTTATTACATGACAGGGAAGAACATCAGAGGTGCACAGTCAGCTCATGTGTTTTTGTACTGCAAGCCTTTAAACTTGTTCAAAGTATAAACAGATTCATTTAGAAAGAGTGCCATGAACAAACAGTAATGACTTAAAGTGAACACAGTACTGTCAGATAAAGTTTTTTGCAACATGCTGAAAGGACACCATGAATAGTCCAGCTTTTGTTTTATTTTTCATACTGCTTGCAATATTTCAGACTCGGAATAAGATTAAGTGGTGAGAAAGAACCACGGGACAAAGTGCATAAGGTCATCAATCCTGAGCTGTTTGTGTGTGTCTAGATCAAGACAAGAGGGCTCATTTTGTGTTTACACAGACACTTTAAAGAAAGACGTTGTGCAGCTAAACACATATACAAACACATCATGTCAGTCATTACCGGGGTGCTTCACAACATCGAAGCATTCTTTTAAAGTTTGGCATTATGACAAAGTAAACACACACTGAGATGGTTTTATGATAAATAGCATGCTAGGCATTTGTTCAGCTATATGGATAAGAAACTAGGGAACATATAAAAACAAACTCCTGCTGATAGGTGATGTCACTGTTTTTGTCACTCATAAATCAGCCAGTCAGGAAGACTAGGCCCATTTATGTTCCATACATAAATGGGGACGTCTGTTTAAACGTTTTCATGCGTCGCTGTCCTCATACTTTCATCAGTCTTTTACGCTGCTTTGGTTGACCTCCACTAGTGGGCAGTGCTGAGTTCATAGTTAACTCCTAACTTCTGCGATGCGACGTTAGTTTCAGACACCGGTAATGCGCCACTATGATGTTGTTTCTAACCATCCAACAGGCTATGCGAGTGTTCAGGGTGTTGAAAAAAATAAAAATAAAAAGTGCGCAAGCTTTTGAAATAGGGCTGCCCTTTTGTCCTCATCTTCATTCTTATTCTGCATTTCCCTTCTTCCTGTTCCTCTTCTTCTTCTTCTCTGGTTTGTTTCTACTCAGCACTGCCACCGTGGTTTCTGGTGGTATGACTCCGTCTTCTGCGTCAAGTGACGGATGCGCAAGGACCCTGAAAACGCACCAAATTATGCATGTGAGCTACGCAGGAGATGGACGAAACTGTCCGAGTACCTTCCCCTTTTACTCCTTGACCCCAAAGGACCCTTTTCTCAAGGGCTTTTTTTTGTGTGGGCAGACTTCCTGTGGCCTTTCACACGAAAAATTATTGTAATCAGTAGTTTATAATAAATGACCTGCCACCAGTCATTCCATTACATATCAACTTATAACCTTTCATCTAAATTCAGTCATGACGTGAAGCTGCTGAGCCATGGGAATGCTGTAAGGCTTGATGTAATGCACTCTGATGCATTAGGTGACAGTATGCACCCATTTACATTAGTATGCGACTTGCTATTAATAAAGAGAAGAAGAAGTTAAGGTCTGCTGCAGCAGAGTGCAGATATCAGAGAGCTGGGCTGTGGTTGTCAGAATAGAGATTGACACACCACGTGACAAACACGCAATGCATTATGGGTACAAGGGGCTGCGAAATGTAGTTTCACGTGCGAGTGTATTGAAAACCAGTTACTGCTATTCCTGCGGTCTTTATTACGCTGAAGTTTTTGAATTGAGAAAAATAATTATGTTAAAATCAAAGGAGAAGCGCTGCAGGCCCGTACAAAGGAAAGCTTGACGAAAAAGCTAAGAAAAGGTACGAGGAAAAAGTTAAAGGAGTCAAGGGGCTAGACCCATATGAACATTCAGAATGGAATAAAGACGTTAGCGTACTGCCCAACTTTCAACATGGACACATTTATAATTACATGATTTTTAATGTAAGCGCGTAGATGCAAGAAGTTTTTAGCAACTTTAGATCACTGCAGCAGGCCCAGGTCCAGCTCACCGATGGATGGGTACAGGACCTTGAAATGTGCTGAGTGGACCATAAGACCGTCGCACGTACGGCCTCGCCATTCTTTCACTCTTCCACACTATCGCAAGCCACTCTTATCACATTTCGTCAGTACTTGAACGCGCTCCAAAACAGCGTTTTTTCACATCATGTGCCGCCGAAAACGCTGCTTTCCACCTCGTACGCCGGTTTGCCACGTCATATGCCGTATGGCGTTTCCCAAACAGCGGTCTGTTACGCCTTAAGGCGATTTCTAATATTGTAATGATCTCCGCCCCATACCTTGCTCCACCACTACAGTTCAATCTTATCAGCCTATCAGCAGCAAAGACGGACAGTCCGTAGCAATTCATTACCGATCTCCTTTGCTGTAAAGGATCGCTGTATAGAGGTCTGGATAAAGCAAAGCCATCATGTTTGATGAAAGAAATAAACTGAATTTTGTTTACTGTTTTGTTTTTAATTGGGTTGGATTTATTTCCATGTTCTTTGACATATACCTACTATCCTGAAGGACACACCACGTAACAGACCGCCATTGCCGTTTTCGGCGGCGCATGACGTGAAAAACGCCGTTTTGGAGCGCGTTCAAGTACTGACGAAACGTGATATGAGTGGCTTGCGATACCACACCAACATAATAAATCCTCATGCTATCAATAATACTGCAGATGTACATGTAATGCAGATCTTTCTCAGTTTCTTTGAACCCTGTTGCAACTGTAGTGTTTCTGTAATTAACTTGAATCCTTAATGAATGAATTGAATGAATCACTGATTATATATATGTACACATACATATATATACATGTGTGTGTATATATATATGTAAGGAGATAATAGTGGACATGAGGAAGGAGAGGAGCCCTCATCAGCCACTGCTCGTCCAAGGTCAGGAAGTGGAGAGGGTGAGCACCTTCAAATACCTGGGGGTCCACATCAACGAGAACCTCACCTGGACACTGAACACCACACAGCTGATGAAGAAGGCCC
>JBBBVU010000006.1:21012541-21028659 GCA_037177055.1 Atherinosoma microstoma | reverse complement strand
ATAACTTGCTGTCATTTACAATGCATCTTACAAATAAAGAGCCATAAGTATTTTCATTGTATTTTATTTACAGCCATGTGAAGCATCATATCATAGATGATTTCTCCATAACATATACAGTACAACTGAACTCATTGCTTCAATACAACACTGAGGCACATATTAGTGAGTGCACATGAAACAGCCACTATCTTATCTAGCAAAGTCATGTCTTCACCCTCACAAGGAACCACTAAGCCCAGTCGTATGGTGTCATTTAAGATGGTGTACTTGGATCTTATACACCCAATTACCTGCTTCACATGGGTCCTAACATGTATTTGGTAAATTGGGGCGAATTTGCATTAGTAGTAGAGCAAAAGATGGGAGCCCTGTGTAGAAATTGACTTTTGAGTCATTTTCTTTAAGAAAATCCTCATCCAGATTCTTTTTGGACAATTCCTCCTTAAGTTTTCTGTTCTCTTCGTGCAGGTGATTTCTTTTAACCTGAGCAAACACTTCCCACACTCTTGCAGCTTTTCAATGTAATGTTGACTGATTTGCTCTGGTTCCATCTCCACTCCCATTTCAGCTGTGTTTGGTGCTAAAAACAAAACAAAAATGAAAAGATTATTTGGTATTTAAAGTGCAAAAACAGTAGAAAGACAATCTAAGGACAACTAAAAAGATGGATTTAAGTAAAAGAACAAAAGATGGTATATTTTAAGTTTAGTCAGTAAACGTTTTACCCTGAGTAGCTGTATTTCTGATTGTGTAAACAGTACAATCAAACATGATACACCCATGTTTTTGTTTTGTTTTATATTAATCCACATTAAAATAACATTAGGCTTTGAGTAGCTGCTTTAACCTCAGCATGACCGAGATTCAGGGAAGGTGCCCAGTCTGGATCGCATTCCAGCATTTAGTAAGCTGGTTTGCCTGCAAATAACAAGAATAAACCATAAGCCTATAACTACACATCTAACAAACAAGCTAAAACTAAAGCGTAGCTATCGATGGCTGAAGCTACTATCGTGAAGCCGTAGTAAATATCGTTAAAACACACCGCAAAAATGATCAAAACAAGACAATTCTGACTTACCTTTATGGAAATGTTTGGAGCACATCAACATATGAGCGGGAGTTCATCAGTTATGGGAATAACGGCGTTAAAAGAATAAGCTACAGTGTTACTTTTTTCAGTAGTGGGGTAATCTAACTAATTACTCTTTCCGTCATTACAACACTGTTACCGTTACTGATGATAGTAACGGCGTTACTATTATTCAGCACACTGAAGTTGTCATCTTACCGGAGGTTTTGCAGAGAGAAATGACCGCACTGACAAAGTGATGATGATTGACTGGTAAGTAAAATGTCATGTCAGTGTGTGCAGATGAACACTTACACGCGCACACACACAAACGACCATGAGAGGCATGCAGCAACAGCGAGTTAGAAGAGTTTTAAACTGGAATCAGACATCGCTTTTCCCTTGGTTAGAAAAGACAAGAACTTTATGAGAAACGTTTGTAATGACCCGAAACAGTTTCTTCATGTTGGCTGAAAGCGGTTAGAATCACATGTAAGCAGCCAGCTGAGATTAGTGTCCAGTTTCCATTTCAGTCCTTATATTATGTTTTATGTCATGAATAAATGAACATGCAGACGGATTTGAAGTTCTATTAAAGGGAACATATTTGAACTTGTTTTGTTTTTTTTAGGTAATAGAATTACTTTCCTGAGTAATTACTTATTTTTAAGATGCTATAACTCTGTTACTAACTCTGTTACTTTTGGGTAAAAGTAACTATAATTGATTACTTTTTAAAAAAAGTAATCAATGTCCAACACTGGTTTTTATTACATTTCATTAATTCATTTTTTATTATTAGTCATAATATTTTATTCTTTAGTGCAAAGAGAGGCGTGTTCAGCAAATAAAGAAAAGAAAAGAAAGACCTGCACAAAGCATAGTTAAAAGATGTTTAATAGGTACCAGCAACACACACACAAAAGTTATTCCTAATGTAGTGTGGTCGGCCACAGTAAGCTACTTTCTAGAAGAGCTAGCAGGCTTTGTTGCCTGGGGAACATTTAACACTAGGGTAATATCTCTTTTTTTAATGTCTGTAGTTTCATGTTATAATTTACTGCTAGAGTGGTGTTCTGGATGGGCCAGAAGTATCTTCACCTCTGCAGTCTGCACTGTAATAGCAAACCAGAGTATCCAGGCTGTTTCATATGTTATAGGAGCTTTATTAAAGTACACTTTTTAAAAAAAAATTAAATATTCGGCTCTTCTATATAGATTTTTTATTAATATTTTTCTGCCATTCTCTACCATGGCCATCCCCATTCTTTCCCCTCTTCATTTTGGATAGGGTTTGTATTTGTGATGTCCATGTCGAAATAAAATCTATCTGTATTGCAGTATATAATGGCACATTGTGTTACATGTAGTTCAACCAGATTTTTTTTACCTCTGCCTCAAAATCAAGCTTCCTGTGCCCTTTTTTTTCTTTTTACTCGGAGCACCTGCCCCTTTAGAGGTCTCTACACAGGCCTGGTTTAATATCATCCTTCAGAGACTAAGCCGTGCTTGTGAAAACTGTTATGGCAACAAGTAAAAACCAACCAGTTTGGTCAGCAAAAGGCAAAACCAAAGCCAGACCTAAAAGAACATATTTCTGTTGCATTATGTGGTGTGACCTTCTGGTAAATCTTGATTCAGACGTTGTTTATGTTGGCAGTATGGTTAAAATGGTTTGGAACTGTAACGCAGGCACAAGCCTGTGGACACATACATACTTGCAACAGAAATATCACTCACACCCACCCCCAAACACGGACAGCCACCCACACATCAACACCCTTCACATATTTGTAAGGCAGATTAGAATGGCTGTAAAATGAGCATTAATTTTAACCCACTAAAGAGCCTGTGGTCCCTGCAGGAATTTCAAGTTCTCCACGCCAGCACAGCCAAGATCACCCTTCTGTACAGACTTATTCCATGCTAAAATTCACTTACAATTAAAAGTTTAGTTTTACCATTTTATCTGGGGACACCTTGGCACTAGAGACCGAACACAAAACAGAATGGTGTATTTGACGTTGCATCTAATGGGGGTATTTGCATCATTTATTTGGATCTGGGGGAAAGGGGAGTGGAACAGTGACTAACATTTTAGGAATCAGGAACGCAGGGTCCGTTCTTTGAGAGTGATTCTGTGTGACCACATGGTGATGAGTCAGGGCCATGAGCTGCTGCCTGGAATAGTAGCTCATCTGTGGTGTGGCAGAGAGGTTATAACATATTTCATAAGGACAGCATGATGACCAGAGTCTGGTTGTAGTTTGTGTGGGCAAATCTACCCCTTTTCCTGATTAGAATGTCAAACAAATACATGATATAAAAAAGAAAGAGAAAGAAAGAAAAAGAAATCAACACCAGCTCTATTTTTTGCATAACAAAGTTATTTATTGAATCAAAACATTGGGGTAAACAAAAATAACTGTGCAGTCTTACCACAAAAAAAAAAAAAAAAACATAGCTTATAAAACGTTTACGCTGTTTGTGATATAAATCAAATCAATCACAATTTCTCAAAGATTAAAAAAATCTAAACTGCTACACTGTGCTGTAGTCATTCGAGTGGAAGAAACCAACTTGCAGAAATGAAATCAACATCAGGAATTAATCCAAATAGATGGGCTGAAACAGAAGTACATAAATCAAAGCTATTCATTAAACTCCCTTTATTCAAAATGACCTAAAAAAAAGCAGCAGCAAACATTTCAACCTGAATCCGGTTTATCTTCTATCTAAAGATGATTTAGCACAGACATCCAACCTCAACTAGTGTATACCGCTTAATGGCAACATCCCCTCTCCCTCATAGCTCCGCCACTTGATAAACTTAACAGATGAGTATAATGAAATGCAATAATGCTTAAATTAAGACAATACGTAAGCTTTAGCCCTGCTTTCATACAGCTGCTGATTTATATCAAATAACCATTATATACTGGTAATTACTTTGCTAATGGTGGCTTTCACCATTAGCAAACTACTTCAAAACTGTTTAAATCAAGAAAAGAGAAGGTTCATCCAAACTTTTTCTACATAACAAAAACAAAGCAAAGGAGAAAAAAGAGCAAAAGAGAAAATACATTTCTGTAGTCACTAGTTACGCTTGCCAATCTTTAGCTTTCTGACAGCAGCACAAATAAAAAACAGGTTAGAAGCTAAAACATGAACATATTAAGCTAACAGGCACAAGGCAACCATCACCATTTCAGTCCTCCACAGAGATAAGAACTGCAGAGGTTGGCATAACGAACCAGATCCTGCAAAATAAATGTTACACTTGAAGCATCGCCATGAATCTTGTCATTGTTTGTATGTATGTTTTAAATAATTATACATTGTGGAAATAAAATAGAAAGTAGTCCATATCTGGAAACATCATCAAATTCAACTTATTGCACCCTCTATAGAATCTGTATAGCAAACATCATATACATAATACTGTGTGAGCAACAGTATAAGGCATCCATAACTTACTGTAGTAAAGGCAAATAAAAAATAAGATCAACAAAAAGTGAACTAAAAGTCTCATGTACTGTTAAATTAGCTTTCATTGGCACATAATTTGTACAATATTCTTCTTTCAACTACTGAATTAAAGTACACATGGCAAGATAAAGTTAGGGACAGCGGTATGTTAGAGAGTTGGACACAAACATTTTCCAGAAGGTTGTTAGAGGCTGAATGATCCGATACTGTGGACCACATTAACTGCACACATTACCTATGACACCCTTCTCAGAATGTTAAAAGTGCTTGGCTGATGTCTACATCATTCCTGTTTTAGTTGAACAAAAGTGAAAGGATACTGAAAATGATATCTCTGCCCTGTTGTTCCTTTAAAGACTGCATCAGTTTAAGCACAAGGCCTCGGCTTCTTTATCTAGTCCATCTAGATAGCATGAAGAAATCTTTATTTGTTCTTTATTTTTTGTCAATTCTATAAGTGCAAAATCTTTTATTAAATATATATATTGCTTGATCCAGTTTTCAAAAGGTTTGTTACAACAGCAAAGTGTAAATAATGTCAAACTAGAACCACATTGGAAGAATGATTCTTTGTTGCTGTGATGAGGGAGTCCCCGCTTAGTGTTGAAAGACTGTTGATGAAGTTGCTTGAATCGTTCCCAGTCTGCCGTTCACTTGGACGGTCTTTGTAAGCACAGAGACCTAGTCAAAAGAAGTACAACACATCACTTTTGTATTTCTCATCTATGGTAATGGCAGGAACAGTAGTTCATGGCACGCTACAAAGAAAAATTAATTACTTCCAAATTCTTCATCTTCGTGGCAATTCTTTTTTTTTTACCGCTGCTGACCTCAAACTGAACTGTACCCTGCTGAAAATGTTCAAACAACAGCACAGTAGGACTGTCAGATTAAGATGTGTATGTGTTACAGTTTTGCAATACATCTCCAGTTTCCTGGCTGGGCTGCAGGAGCGAGACATATGATACCAGACCAAAGCTGTGAGATGAGAGAGGGCCCTGCTTCAACTCAGTGTGCGTTTCTGTTGCTGTCTCTTGGTTTCTTGCCTCACTGTTCTGATCCTGCTTTTATGTATTCTTATTACATCTGCAGATTAAAGGTGACATGGATATTTCCTTTCCCAAATTGGAAGTATAAGATGTTAAATGCTTACCTCCATTACTCTGCTTCTACGAACCAACATAATCAATTTCAAACGATACTCATTCAAATGAGATAAATATTGTGGATCCTGTATTTTTTGTGGATTTACCTTTTTTAGCCTCTCAGCAGCTGATCCAGAGCGAATAGCCTCCAGCATAGCCTCTCTGGCCAAGCCAGGATTCATAGCTGCATTAGCATTTGGATGTGCTAAAGCACCAGGCTTACCCAGGGGCGAGACAGGTGGAGGAGGTGGAGGCGCAACCACAGGTGGCGGTGGTGGGACAAAGGCAGGGGAGGAAAAGGTCAACGAGGGAGGAGAAGAGGAAGAGCTTGGACTTCTCTCCTTGTCAGAAGTTGCCTTCCTGAACTGTTCGACCTCGTTGGCAGCCTCAGATTTTGTCTGTAGACACAAATACATTACTTCAAATATGGGCACACAATCATTCATTGTAGTCTGGTGTTTACACCAAATCAATTGTTTTATATTTTACACAGGTTTATTCGATCTACTGATACAACTCCATTGTGTACAGCTATTTAGCTATATTTATTTAACAAATTTGGTTAAGAAGCACAAGATTTTGGGTCAGATTTAGTCATGCAGCATTTCAGAGGTTCCACTTCTGGTGAGGAACCTCCAGAATACAACCACAGATGTTTAAGCAACAGCAGCACATTTTCTGCCTCTTTCATTCCACATGGGTTCTTACATGACAGCAAACCACAGCTCAGTGTCCACACAGAGGGATGAAAATAAACACTTGTGCATGCATGTCTTACATGCATGAATGTTAAAGCTTGTGTGCTCACAGGCCACAAGCTTTAACATTCAAACAATCTTTTGTAAAACTTGTTATGCCAAGTGCAAGTGCATCTAATACTTCAGTTTGCACCGTGTACAGTCATGCTAGCGGTTAAGATGTTCAGCAGGCATACTGTACATGCTTGTGACGTGAGAGGTGAAATTTAAGGAATGGAAGGTTAAGTATCTACGTGAGCATGAAAGTGAAGCAATCATTCAAAGAGAGTACATGCGGATTGCAAAGTCATAAATAAAAGATGCAGCCATGCTGTGACTTTTCAGAGTAAGATCTTTATCTGTCCTCAAAGCCCCCTGGATATTGACAGGAATACAGTGGCAATGTGGTAGTACTTAAACAGCAGGAAAAATATTTTACCTTCCTCAGCCTGCCTGTGCTGCTCTGGGCTCTAATGGCAGCCAGAAGAGCAGATCTTTCATTTTCCTCTTCAACATAAGTCACTTTCTTCAGGTTGCTGGGGCCAGAAGTAGATATCTAATGATACAAGAGAGTGCAGGAAGTCAGAATCCTTTCCCTTGTTCTCCCAACAGATACAAAATAGTTGCGCCAGATTTAGTTGAAACCATTAGACTAGACAATTTTGTTACAGCGTAAATGCTATTTAGCTTGACCTCACCTTCTTCAGTCTATCCTTGCCTCCACCTGTCAGGATTGCATCCATCAGACTGCTGTGCAGAGATGTGTCTTTTTCAACAGATCGAATGATGACAGGTTTGAACTTTTTAACAGGTCCAAACACTGTTACTGCGGGAGGTCCAGGGGTCACATCACTGTGTGAAACTGTGACTGAAGGCTGCAGTTTGTCATCTGGGGTTAGATGAGTGACTGCCTTAGTCGTGTCCTTCAAGCCCTGTAATTTACAATCACAATTTTTATGAAAAACCTGTCTTAGTTTAATTTTTCAAATTAATTCTATTTCAAGTTCAAGCTTTACTTACACTTATCTGGCTTTGGGATGTGATCTTTGGGGCTGTGGGTGGTTTGGAGAATGAGTGCAGAGGACTGTTTATTGCTGGGCTGGCGCTTCTGGGCTGAACGTGTTTGATATGATCCCCGCTATTATTGGCATTTGATCTTATTTGTGTGGATCCATTGGACTGATAGTGATTATTCTTGGCTGTTTCAGTGTCCAACATATCAGAACCTCCCTTGGTGGATGCAGCACAATTTTCAAACACCCTCCTGTCCAATTTCATCTCCCCAAAAGATCTCTGAGTATCTGACATATACTCTGGGTAGCTCACAGACCTCTTGGGACCAGGAGGGTTGGGTGTAGAAGTGGAGACATTCTCCTTATTATCTAATAAGGAAGACGGGGAAGATTGGAATGGCGTCACATGTACAGATCGACCCAGTCTCTGGAAACCAGAACTAGCTTCTGTAGGAGAGAAGTCAGGGATTTTTGGGATGCTGCTTGGTTTAGCTGATGTCTTTGGGGTGTATTTAGAGATGGCAGACGCCACATATTGGCTTGAGGTTCGCCTGGATGGTTTAAGAAAGGATAGGTCCCTTTTAATTTCTGGAAGCAGTGGAGGAGGAAGGGTAGGTTTATCACTTGGCCGCTGTACATTTTTGGACATTGAAGTCTTGCTCTCCATCTCAGTCCACTCTTTGTTTACAACTTTCACAGGTTCTTTAGCTCCTTCTGCCACCACCACCGTCAGCTGGACCATCTCTGCAGGCTTGGAAACCGTACTTTGTGTTGTTTTCTGGAGTTCTGTGTTACTGGTCCTCGCTGTGGCCTCTGAGACACCAGCAGGAGCACTGTCGAAGCCATTTACGCTGTCTTTAGTCTTATCAATCAGACCTTTTATTACTGTCCCAGCATTTTCTTGTTTCGCATTGGAGCTCCAAAAAGCTTTGGCTTTTTCATGAAGAGGTGAAGCGTCATTAATCTCAGATTTAGATGATCGTTTACCATTATTATGAGAGCGACCCGCTCTCACCATATTACCTTGATCGTCGATTTTAATGGCACCAGGGGTCACTGCGGCAGCTGACTGTAACGTACCGTCATGCATGATGGAGGGTTTGGGAGGGACCACTGTAAATGTTTTCATACCAAAGCGCGATGTGAGATTGGGAGTGATTTTACCACATGAAGAGTTTGAACTAGAGTTGACTGGGTGACCTCTGTGCATCTCGTCCTCTTTTTCTGTAGACACTGATCTCCGAATTGCTGGTGGAAGATCAGGTTTCTTCAGTAGGAATGACTGAGTTTTACTTTTATCTGTATCAGGGATGATCCTAGCGCGATCCCAGCTGTTTTTCTCTTGGTCAACATTAGATTTTATTGCTAATGTTTGTTTATCTTCTTTCACACTGTTGGTTTCAGCAAAACTCATCTCTTTCATTTTAACCTCTTGTATCTTGTCTTCCTTTTTACCCTCCGTAGATGTATCCCCCCATGATTTACTGTGCTGCTCTGATTGATACAACTGCTTGACATTTGCAGTGCTTCTTTTATCACTGAGAGCAGCTGTATAAGCATTGTTGTTTTTGTTCTGTGACTCGACATTGGACTTGTGACAAAAGGCTGGACCTATGATAAGAAAAGAAAAGTAGTCAATACAGTAGAGATAAACATACACAAAACGATTTCAACTATAGTATAGTGGTATTCCTACCTTTGCTGCCAGCAGCCTCAGTCCTGCTAGGGGATTTCACCTCATGTTCTACAATATCCTGCACATACTCCTCCAGTACCTCATCTATGGCTGTAACTGGCACATCCAAGTCCACTACAGACACAGGCACTTCATTACTGCTTGGGGATATCGTATAAAGGGACTCTTTTCCAGAGACAATTTCTACATGGTCTGAAAAAAGGGAACAAATCAAGAGATTAATACATTATACTTTAGAATTGTAGACATTTTCAATTTATAGAGATATAATTATGGCTATTAAAATCTATCAAGTTGCTTGACAGCTGCTCTTTTTATTTGAAGCACACACACCCCCCCCTCCTCACCTGCAAGGTTGGCTTCAAAATCTGCCAGAGTCTGACAGAGCTGGGTTGTGAGCTCTGAGTCATCTTTAGAGTTGTTGAATGATTGTGCTTGAAGGCTGGTGACATTGTGCCTGAGAGGAATACATAAAAAAAAAAGTCTCAGAAAGACAAATGCACATATAAATGTAAAAAGATACAAGAAGAGTCCTAAATGTCCTGCAATGTGAACAAAAAAGGAGATCATTGCATTGGGACAGCTGGCAATTTTTCTTTTAGCTCAAATTAAATTTTTAAATAATCGTTTCAGTTAAAGAGACAGAAACTAGGCAGATTTTTAATTTTATGCAAAAAAGGGGGGCATCATGTCATTGCGTCGGGTGTGTGTGTGTATGTGCATTCGTGTGTGTGCGCGTGTGATGATGAATGTGTGAAAAGCGAAAAAGAGTATGATCAGGTGTGTGCTCTGATTTTGATGTTTTATACTTATTATTTTTTTAAACTGTTGTTTTTATGATGTGAAGCACTTTGTGATGCACAATGTATGAAAGGTGCTATATAAATAAAATAAAGTTTTGATTTGATTTAGATGTTATGAACTGCTTCTTTGATTTGGTTTTTACTTTCGGAACCCTTCCCGTTACTAATGAGGCACAAAACTAAATGGGGTAAATCCAGTTACCTGTATTTATTATGGTCAAATTAAAAACTTTTTTTTCTTTTTTTTGCAGTTTTTTTGTTTGCTTTGAAAATAGTAAAATACAATTACCACTGTTCAAACTTCCTCCACTTTTCTCCTAGAGTTAAACAGAGCATTCTCATGAATTAGTGTCATATTAGCCATAACAAATTGCAGCAGAGAGGCCAAACCAAATAAAATTTATTTATCTAAGCGACTTGGACTGGTCCTCTTTTCCTCAATGATTCTGAGAAAACAGGGTTATAGTGATTTCCTGGAATACTGAGAAGCCAGGAGCATCAGGCCAAACTCTGGATTCATTATGTTTCTTGGAGTTAAAGCATTAATCCAAGATCCTTGGTCTGGGAACACAACCATACACATTTCACAACAACTTAAAAGGCATAAAGTGATCTGGAGCAGGATTCATTTTCCAAATAGACCTTTGAATAATGCCTAGAATCATAAGAAAGGCCAGCACAAAACATTTAGGGTGCCAGCTTTGGCCCCAACTCAAACACATTATGAAGGGAGGTACTTTGGATTATTGGCCTACTGCTGGCACAGTAAAAAAAAAAAGTTGGATGAAACGGTGATGGATCACTCCATGAGAAAATACAGGTGTTAGAGGTACTTCGCCACATGGAAGAATCTAAATCTAAATATTTTCAAGCAGGTTTTTTTCATTTGTGGTTTGGCTATACGCACTGGAAAGAATGAACCTGGAAACAGCAGATGTACAAATTAGGAAGACATTATGTTTTTTATATTCTAAGGACAATACAATGGTATTACTGTACATTGCCATCTGTTAGCCAATATAGCTTAAAAAACATGAACATGCATCACATTTGGTAACTACATTTTACTTGTATCCCCCTCACTCCTGCACTACCTACTTCCATGTTTCCCTATCTGTGATGCCCATGACTTCTTCTTTACCTGTGCATCGATCCCCAGGTGGCGCATCCCTCATCGCTGTCGCTGGAAATTTCCTGCAGTGGTCCCATTAGTTTCTCTCCTCCACCTCCACTTCTTCCGTCCAAGGATAAACTCCCTTCCGGGGAGGTGGGTTGGGTATCAGATGGGGAACTGACGATGCCCGAGTCCTCGCCCTCTGCCCTACCTTCAGAAGCTGTATAACCCTGGTCCAGCAAGCTGCTGCCACCGCTGCTGTCCAAAGACAGAGTCTCAGCTTCAGGTGCTTCAGTTTCTTCTTTCTGTTCACCGACTGTGGAGCTTTGCATGGAATGAAGCCAAGCTGAGAGAGGAAGAAAACCTTTGTGTCAGTATTCAGTGTTATCACCCCATTCTAAATTGTTAACCCCGGTTAGCAACAAGGCATTTAACTGGTTTTATTTAATAAAACAAACCACTCGGAATGGCATTGTACAGGTGTAAAAACTGTATCAGGGTCAGACAGCACAAGAAGCACAGGGTGCAGAGCTTAGATCAAGGAAGAGAAAAAAAGGGGGAAAAGAAAACAGTGGATGTATTTATGTTAGTATCAACATTCATTCTGCAGCCACACACAAACCAGAGAGCACAACCCAAATATACCAAACAAGCCTGGAGCACGACTTCTTGCGGCTTGATAAAATATCTTCAATGATGTGTGGTTGGACTTACTGTAAACAAACTCTTTTAATTAGATTTCTACCAGTCTGTTTTAGGTTCAAGGGAAAGATAGTATTGCCTCATACCCTCTCATCTCTTTAGTACACTCATGCTTTAGTCAGTCCTGCGGGTTTTGGGAAACTTAAATAGTGTGTCAATGATCTCACTGAACTCTAGTCCAAGGGAATAAAAATCAATGTACTATTTGTCATGTTTTCGGCAGCCCTGCCAGCACGCACAGGCCTGAGAATTCAACAGGGGATTCTTTAAAATGAGTTTAAAATGAGTGACTGTTTTTTAATATCAGGTGTGGGGAAGAGTGAGCATGAGTTTAGACATGCATTGTACTGCTTAAAAATGTCTGCCTGCGCAAGTATGGGTGTATGCTAGGCCTGTTGTTTTCAGCTCTGGACATGGTGTGTGGAGCGCAGTCAGTTCCAGGAGATGTGGTGATGACTCAAAGGGCTGTCCTCCCAGCTCATTCCCAGCAACTGCTCGGTCATTCCAGTTACAGCCACAACCATCACACATTCACACACACAAAACACTCAAAAGTATACACACATAAACACACTAAACCTTGTTATGCCCTCCTACATGCTTTACACACAAACCTTCAACTCTAAAAGACCTTAAGCACATGCTTCTGTTAAAGCCAAACAAAAAGGTGTCTATACCCCAAAGCTGTTGCTACAGTGAGATGTTACTTATCTAAGTCTGACTATGGGAATCCATGCACAGAGCCAAAATCAAACTCCTGCCCATTTCATCCAGCCTTAATTTGTTTAATTGAAAAATATCTTCAAACACATGTTCTCTTTTTCAGTGACAACAAACAGAAACTCATTAACACATTTTTACATGTCCAATTAGTACACAGCACCTTACCAGGCAAGGAATTGCACCATACCTGACTGGATTTCAAGTTGTTGATTTATAACGAAATACATGAGTCATAAAAATTGACTTGCTGCATAATAGAGATGCAATCATATCAGAGATTAAAACAAAATGTTCTCTCTTAAAAAATGTAAAATTCTACTTAATTTCATTCAATTCTGTGTTATACCAGAATAACGGCATCGACATAATACAAAACAAGTTATTACAAAAAAAGGCTCCATCCAAAATTATTTTATAATTTTCTGCAGTTTTCTTTTATAATATTTCGCTTGATGTCTCACTATGAGATGCAAGCCTCTCTGCAGCCCTCAGAAGCATTAATCTCATTACACTAATCCTGACTGGCTGATGAATGTGTCCACATCAGGTAGTGCCACCTACATTAAATAGCTCATGCATATGGCACAGCCTCATTCAAAAACCTTGTCTCACTCAGAGCATATCTCTCATCCAGGGTTGGCTGGCTAAACTGTCCACAGACTGATTCTATTCAGCTTTGGTCACCGGCCGCTACCTAGCCTTGGACATTTTTGCGCTTCATCGGTAGCACCAGACCACTTTAGTGCTTCCTCGCCCTCCACGGTTTGGTTAACACTAACCTCGACACCACACCACAGCAGTTCGAACACCGAGTGTCAGCACACCAGCTAATCTCTTGGCTTCTCCATGGTTAGCACACCAGTTAACTGCCTTGACTCCTTGCCTGCACACCCGCTTGAAAGGAATAGAGACTAAAACCTTTCACACAAGGGCACAGAGACTCTGGGGCCCGTCCCTGTCGCTGCTGGAATAAGATATCTTGCAGACCCACACCAGGTCTGCTCGTGCTGCCTGGGGCTGGAACACACCAAGCTAGCCATCGGTGTCCCCGGCACATGCGAACACTGTGCTGTGTTCACCATCAAGAGTCTCAGCAGAATTCCACCCCGCCAAGCTGTCTGGAGGATAGGGGGGCTGCTGTGATGCGGAAGACAAGTGCCAGCTAGGGCCAGCAAGGGCTCCAAGCTCCAGCTCGTCCCGGATCCCCCGCAAGAGAAAGACATCCTGGACCTGGACTATGGGGAAGATGAAGATGTTGCCTTAAATCTCCTCATATCAGATGATAAAGAGGAGGATTACATTTTCATCACTCCGGCCCGTAAGCCTCTGTCGCCTCTCGGGATGGAGACAAAAGCACCATCCTGGATCCATTTGCTCTGAACCGATATTTCAGGGGATACAAATCCAGAATGCTTACACATGCATCCCTGATGCATTTGACAGAACGATTGGTTCACTTCTGTCGACCTGAAAGACGCATTTTTCCAGAGCATGCTGTCCCCGGCGCAGGGTATAATCTTTCTGGGCCAATCCCTGGACTCGGTGACTATCACTGTGTGCCTCTCTGGGAAATGAGTGAAAGCTTTCGAGGGATGCCTTGCGCTCTTTCGTCAAAGCAAATGGGTTCAATTCAGATTGCGTCTTTGATTGCTCGGACTCATGGCATCTGCCATTCTTTTAGTCTGTCTCGATTGCTTTCACATGAGGGATGTTCAGACTTGGGTGACCTCATGCGGGCTATACCCCATGCATAATGGCACACAGAGCTTGCTGGTCTCTCCGAGATGTGCAAGGACTCTGGTGAGGATGGAAAATATGACAACAGTGACGTACATCAACCATCAAGAGGGGTTGTGCTACTATCAGTTACACATTGGCATCTAAATTGATCATCTGGAGTGGTGAGTGTCTCCTCTCTTTGAGATTGACGCACGTCCTGGGAGTCCTGAATACAGGTGCAGACCTGTTGTCCAGGGTTTCTGTTGTCGGCACCAAGATGATTGTGGAACAGATATGGGCCTGTTACGGTCGAGCCACGGTGGATCTGTTTGCGTTGAGAGAAAATGCGCAGTGTGCACCGTTTTGCTATAAGCAACATGGATGCTCCCCTGGGCGTAGACGTGCAAGTGCACGCCTAGTCACCCTGGCTTCTTTACAATTCTTTATCACGAAGCAGTGCCTTTCCCAATAGATGATGGGGGCAATTGCTGTGGCCTACACAAGTCAGAGTTTGCAGCTTCCTGAGAGCCTGCGAGTGCACTCAACTCGGGGCTTGGCTGCATCATGGGCCTCATTCAGAGGGTTTTTTGTTTAGGACATCTGTGCTGAGGGGATTTGGTCCTCGCCTCTCACTTTAGTTTATTTCTATATATATGCTGGACGTCTCCTCTCTGTGCATTGCACGCACAGTTTTACTGTCCTAATTGGAACAGAGTACTTTTATCTGTAGGTTGGTGGACGCTAGATACGTTTGTCTGGCAATTCGGGAGCTACTACATCACATAGTGAGACACTGAGCCAAATATTATGAAAGAGAACTTTGTTATTTGCATAATCCTGGTTCTCAGAGTAATATGAGTGAGATGTCTCACCAGACAACCCTTTTTGCTTGGGCGAGTGAGAAGAGGTGCTTATCTTGAATGAGGCGGTGCTGTCGGCATGAGCTATTTAAGGTAGGTGGCACTACCCGATGCGGACGGACACGTTCATCAGCCAGTCAGGATTGGTGTAATAAGATTAATGCTTCTGAGGGCTACAGGGAGGCGTGCATCCCATGGTGAGACATCTGAGTTATGTAAATAACCTAAAGTTTTGCAGCTCAAATTCTACACTGTAAAACCTGAAAAACAAACACACTTTATCATAGGACTTTCGAATTTTGGATTCCTAGCAAGTTGTGAAACTTTAACACAACCTCCATTATAACAACCAACACACAACAAATGATCGTGCATGCATGAGTCTTTTCTGGAAAGCTATTTTTGGAAAGAGTTATTGCATTTCATATAGTTGTCTTTATAAAATATGAGCATTTATAACCTAAAAGCAACATGTTTTGCATATACAATCACACACCATATCACAACCTTCAGCATTCGTTCGGGTTTCAGGTTTCCAAACCAAGCCTCAATATCAGGCACTGGCAGAGACATACACCATCTATCTATTGATCTGCAGCTATCACATATACTTGCTAATATCACATAGTCCTGCATCACCGTCCTCTGACCACATTCTGTGTTCCCACTTATAACTCTGCACTGGCATCCAGTGGATCAAGGTGAAATGGAAAACCACGCATGAAGACCATCACGGGCTGCAACCTTAAGAGGGGTGCCCCCACTGAAGGGGGTGTTGGAAGGGCAAACCAGCTAAACCAGTTTTTCAACAGGTTTGATCTGCCCATCCCATTCTCACCTACCAAGGAAGCAGCCCCCATCATGCCCCACTCACAATACATCACTAACACAGGGGAAGAAGCCTCCTCACCACCTTTCCTCCCCTCTCCTCTCCTTTCGCCCCCCCCTCACCACCTAAAATTACATCAGCCCAGGTATATGGAGAACTGAGGAGGATGCGCCCCAGCAAAGCTGCAGGTCCAGATGGAGTATCACCACGACT
>JBBBVU010000006.1:20981514-20997344 GCA_037177055.1 Atherinosoma microstoma | reverse complement strand
AACTGCAGCTGTCTGATGGACTTTTTAGGGAGACCTGTAAGGACAGCGTTACAGTAGTCTAGTCTACTAAAGATAAAAGCATGGACAAATTTTCTAAAAACCTGCGGAGACATCAGTCCTTTAATCCTCGATATGTTTTTTAAGTGATAATAGGCTGATTAGTCCCGTTGCATTGTGTTATGGTAATATCTAAAGCAACAGTCTTCAGTGTGCATCCCTCTCTTTAGTCAAAACGCTTCCACGCAGCTAAGGCTCTTCCTTGTTCTTTACTCATTTTGTTGTGGGGTAACAGAGCCTACATAACTCTTGCTGGCAGAATTACACAAAAACAAAAATCAAATTTCAGTAGAAAAACCCAATTTGAAATAAATGATCTTTTCACAAAGGGCAATTTTTGAAAGTTTGAGTAATTTCAGTTTCCTTTTACTGTGTAGCAAGTTTAGTTTTTCTGCCTTAACTAAACCTCCCTAACCTCCTTGTCGTGACTGCTGTGTCAACATCACTTTGTCAATGCTTAAGCAATATATGCAGCCTTAGTTTGTATGTCATTGTAGCTGTAAATGACTTATCGATAAGGCTAACCAACTAATCAAAATAAATAGTTATCAGTTTACTAGCTGCCAATAAGAATTGCAATGTTTACAGCAATCGTTAGGTCACAAACATTAGAAAGCAAATGGTACATAGGACAAGGCCCCTGGGCAAGAGAAACTTCTACTTATCCAAAATTACCTGTCTGTCATTGAGACAGAGCTTGCAAATAAATTAAATCTGAACCAGAAAAGTGTCTCCTCTGAAACTACAAATTTGATCAAACATGATGCAACAATGTTCCATCTTTGATTTAAATGAATGGACATTTTATGCAATTTCACTTAAATGTAACAATCTCACCATTACTATAGCTTGCATTATGATAACACTATATTATCTCATCGTTCAAGTCAAGATAAGTTTAATACCTAAGCTTATTCAGCAAAGAGGGACATCCAAAATAAGGACAGTCATCACAAATAGCTGCCCTAAGATGGGCTGTTATGTGCATAATCTCTCAGACCTATATACATGTTCTTGTACTGTATACAGCTGCAAGGTGCTCTTAGGCATTACAAGTTTGACAGATAAGCAAAATACAACAAAACACAGAAAATACCATTGACCCATTTGCCGCTTAAACCTTTAGAGAATGATGGGCTCCTTTACTGACACACAAAGCGTGCCAGTTTTTTTCCAGTATAGCTTACTGCCTCCAGAAACGACAATGCCTAAATTTAAGTGAATGGAAAAGTACAACTTCTTATTGTCATGTGATTTGATCTGACATATACAATTGTTTTGCAGATTCCAGTCATGCAAAGCTCTTTAATGCCAATGGCCCTCAGAAACTGTCTCAATCAAACCTCGCTACTATGGCACTCTTCACTCTCATGAAACCAAATCCTTTTTAATAACACACCTAAAAACACGTCAGCAGTCACTGAATGCCTCACGTTTCTATTATTCCTCAGATGACACAAACTAATCACCGGCACGGCTCTAATCAAATGATGAATAATTTAAACCTTTGATTCCTTATTAGTCAGTAAATATGCTGATCACCCAAGTGTGTTCTGTTAATACTGTACATGATACACATGTTTGTACAACATTGTCTCTTGTTGACCAGAGGCTCAACTGTCAATAGGACCAACTTAACCCAGTGACAGCTTGTCCTCAATCTCTGCTATTCAACAACACAACAAAACAGAGAAGTGAAACGTGAGAAGTGACCTGCCATGTGTGGACTGGACACACATAAATACACATGCAACACTGTGAGCGCAGGCAGGGTAACAGTTCAGAGAAGGCATGAGACCAAGATGGAGAGATCTATTATTAGGCTAGTCATCAGGTCCTCAGATAACCCTCCCAGCTATTGCTCTGTTTAGCTGCCCTTGTGAGTCTTGGAAGTGTCTCTGTATTTTGGATCTGGTGTCATTCATAACTCTTGGTCTGACAGGTGTACAGATAAATGACACTCTGTGTATGCACTACTACCACTTACTTGCAATCATACCGAGCTTCTTGTTAGTCACAGTGAACCACCCCAAGTATTAATATTTAGGTGATGAGTACACTGTCTTGATTGTGGAATATTTTGGTTAAACCCTGATAAATTAACTTGAGTTACAGTAACTACAGAATCTGACATGTACTAAAAGAAAAATGATTCTTGTGTTTTTGTGGCTATAATCCCTCTGGCTTCTCAGGGTATTCTTATCATGTGATATTTCTCAGAAATGTTTTCTGCTCCTTTGTGCAGAGGGTTTTTATTAATCAAGCTAATGAGGATAAAACATTTTCCATGATATCCTGAAAAAAGAAATTCAGCTAATAACATTTATCAAGAACACAGGCTCTTTGAAATAAACAAAAACTATGATCAGAGGGGGAAAGATGTTGGTTGCTAAACAACATTTCCCAGCATGCCATCAAAACACTTTAATGAGACTGCAGGGAGCTGTTGCTCTAAAAGAAGCAATGCAGGTCAATCTGACTTTAAGGCCAGAACACCCGAAGGAAAGGCTGCGCCAGACAGATTGCAGCTTTCACTGATGAGAGGTTCAAGTTTCTTACAGGATTTCTGTGATGCTACAACCATTGTGTAATCTTTTTAATTCCAATTTCATATTATTTTTGGAATCTGTGTTTTAGTAGATCTTTTTTTTTAAGTTTCTTTGAAGAGCAACTTATTGCCTGTAGGTATGATTAGGTGCAACAACTAATTGGACACAGGCTAATATAGGGCAATCTGCAACATACATTGCAATTTTTTCCTCTTAATGTCAATAACTGGGAGCATTCAATGGGTTTTTTATGCATCATTTCACTGATGGGTCACAATGTGAAAAACACACACAAAGTCAGCCATATTATTCCCTCACCTGACTGATTTCAAAGCTTGTGTGTCCCGTGCTGGGTGTCAGGGCACCAGGTGGTGCTGGGGCCCTTCTCTTCTTGGTCTCAGTCTTAGAAAACATTCTGGGAATATTAACGACAGACTGAGACTGGCCCAAGGTACAAGGCCGATCCTCTATGCTGTGGATGTCTAACACCTTAGAGAGACCCTGTGGATATAATGAAAAAAAAGAAGGGGGGGGGGTTGGATTAGACTGATATGTAAAAATATATGTGCTTTACGTTTATAAAATACCTTATAAAATACCTTCAGGATTTCCTAAGGTCATTTTGACTTTGTAAAAAGTTTATCCAACATGTTGGGTACCAAACTTGAAAGAAAAACAGGTGCAAAATCTGCCTATATAAGGACTTTAGAATAAACCCGAAACAAATTATGATGAACCCCATACATCTAGGCCTGTGGTGTAACTCTCAAATTTAATTAAAAACTGTAACAAAGTGAGACATATTGCTAATGAACAAGGGTTGAATAAGAGCAAAAGCCTATTTTAACTTTCATATCATGATGAACTTAAAAATCACACTCACAAAGCAGGCAATGGATTGGCAAATTTGTGAAAATATCATCCATTTACCAGTCATGAAAATTACACCAACATAAATTTGATCAAGCTAAAAGTGCAAGCTCTTTTTCAAAGGGTGGCTGCTCCTGACTAGAAGCATTTAAACAAAAATGGTTTTCCATATCTGATCAAAGAGATCCTTGAGTGCTCCTGAAAATCCAAGCCTTCCTGTGGCTTGGCTTGGTACAGAGCCTTGGCACAACAGGTCTGCAACCCCATGATCGAAGAAAAGTGTTTTAAAGCAGATGAATTAATGAGTTTAGACAATGCTTGGATACAACATCAAAGAGTAAGGAACTTTAAGTTAAGCTTAAAAGAATGAATGGGACTCCAGGTTTTAACACATCATGGTGGGAAAAGCTGGAGCAAAAATGAAAAAAAAAAAAAAAAGCAACCTTTGAAGAAATTCTTGAGGAGACAAGGCAAGCTATTTTGATTCTTAAACGATATAACAAGCCATTTTTGGGGAAACTGCTTCTTATAACTGAAATTAAAATAGGCAGAGCGATAAAAAGAGAGGGAATGCAACAGACCGTCGGAACATGTTTGTGCTTTCTGTAGTTTAGGGACTGCATGGGGACAAACCAATTGCAAGCATTACATCCCAAAACATGAGGAAAAGTCTAAACACTGCTTCTAACCACAATCTCAATCTAAACTACAGTAATACTTCGGACAAATTTGTTGTGTCTGAACAATGTGTTGTGTGACTGACACATTCATGGGATGACAGGAGTTAGAAGGGTAGGGGAAAGTGAGGCAGATGGTAGACAAGTTCAAGTTCAAGAACCTTTATTATACCCTGGAGGGTAATTAGTTTACAGCCAGTAGAATAACATGCATAATAAAACAATAATCACATCACAACAGATCATTTAAAAACCTGCAGGAATGACTGAATGTTTTAGTCTGTTAGTCCTACACCTCGGCAACAGGTATCTGCGGCTGGAAGGAAGAAATCTGAACGGGTCTTGTAGTGGGTGGTCTGGATCTGACAGAATCAGTCGGACTTTTTTCACTGACCTCACCTTGTGTAGATCAGTGAGGTTATTTAAGGCTGTGCCAGCTATTTAACTGCACACCTCGACAATCCCCAACATTTTGCTTCTATTTTTACAAACTAGCAGATAAAGTTAAAAGTTAATAAGGACTCGATAAAACAAGAATAAAACATTCTCATGAAGGTAAAATCCACATTAAAACCACTAAGCTTACGATAAAACTACATTAGCCGATGAGCCATCTTACAAAGTGAACCCCCATGGTCAGCCTGTCATCAACTACAGTTCCCAGGTACTTGTACTGGTTCACCACTTCAACAATTTCACCTGAAATGACCACAGGTGAGGTGACTGGACTTTCTTTTCTAAAATCAATATTCATCTCCTTTGTCTTTGAAACATTTATCTGCAAAAAGGAGGACTTACACCAGTCAGTGAAATCCTTGACCACTGAACCGTGATCAGGGTCACCACTGCTGAGGAGGAACAAGATGACTGAGTCATCAGTGAACTTTAAAAAATGACGCTGTGGATACTGGCTGCGACAATCAGTGTATAAAATAAATAAAAGGGGCGAAAGAACACATCCTTGGGAGAACTGGTAAAGGATAGGGGGACATCAGAAAATACCCCCAGTGACCCTCACTCGCTGAGACCGGTCAGTTAAAAAGTCCATCAGCCAACCTATGAGGCCAGAGTCAATACCATAAAAACTGTTTACTAAAACATGGGGTTGAATACGGTTACAAAGATGAGAAATCAATAAAAAGCAATTTTGCAAAAGTTTTTGTGCCCTTTAGATGCCCCAGAATCATATCTAAAAGTGTTCCCGTCGCATCTTCCACCCATCTGCCTGACCTAAAGACAAACTGAGGTGGATCCAGACGGAGGCTGACAGAACAAAAAAGGAATGTTGGAACAGAGAACTGATGTGATTTCCATTTGGAAACCTAAAAAAAAAAAAGGAGCATGTTTCATGTCACAAAAATAATGCGATCAAAGTGGAAAATTCACATGAACTCTATCTGACTTTTTCACCTGCTCTCTCCTACTATTTTCATCCTGGTAAACAATCTGAAACCTGTCAAAACAGCAGGAGAGGAAAATAGAACAAAATGTACTCTAGCACTTGGGGGGAACCCAAGTTTGCAGTGCATTCCTAATTACAATGTGAGCAACACAAAAACAACCTGGGGAATATCTGCATAACTATGAGCACAGCTTACATATTGTATTTCCTGTGAATGCATATCAGTGCATGAAGGACGTGTCCCACTACAAACCATGCATGCAAGTAGAAAAATAGATTGAAAAAGCTCTCTTAAAAGATTTCTGCAGAATCAGTTGATTGTAGATGGGGCATATAATGAATATAATTAAGTAAATATGCAGCAGAGTGATGGGGTTTGGTGAATTCAGAGGAAATTGATAAATTATTCATATACTATCATAGGTTAAGTGATCTACCTTTAAACATGAATGAAAGAAATCCAATAATTTAGTAGCAGAAGCCTGTAAGCAGGAGCTGGTATGTGCAAGATGACAGAATGAACAGAAATATAAAAGGTTTTGATCAATGTAAAAAAAAAAAAACTTCTGTAGGTTTATATCACTTTCATTTTTAACAGGCAGCTTCATATCAGAGCTCAGAGAAATTAAATTAGATCATTAGTTTAACAACCCTTTATTCTCTTAATACTGGTATCATTAAGCTAAGGTGGGGGCAAACTTTTAGGAAATTTACCTTTTTTTTTTTAGAAACATGGGACAAGAAAGTAAAATATTCAGTATAAATTATATGGGAACTTTGAGTTTCTTCTCCTTTTGGCTTAAAAACGGTCTCCTCTGTAGCTGTCTCTACAGATATGAGGTTGAGATGGTAAAAGTTGATTAAATTGTTTTATCTTCAATATTAGTGGGACCAAAGCAGGGCCACACTGTTAAGACAGATTTGGCATCCTGAGATACTCAATAAAAGGAACCTTCATGTCTTGAAATAATAAAAGTAGAGCCTTAAAATGATGCTCTCTGACCATAGTGTTTTTTTTTCCAAGACCACACACACACACACACTTTCCAAAACCAACACAGTAGTTTAGCCCTTAATGAACAATTAGAGATAAGAGGTTGGGCTTTTAGTGCTAATGTAGCCAAGGTAAGGTAATCTGATGCCTTCAGGCTGATAATGCTGTGTGCCTATGTGTGTGTGTGTGTGTGTGTGTGTGTGTGCGCACAAATGCATGTGTGTGGTCTGATAACAGTCTCTAGTTAAAAAACAATCATATCAGGGTGAAAAAGCCCAGCTGCAGTAAAGCTCACTGAAAACAATGATGTGGCAGAGACACATAAATACTTTATGAATAAAATCAAACTAAGCAGCAGCTATCCTGAATACATTCCAATCTTTAAAGCGTTAGAAAATTCTACATTAAATAAAATGCTCTGTGCTGTGTCTATAATAGCTTTGATGTTTAATTCATGCTCTGCTGCCAGGAAGGAATATATGTAATCAGAAGCATGCCATCAATGCAATAAAAAGAGAATGACACCTCACACCTAGAAGAAGAGGATCATGATGGTGACTGTATTCGGTGTTGAGGGAATCATACAGGACAAAAAGGCAGAAGGGTGGAGTCGAACCAAAGCTTTGAGCTTGGTGCAACAGTGAAGTGAACTGGAGGGAGCAGACAGTGTTTTTTCAAGCTAATACAATCAAATGCCTCCCTGCTGATTAAGTTATGACTATAAAAAGGTAGAAAGGTACTTGATGCAGCATCTAAATTGGGCATCTGGTTTAGACTGGGGTGGTTCAAATGAGCTAGAAACTGGACTAAAACCTTCTAAAATAAGATGCTGAAAAGCCATATCAATATAACATTTTAGTTGTGTGCCAGAACGTAATCAGTGCCTCAAAAGCTGGTCATCACCAGTTAGATCAGCTGAAGTTTATGGATCCATACTATGTATTCCAAGGACTACAAGGTTTCCCTCTTTTTCTATATGAGATCTCTGAGTGGCTGCAGGTTAATCTCCTGGAGACATATGCTGCCCTCTTGAGGACACCAGCATTCACAACAGCTCTGTGAAGATGGCCGGGAACTAAATACAAGATTTCTATAAATTAAAACTTTCAAAATATAATGCTTTTTGCATCAATCATTACCTTTCTACTACTTGTTCTTTTTATTCGTCAACAAAACTGCAGCAACATGGTCTCCCACAGTCATGCTTGTAAAGTTAATTAACCTTTTTGCTACCAATATAAAACATAGAATATCACTGACCAGCCAGGATTCTTAATAATCACTATACTTCATTCACTTAAGTAACCAACTTTGGTGATATTGGCATTATAAACCAGCGGTAATCCAGCTTATTACACCCACCAATCAACATCTAATATGTATATCAAATGATAAATGTATAATGCAACATCTCTTGTGTCAAGACAATTTAGATATAATGAGATACATTGATGCTTGTAATACTTACATTGATGTGTGTGTCTGTATTTTGGTTTATTCTATCATCACAGTCATCCATGTCCATTGACGTCTCTGTCTGCAAATGGAAGGCACAACTAACATGCAGCATTCAATTGCCCAGCCATGCATTTAAACTGCCACAAATATCAGTTTTAATGAATATTACCAACACGCACTGCTCGACGTTAGTTTGTAATTTATTAAACAATAATTATCTTAGCATGGTTAAGTGGCACAGCAAATCATTTTCTTTTTCTGGTGAAAGATGAATTTGTATGATGGTCACAGATGTCACACATATTTGTTATTGAACCAGAAGACATATTCCCTGAATATGTCTCTCTGTTATTTTTTCTCCTAATTAAAAACATAGGAAATAGAAAGGAAAAAAAACTGACGATCATCTTATCAGACAAACTCGTTCTTACGCTTATAGCCAGGTGATAGACATACAATATGTCTTCATCGCCTTTTTGAATCCCTAAACTTTTGGCCTCTTCTATAAAATAGGCTATAATATGTACCATACAGCCTACCATATAGATTCACATTTCACCAGAAAACTAACGGAATTAAATTCAAAGTGGGCCCACCTTAAAAACATTTGTTTACTTGATACAGACATTTTTACATTTCAAGCTCATACAGTGAGTAACAGTAAGAATAATTCAGGAGACATACTTTGAATTTCCTACTGCTGAACTGGAAGATGCCTCGGAAGCCTTTCTTTTGTGGTCTTCCCAAACTGGCAGTACTGGAGCAAACTGTATCTACAAAAAGGTACAGAAGAGCAGAATGACAGCAGTTAGCAAGATCTGTAAGACATTGTAGTTAAAAAGAAATAAAAGACTGATCAGGGTCATTGTAAGAAACAAATAGATGTTTATTATAATTCAGAGACAAAATCCCCCTGCGTGCATCAAACAATTTTGTTAAACAAAATAATGCCCAGGTTTTATCATAATTGTTAAACGCATTCACACATATAAGCCAGATCAGTGCAGTTCCCATGGGTCATTTTACAGCTTTGAGGGGACACATTTTATTCTTTCATACAAAAACAATGAAGTGTTCAGCTGTCCAATAATCCCCAGTAGAGGGCGCCATAGCTTTATAATTTCCAAAACCCTCTATATAACCCTTCTAATCTACAAAAAAAGTAACTGAAGGTGACACAACAACACTACTGGTTGTGTAAAAGGGAAGAAAAGTAAGCTTGGTATTTCAAAGCTATGTTTATCACTCATTTGGTTTTACAACAGACAGAGACAGGCTACATAAAAATAAAAAAAATTATCATCTTTGATGAAGTTCACACATATCAAAACTACCACTAGATTAAACTACAAAACCATTTGTTTCTTTGAAGAGGGATGACCAAGAAGCTTCACACGCATGTTTAGTGCAGCAACAAGATGGGGTTAATGAGCAGGTTGTAGTGGATGGGGTTAAACGGCCACACGAATTTAGAACAGGCAACACTAATGCAGACAAGACTTGTGACTAATACCTGAGTAGTTAAGAGCAGGTGCAGAAGCCATTTTAGGCTGGAAAGCTGGAAAACATGACAAGATTTATGAATATATTGAGTCTTGATAAATATCTAACCTGCATCACAGTGAACTGACCAATCTCTTGTTTTTGCTCTGTGGTGGCACCACAACACAGCAGGTAGTTTCCAAAGGAGAAGAAACTTTAAACATTTCAATTGACTTTGATAAAATAAGGTAATTTATTCATTTTCCATATTGAAATAAGTAATTTTAAAAACATGTCATTGCTGTGACCTGTCTGAATCTCACAGTTTTAGCAACGACAAAGTAGGATTTGATCAGAAAAATGTTCTAACGTTCTTAATGTCTCTGCTTTCAGGGGTTGCGTAAGTTTTATTAAAAAACTGCATTCTGTAAAAAAACATCTGAATATATAAATATCCCCAAGGTGTGGACCATCATCCCTGGACCAAAACGATTTAGCAAATGTGAACAGATCAATATTATGGTCAGTACTGCTGTGGTCCATTGCTCTGGTAGCAACATTGCTCTGCTTCCTGCTAAGGAACACTAGATCTTACTGTTTTTTCTTTTGTGTGCTTGTTTTTTTACTAAATTTACATTGTAAATTCAGGCACAAAATGCAAAGAACAGGTGAGTTATGTTAACTGTACTCATCCAAAATAAAAATTTTAAATTAAAAAAAGGTCAAAGGGTAGTAGGGCAATGTCCCTTACTGATGATGGGGTTGTTCTAAATCCATTAGCAGAGGGCAAGAGGATAATATGATTATCAAACAGCAAATTAGCTGAGCTTGATACATAGTTAAAACTCATTGGAGGAGGGCAACATAGCTTTTCCATAATTTGATTTGTTATGTATTCATTTAATAAATGTATTGCATATGCTTACTACTTTAGCATGCTATTTGCAGGCTATCAAAAAGTAATGAAACAACAGCTGAGCCAAAGCACTTATCAGTATCAGTAATGATACCCTTTATCTGATTGCATTAGCTTGCTGACCCCTGACAGCTCTTTTATGGGACTTGACCAAAGTTAAACTATTTCACATCAAAATTTACAGAATAACCCAAAAGAGCTCAAAACCTATTGTACACCATTTTCACCTACACTTAGTGAAATACAATATACACAAGATTATGGTTTACCCAGGCTCTGATCATGCACGTAGAGTTCCTTGATCCCCAGCTCTGTCAGAGATCTGTCCAGGGGCAACTCGTGACGACTGATGCCGTCCTTCAGGAGCAGGATATGTGCAGGGTCAAACTCACACTTATTACAGATGACTGGTATCAGCGCCTGGAGTGGAGCCAGCGGGTTGACCCGTACCACAGCCTTCTGGCTGACGTGGTAATTCACCATCAAACGCACAGTTTTCTGGTAACACAGAGAGGAGAACAGTAGAGAAGGTTATTGAATTTCAACACGTGGAGCAGATAAAAATGCTACTCCAAGAGAAGTCTTGTGGTTGCTGAATTAATTATCACTATGAAGTTGAATAGCAAGGATTCTCCATAGATCAGGAGCATATAATACTGGACAAAAATAGGAAGACTACTGATTATACCCCTTTCCCACAAGAGAAAGGAGGTCATCCTTGATGAAGCAAAAACAACCAAAGATAAGAAACAGACCTAACATAGATCTGGCACATTTAAATGTTCCAGTGTATCGGCTGTAAAAGCATCTAGCACCACAGATGCAGACTGCAACTAACTTCAATAGTTTGTCCCTCAACCTCTGATTTAAAGTTGGTAGGAGAAACCACACTGGCCTCTAACAACTTGGAAGCCCAAGCCACAGCCAGTGTTTGGTTTGTTTATTCTAGTCTACAGATGAATCAAAGTTAAAATAAGATTTTTTTCAAATAATTTGAGACTAATGAAACATAGTTATGAATATTGTAATGCATCTCTACTACGAGATAAACTTATATACTAAAAATTTCAGTATTTCAGTTACAAAATACAAGTCTGTCTGTTAAGAGGGCTTCATGGAGAAAAAAAATTCAGTCAATTGTAAAGTTGTAGTTAAAGACCGTGGCCTTTATAGAGAGAAAGGTACAATTAACTCATTGACTGCCAACTTGAAAATAGTTACTCAAGTTGCTCTGAAAATGGCTGGCAGTCAATGAGTTAATATCTGTCACAAGGCAAAAAAGATCTGAAAGACTTCAGCAAATTAGTAGCACAAGTTGAAAATGTGCATAAGAATAGCTTTAAGACAGGACATGAAAATGGAAGACAAAAACAAAGAAAAAAAAAAAGTTAAATATTACAAAATAGTTTTCCGCTTTAAGGAGTTGCAAAGTGAGTATTTATACAAATGACCAAGTAAAATAAAGCCAGGTTCATCAACTGTCTGGAGTCATAGGTTTCACCCTTTTGTTTTGTTTTACCTTTTAGTCTGGAGAGAATATTAACGTTCAGGCGAATACAGCTATTCTGGCTAGTTTAACATGTATAGCTGTTTTTCTCCAGATAGATGAATGGACTGACAGATGGAAGCAATGGTTTGTGTCAAGAATGAGCAATCCCATCATAATAAAAAAATAAGTCACCAGGTCAGGCTTTTATCCAAAAAGCGAGTAGCTGCCAACCTGTGCAATGCATTAGCTAAAGGTTGTTAAGCAAACTGGATCAATAAAACTAAAAACTGCTTTTCTATTTTCCCAGGCCAGCCTAGAGACATATTCCCTCCAGCATGTCCTGGGTCTTCCCTGGGGCATCCTCAGGATGAGACATGCTCAGAACACCTCACCATTCTGACCAGATGCCCGAGACACCTCATCTTGATGTAGAGGAGCAACAGTTTTCTCCAAGTCTCTCCCAAGCTTCTCATCCTATCTCTAAGAGAGAGCTCAGACACCCTGTGAATTATAATTTTCAAATGTAGTCTAAAATTGGACAGCAATGCTTATATCAATAGTTTCTATAAATAGCCTGAAAGTTTACATTCTACTTTCATTTCTGTCTTGTTTCTGTTGACCACACAGTGAGTCGGCGGATATCTTTTCAACTCTTCCCATTATCAGCAACTTAGAAACTTTGCTGTATTTTTCAAAAAAGCCACATACAATCCAGCAACAACTTAAGCAAACTGTAATGCATCTCTCCAGAAAAGAATCAAAAGAATAGCCCTATGAGCAATACAATTTGCTTTTCCTTCTTCATTTCTGTCTATCCTGTTGAGTACTTACGGTCTGTCTCCACAGCTGCAAGCTGCATATGTAAACCAACTCTCAAAGTCACAACTGAAATCAAAGCACAGTTACTGTCCTTGGGGATTTTATTACATGTCACATTTGCAAAATCAGTGTGCATGTTAATGATGTCAGGTCTTCATGAGCTGCATTGCAGTCACTCATTATCTTGACTGACAGCACAAACAGAAAAAAAGTGTAAACAAGAATGGATTTACTAGAATTATACCTGTATTAAAAACAGTGTGAGGTCATAGAAAGAAAATAGGAAAGAAGCAAACAGATGCTGAGTGCTGGCACTGTTTGTTTTTTTTTGCCATATTATCAGCTACTAATTATATCAGACTTCAACAACA
This sequence comes from Atherinosoma microstoma, assembly GCA_037177055.1. NCBI lineage: Eukaryota > Metazoa > Chordata > Actinopteri > Atheriniformes > Atherinidae > Atherinosoma > Atherinosoma microstoma. The sequence goes on along the minus strand of JBBBVU010000006.1, from coordinate 20,984,260 downwards.
CCACAAACCATAGATGGCAAAATGATTAGATTAAATCAACACCTTCTTCAGAGTCCAAACAAAACTTAACAACAACCTTCATAACAGTAGGACATATTCCTTTGGGCTGGATTTACCTATCAAACTGGTAACTGAGTACTGTGTATATTAAAAAGGTAATTGAGAGGAGAGATAAAACAGACAATTACAGACAGCTGCACCTGAAATTGTGTTAACCTCTGGCCAGAGGCCAGGTGGGGTCAAAGGGAGACAGAGCAGCCAGTGAGCCCTGAGAAGAGCAGAGAAATAATGCATGGTAACTAAAGGTAAGGCACTCATCAAATATTTATACAGTTAGCAGAGAGTAAAGGAGAGGAAGAGAAGAAGGAAAAGAGAAGAGAACAAATGCAAACTAGAAACAACAAGTTCAGATAGTGAGCTTTAAAACGGATAACATGAGAGGAGTAGAGGCAATGCAAACAGACAAGGCACGCTTAGAATAAAAGGCAGAATAAAAACTGACTTCTTTATGAAGTCCAGTTTAATACATCCAGCTTCCTACCTTAGCATGGGCTCTTAATGGTTTTACTGGCCTTGCTTTCTGCCAGTGGTCAATGATAAGAAGACAGGAGGGAAGAAATATTACCTTGGGGTAAAAGCATCAAGTACCTGCACACTGCAAAACCTGATGGATTTTGTTTTGATTTTAAACATATTATGACAATGAAAACACCAGTTACCAATGCAAACGCAATAAGAGGAGGATTCAGATCCCACAGTGTCAGGCTCCACCTCAACTCACCTCTGGCACTTTGGGTGCTGGTCTGCGTGCCACTTTCTCTTCCAAGACTTTCTCCTTGATGAGAATACAGGCCACGTTGAGGGAGCCAAGAAGGGCGTTGGGCTTGAACCCCAAAGGGTGGCCCTCAGGCGACAGAAGCTCCAGGGTGTGTAGTGCTGGATTGAGGTGGTGACGACTACACAGCTCAACCAGCAAGTCCATCAGAGCTTTACTGAGAGATCAGGAAAGACAGAAGAGTGAAAGTGTGTGTGTGTGTAATTGTGTGTGTGTATGCAGAAGAAAGAACCACAGGAGGAGAGGGGGGAGAAGGGAAGGAAAGACTACATATTGGATTTCAACGCTTAGCTGACTTCAGCTTCACTAAAGGGAACAGAGTAAAACAAAGACACACACTTACGTAATGCAGTAACAAGGGAGACACACAAAATATTCTTCTTAAATAATTCTTTTTTTTTCAAGATACTGCTGTTTGGAGCCAGTTTTTATCTTGATCATACTATAAAGGCATGTCATGATCTTTTTTAAAACGCACAAAAAATCAGTGCTTATGTTGCCAATAAAAACCAAACAAAAGACATTTAAACTATGGATCTGTGATTGATATGTACTGATATATGAAGTGGAACAAAAATCCAAACAAATTTACACTTATCTAATATTGCAGATTGTGGCTGATCTGGACAGAGACCTAAAAGACCCTAAAATAGCAGCAATGAAACACGGTGGCTTAAAAAGATTTTGACGTCCGCTTAAGTCTGTTGCTTTCTGTGTCTGTTTGGGGGGCAGGTGATGGTGTGGCCTATCGTACTACCTGTCAATCTTCAGATAAAGAGACAGTCTCCAATGTTTTGTGGGAACGGCGAGATCAGATGACAGAACTGAGAGAGAGACAGGACTACAAAGGAAGCCATTGACAATCACAAACAAATGGACACAGACTACTACTAAAGAGTAGATTTGCAAGTCTACAATCTGTCCACTCTGTGTCCGGTCTGTTCAAGTTCATTTTACAGATTCTAAAACACTATTTCATGGGGAATAATACAACTTACCAACTACTATATCTTAACCTGAGAGACCTCATTTTTATACATGTGATTGTGTGCAGATATATCTACTAAATTGTAGTTTAAACTGTGAAATGCATTGCAAGTATTACTGATATAACACACTATATTACGTCTATAAAGAATCTAGATTTTTAAATTATATTTATAGGTGTAGTAATGTAAACCTTATCTTACGCTTCATTGTCAAGTTTAATAGAAGTATGATATAGTTGAACATATTCAGACATTTTATTGATAGTCAGCTATTAGGACATTTAACACCAGCAAATTATGATGCAGTCATGCGTTTATGACACCTCTGCCTTATCATTTCTTTGACTAATTATACAGCTCTATTGCTGTCATTAAACATGAAATGGTTTACATATGGAATATCTAAGGACTATTTAAATGGTACACATTTTGAGCTAGAAGTCATGTATAAAGGAAATCTGAAGTTATCACCAGATCAAAATAACAAAAACCAAAAAAAACCTGGCTTTTGTTTTAGTCACTAGTTTGGTCACTAGTTTTGAAAATCACCTTCAGAGAGTCATTTACGTTTTGCAAGGCAAAGTTGTATCACCTTACAAAGTTATCCAGCCTCTATTCTCATTGTCTGTACATAACTTCAACATCAGATTATACTGCATTTACTGTACCTCAAAAGTAGGAAGTTAAATTTTTTTTCTTGCCTTAATATTAACATTGAATCTCATCATTAGTTATATAGTAGGGATCGACCGATATCATTTTTTTAGGGCCGATACCGATTATTAGTAATTAAGGAAACCGATAACCAATGTTTAGAACCGATATTCATTTGCAGCAAAAATGTTAATTTTGGTGTCAAAATTGAGACCTTAAACTGTTGGATAATAACACAAAATCTGATTAGTTTCTAGTCTGATGATAT
>JBBBVU010000006.1:20954409-20972453 GCA_037177055.1 Atherinosoma microstoma | reverse complement strand
TGTAAACAGGGAGCCACGAGGAAACCAGCCTCCTAATATGTTCAGGTTATACGGAGAGAGGGGTGTCTCAATTCATACGGCTGAAAACATTTCCCTTTGCCTCCACACTTTGTTTAAAGGCGAAGGGGTAGGGCTAAGGGGTGAGGGGTAGGGCTAAGGGGGAGCATTGAGATTGGGCCTAAGTGTCATGCCGTGGTATGCAGCTGAAATTAAGCCAAATGTCCTAAGATTACAGGGATTAAATCATATTGTGGGACTGGTTTACTCTCAGTAATAATGGAGTATTTGCACTACATTAGAAATATAAAATAATTTGTACATTGACAGTAAGGCTGCCAGAGGGAGGCTGCAGTGCTGAACTCCCATCACTCACAATGAAAATATATGTTCTCGAAAGAGTTTACTGATTGTATGAAACATTGTTTAGCCAGATTATCAAAAGAATCTATCTGAAAATGTCAGGACAGTGTACTAATCTAATCAACAGGAATGTACACTAGCTATAAAAAATAATTACATAAGGGCTACATCAGCCAGCAGCAATCTAGGAGTATCCCATTTCACACCTACAAGACAGAAATCCACTTACTGTAACACCACTCCACCCTATCTGACCTCTCCACCTGATTCATCTTCTGTTGTCATATTGTCCTCTTGTGACAAGTGACAAAGAAGCACACTTTAACCGTTTAACTTGGATGACAAAAATTTTCCAAGAATAGGAACAGGATGCTGACTTCCAGCACAACTGGGGGGGAAAAAAAGTCTATTTTTCATTATGAGAACTTATTAAAATAAATAAAAGTGAAATTTTGCAGTGATCCATTTGTCCTGTATTCTTCCATCATCACAAAAACAGCTCATAATAAGAGAGGTGGATGTACTGAGTTGACATCAATCAAAAACTTTTGACATCATTTTCATTGGTTTGTTTTGAGACACTTGTATATAAAATGGAATTCATGACTCCAAGTACAAATTGCATACCTCTGCACTTAAAATCATTAATAATGTATGAGCTCAGATCAACTAAACTGAAGTTATTGATTCTCTAACATTTCACATGTAATGAAAAGTGTTAATGTAAAAAATCAGTGTTTAAAAGGTTATATGTGTAAATATTTCAGTATAATCAAAACTATTCCAAATACAGGGTGAGTTAAGCTACTGGGGGGTAAATAAAACCAGAAGAAAAAATGAAAGAATGGAAATTTAAGTTTGAAAAAGGGGAAAGAAGTGGGAAATCTTAGATGGCACAAAGCATCAATGGATGAAAGAAAAAGAGAAAGGGAAATATTGAGGATAAATGAATGGATTCCAAGAAATAAAGAAAGGAGACATGCAAAAAAATAAATAAAAAAATAAAAAAATCACACTTTAATTAGTCTGTCCTTTATTCCCTAAGCTGCTTGCTCAATTAAAGAGAGATAGCTCCCACTGGAGAGACAAGAGGAAAAACACTTATGTTGCCAGCACAGCTTTTACTGTAGGCAACCAAGGTTTCTTTGATTTGATGACATGTAATTGTTAGTAAAATCAAACCAATATTAATCTTAACCAATGAATCTAGCACGATCGAAGAAAGAAATGGAGAAATTCAACTTGCATTTATAAATAAGCCTCTAAAAGAAAGATACACTGTAAAAGGCAGCAACATCCCCATAAACAAATAATACACTTGGGCTAGTGATCCTCCACAGGTCTAAAAATTATTTCCTGGTGTGAAGTGGATAATTCTTATGTTTATAATTCAGATAGAAGCTTTTAAAAAGTTAAGTAAAATTTCAGCATCTTGTACATCAAGCAGCTTTGCAATATAACTGTAATGGCACTTCAGCTGGCGTTTAAAGAATCCAACAAATCTGTCCGTACACACATGCAGTCCGTCTGTCTTCCTCTCTGACAAACACACATACCACAGTGACTAACATATGACAGCAGGCTTCCAGAAATAAATCTGTGCGGCTCCTAGCAGCTGCATAAAAACAGACAGATACAGTCTACTGCAGATACTTGACTTTGTCAAATACACAGACAGCTCTTTGTTGTTAAAGGTGTCTACAAGGGCTTCCGTTCAGCAGGCACAGAGGTTCGCAAATAATAGACCTGATAGTGTAGCTGGGGCTACGGAGCAATACGATCTATAAATACAACCGGTCTAGATATCTGAAATTTTTCAGATATGGCAAAATATGACTATGGAGTGAACAGAACACCAGCTCTGCTTTGACTGTACACAGAGCAAGGACCCATACATTTAACAATCCTTACTGGCCTTAAAATGAACTCCTACTTGGAGCATCAACCAAAACAAAGGCCAATCTAACTGGTAATGAAAAATTGCAGTATTTCAGCATTTAATGTGACCTATTTAAGTGTAAAAGGTCTGAATGGTTTTTATCTGGCATGCTCAGTCAGTGTGTGCTTTGGTAAGGCTCTTATAGTTATAAACCAAGCTTGTGGGAGCCCTACATCCACACCCTCTCTATTTAAAACAGGATGGCCTGTGAAAATTGATGCAGATAGCACCAGATGCATTCTATAATGGTGCCAAAAACACATAGCTTCATGTACATTCTCGCTTGCCTGCCTCAAATTTCAGAGGAGTTTATTTCTAACTTTTTATAAAATAAGCTTAAATATAAATAAACAGTATAGATTTCCAAATAAAAAGAGAGAAAAAAGGGAACTCCTGTACTCAGCAGTGCTCACATTGAGGCTGACCGCATGAACCTGCAGCTGAAAAAACACAGCAATAATCCCAGATTTTTTCTTTTTCTTTTAAGATACTCTCTGGACTGCAAATGTCATTAAAAAACAAACAACAAAAAAGACATTAAAAACAACGGACAACCTGAGATAAGTAACAATCTCAAATCTATAAACACACACTTCCAGTAGTACCTGGTGTCAGCACTTCTTCCTCCACAATGCTCACAGGACAGGCTGGCTAGCCAGTAATTATCTCTGGGTGTGTGCTCAGGATAAACAGACATTAAGCATCTCATACTGCATTTAACCACTAAATATATAGTTTAAAACTCAACGGATACAGATGAAGTTTTAAAAGAAAAAGAAAAGTATGTAACCTACCAACTGTGAAGCAGATGGCAGCACAAATCAAGATGTTGATGGTGGTACTGTGGAAAAGATTTCTTCTATATATATAATTTTTCTTCGTACTTTGAGACACTTGCAAAATTTAGAAACAGGAAACACACCATGCCCGTCTGAAAATGCATCAGCATGTGTGAGGTTGGGGATGGGTGATCATTACTGGGGACTAAGCCATGTGACCAAAGTAAACTCACAAGGTTCTGACGCCTCACATGATCGTCTCCCCAGAACAGACAAATCAAAGAACAGAAAATTCCTCAGAAAAACATTTTTAAAGACTAAAAAAAAAGAGGAATTTAAAAAAGAAAAAAGAGGAATGTTTAAGGTTTATTTGAGTGGTTCCTCTTTAAGCCATCATCCATTTATTTATATCAGTTAGTTACTTCCTTATTGCCTCTTGATGCCAAGCTCAAGAACAAAGAAAACCACATTAATCAGAACCTTCTCGACTCAACCTCATTCTGCACACAAACAAGTACCCAGGCAGGCAGTCCCAGACACACAAACACACCAGGTCCAGACTTGCACAGGAAAATATCAGCATGCTAATTAAGAGTGGGATGTATGCGGCAGACTTCAAGAGAGAGGACTTTTAACAGCTTTAGTCTAAATGCAATTAATTCACAACGCTCATACAAAGGAGTAAACATGGGATCTTTTCTCTCAGAGATAGCTATTTCTCACAGAAAATGCCACAGTTGTTCATTTTGGCTTGTACATATTGACCAAATAGAGGCACCGCAACAAAAGCAATTATATTTAATTTAGTTGTTAAAGAGAAAGTATGTCTGCAGGTTTTGGTCCTGGTTTTGGATCACATTGATCTAAGTGCAATGTGGAAACTAATTTTGTTTGAGGACATGGGGAAGTTGCACCTGCATGCTGCATTATTTTTTTTAAATTCAAAAGTAACAATATTTTGGCTCTCTTTGTCCACAAATGAAGGCCACAGTCAGGCTGTTTGAAGCTCTAACGAGCACCCACTACTCAGATTACAACAGTCAGGTACAGAAATACTTCACCTCCCAGTCTCTTTTTTTCCACATGTGTCTGCTCAGTGACCATGCTGGGTAGGTGAGTGTGTTAACAAGGTTTTATGAGCTGTGTTTCACGAGGACTCCGCTATGTAGTAAAGTAACTGCACCCCGTGTGATGACGAAAGAGAGATCTAGACACAAAGGAAATCATCCTGGTAATTTATGTGGAGAGAAATGTCACACCCTGACTAGATAAAAAGGCATTTTGGTTCCAGTGCCAGTAGACTTTGTAGCCAGTTCACTTTGTAATTTGGCCAAAAAGCTCTTCAGTGTCTAGAATCACTGTGATTAGGAGTATCAAGTTAAAGGGTTTGTTACTCAAAAGATCAGAGGAGGAAAGCACCCAACCTTTGTTCATAACAGCACAGTTTCTAATCAAATTCTACAGATAAAGCCACTAGAGCATATTAAGATTTTCCAAATATACAATATGTATGTTGAGCTATTATTTCATACCTAACAGTACAGAAAAGATGACATTGGTCAGAGTGTCCTGAGAAATCAGTCACAACAACTATAAAAAGCACATTATGATAGGGTCACATCCAATTAGTGAGCGAGTGACTGACAAAAATAGCAGATACTTATTTTCTGGTTCCAGGTGAGCCAGTCAAAACCCTCCAGACAATAAGCTTTAGAGTATTGACTTTTCTGCAAATGATTAAAAACTCAGAATGTGGAAAGAGAGCTGGACAGTGACTGTTATTTCTAATTAACCAAACAGTATAATGATGAGATTGTAAATCCCCATCCATCACATTAACATGTATCACCAGCAAAGCATGTCATTAGACTGTATGGACGCTGTTCTCCATAATTCTGTATTTTGTCATTCAAATCCACTCAGAGATATTAAGAGTGGTTTGTTGACATGTTCAGGTCATGTTCCCAGGATGTAACACAGCAATAGGATTGATGGGAAGAAAAGAAGAAGAAAAAAACACTACAGTGAAATATTATTTGGCACGTTATATGTAAAGCAGTCATTTGACTAAACAAAATCAGGCAAATAAGACTTTGCTCTATTCAAGTGTCCCATAAAAGATGCGTTGAAACTAAGGTAGCAGTGTGGTGTCAACACATCATCCAGATCACATGTAGATGAATGGTCAACAGATAGTCAAACTAAAGCCACCAGCCACACCTAAACAACAACTAAATAATAGGACAGTGAGGACAGCAGTCCGCAGAAGTGCCAGTTGTTCCAACATGAGGTCTCTCTCAGTTTTGCTCCTCTACTGTTCATGCTTATTCTGTGTTAGTGATGAAAAGTCTGCCCTGCTGGAACTCTCTGTGTTGCCACTACTGACTGCATAGCTTTCTAATGTCATGCAACTCGATGTAACCCAGATCATTTCTCTCTTTTTATAAACCGAGAGACCACTGAAAATAATAATAAAAATATTCTACCACCAATTAAGATTAATCTTAACACATGTAGCCTACAAAAAGACACGGTGTCAAGAGAAAATCGGAACTGAGCCCACCAGTGTGACAGTTCATACGAGACAGTGCGAGGATTCATAATGTTGTGGAAACATGACAAGGTTGAATATGATCCATTCAGTTTGTTTTAGTTTACATAAACAGTCAGACGATAAATACACATATTAAGTCCTGTATTTATTTACCTTAAAGCTGTTTTCACTGACTTACCCTGAAGGCGGTTTTGAGGACTCCGTCGTCATCGCAGTGATTATAAGTTCAAACAAGCGGTTCTCCAGCAGGGTTCCCAAAATCCGCTGCTGCTCTTAAACTTGTTAGTTAGCCATAACGTTATCACCTGCCGGTTAGCACATTGAAAGTCAATTAATTTTCAAAACACTGTGCTCTTTAAAATAAATCTCTCAATAAGCAGGCTGGTTCATATTCACAACTAAATAGCTGCATGGCATACATTCAAAACTTGAAAAGCTCAACAAGTGACAGTGCGAAAACGCTGACCTGAAGAAACACAACGGCCGCTAAGAGTCGGTGACGGCTAACTACGACACATGTTCACACTTTTAAGTTACACGTAATTCAACATGAGGACAACAGTCTTACTGAGTCATTGCCAGAGACTGCACGACTTGTCAAATCCACTTGAAATAATCTCCCTATCCCTGTGACTGAATTACCTTCTATTATGGTCAAGTTAACGAAGTGAATTAGATTCACAACGTCCACTTCCGGAAGTGTTTCAAATAGGCAACAGGAAAATAAACGAAGCTATAGTTGCCGGTCTAATAATTACAACTAAAGGGATATTGTAATGTAAAAGTAAGCAAAAATTGTAAAAGCGAATAGTCAATTATATATTTTTCACAAACACTTGTTCACTTAGGAGGTTTCTGCATTGTTTGTCTGTAACTACTGATGCGCAAAGACTGATGACAATTTCAAACTAAATCAATGGTTTTATCAGCGTTTCTTCAGCGAGCATGGCGGTTTGACTTTGCACAGCCATCACATCTAGTGGTTGTATGACAACCTCTTCATAAAACATAAACAGTTTGGACAAACAAATATTATAACCTACTAAGGCAGATGGAAAGATGATACTGTATTGATAAAAACAATTTCATATTGTAAATGTTGCATTCGCTTGCACTTGAAGTTTACTCAAGTAAAGGTAAGTTTAGACTGAATATTTGTTAGAATTTGGGGTGGCCTCTGGGATGAACCAGTCAGATTTAAAAGATTGAAATTAAAGAATTAAAAACTAAGACAACACCGTGTTTTGGCCTGAAGTGGGGGTCATCTGTATGACTAATCACGTATAATTTTACTGTCCCTCATTTTAAATGTCATACCATAAATTCCAATTTTATTGTGATTTAATTTTCTTATGCTGGATTAATCTGAATAGTGAACAGTATGTTATCAAATTGTGATAGTATGTTATTATACTGTGATAGTTTAGCTACATCACTGCTCGGAGACATTCGGTTTTTACTTTGTATTTGAATTACTAATCAACAGCTAAAGTGCTTTTTGTTTATTTTCTTTAATAATAAATTAATGTCTGAGTCTCTGTAACGGATTTAGAAAATGCTTTTATCTTGAAGGCAGTGTTAGACAGTTTCCTGTTGTCTCTACGTTTAACTTGACGCAGATCTGTAAACCCCGCCTTCGTCAGCAGATCTCACGCCAATCATCCTCACCGGGAATTTATCGAACGCCAGCTGGAGAGCCGCAACACATGCACGACATCTGTAGTTATTTATATACATAAACAAAATCAGGTTTCAGTGCTGAATTTACAAATCCTCATGAATGCTTAGAGTTAAACAAAGCATCCATAAGGTCCACACGGCCACAACAATGCCTCATTTAAATTCAACGAGAATTCAAAACTTTTCTCCCGCCGTGCTTTGTCTATTCAGCCGACAGCAGCAATGTACTTTTTACACCACAAGAGGTCACTATTGCAACATTATTTTAAATTAATTTTAATTTTATTTTTACGAATGAGGAATTCAAATTGCCAGACAATAAATGAGTGTTAGAAATTATGCCAAAAAGAGAATGATGATGATGAATATAAGAGTTCTAAAAATTAAAACAACTCAACACAGTATAAGAACATCACCAAATTGCATTAAATGGAGTGAGACAACACCATATTTTTGTTTGTTTGTCTCTGCAATAAATCCTACCAAGTAATGGAAACAAATGCAGTGAGTTAGAACTGCTCATAAGTTTTTTTATAGTGATACATTCATATGTCATCATTTCAACTCTAACTGGTTGGTAAAATTTACAACTAAGACATTCGGACTCTTTTATTCATGATTATATTTGTATTGTTAAAAATCAGCTTTAAAATAAGATTATTAATCAGCTTATGTAGAAGGTTTTCATGTTTTTGATCATTTTGTTTGCTCTTCTTTCTTTTGTTATTTTTACCGTGCAAAGTGTGAGCCCCTGATAAAGATCTCACCATGGGCCGTACAGGAAATGACATTTGCACTTCTGTTTCTGTACTTTGCTCATAATTACAGTACTGCTGTCTCTACAGGCACTTAGTTCATCACTGCCCATTTGACAGTATCATATCCATTGGTATCCAGATCAAAGGAACGGTGAAACCTTGGAGTGCAGTTCTGGACTGTACCTGATTGAAGAGGTCATCACTGGGACATCGCCATGTCAGGTCAATCCATTTTAACAAATATACACATAAAAAAATACATAATACTGTAGGTCACTGTTATAGAGGCTTGTAGAAAATATATTCAAATATGGAATATACAACATTTAGGGTTTGACACTCACTACTTGGGCTATTTTAAAAAAAAATTGTGTTATTCAGTATTTGTATTGATTTAAATTTGAATGATCATAATGTGACAATCTCACTGCCTTTGATTATTATTGCCTTTGACCAACTTAATTTATAAAAGAAAATAAATGATAGGTATTACTACAAGGTTTTTAAAATGACCCTTTATTTGTTCAAAAATAATAATCATGATCTACAATAGAATACCTGTTATGTTAGATCATATAAAAATGGTCATGTGAAGTGAATTCAGAATTACTATAATTAACAAATTATCCAATATATCCATTAAATACTGTATTTTTACTGCAGTAGGAACAAGACAAGTACAAGACATTGCATTTAGATTTGAGGCCATGTTTTTTTTTTTTAAACAAATATATTACCTATAATAACCAGCAGGGGTCATCATAACCCTCATTATCAACTAAGTGAAAGGGTCACTGATGAACCAGATAGTTTGTTTTTGTAGATTAGTTATGTTAATAGGTTCAGTTTATCTAGTAACGTTTCTGTTCTGAGACACCCATCTATGTATTTTTTGCATTTACACCCAAAAGGTAAATCAGTAAATAATGGAAAATTCCTTGGGATGCCAAGGTTGTTTCTAAATTAAAAGGAAAATCTCTGTCTACAGATGAAGATGGAAATTTAACCCTCGTCACCACTCTGGATTATTCAAGTTATTACGAAGATGGAGAAACTCTCTGTTACTATGGCGATTTTATTGTCTTTAGCCAGGACTTCATGGTCACTCTCTACTGTTTGGTTTTCATCCTGGGCTTCATTGGTAAGTGTGTGTAAACAGTTCTGTTTATTGTGACTTTCCTTTTTAAAGACAAGAAGCCTGCATTTTTACATAATATGATTTTTGTCTTTTCCCCCTTCATTCTTCTAAGGTAATGGCCTTGTAGTGTGTGTCCTGGTGAAGCATCGCACCTACAAGACCAGCATGACAGACATGTGGCTCTTGAACTTGGCCATCTCCGACCTCATCTTCGTTTTCACGCTGCCTTTCTATTCCCACCTGGTCAATGTCGGCCACTGGCCTTTTGGAGATTTCATGTGCTCTTTCATCTCATGGTCGCACCAGTCTGGCTTCTTCAGCAGCATCTTCATCATGGTTGTCATGACGCTGTACCGCTATCAGGTTATCATGCATCCTCACAGTGTGACACGACATTGTAGAATGAGGATAGGCATCGCTGTGACCTTGTTTGTTTGGATGCTGAGCTTGATCGTCTCTATGCCACAGTTAATCCTCTCAAAGGTCACAAATGAATCTACTGGGGATCAGTGCAACTACTCCCATGACAATAAATCTTGGCAATATTATGAGCTATTCACAACAAATGTTTTTGGTCTGATAATTCCCTTGTTAGTGATGGTAGTTTGTTACTCAAGAATGATCCCCATACTGGTGAAGATGAGGACCGTGAAAAGGCAGCGCATTGTTAAGCTAATCATTTCTATTGTGACTGCCTTCTTCTTGTTCTGGACGCCATACAATATTTCCCGTTTCTTGATGTTTCTGCAGTTAAATGGTATAGTACCAGATGGCTGTAGCTTGGAAAACAACTTGAAGCTGTCAATAACAGTGACTGAGGCTTTCGCTTACACTCACTGCTGCCTTAACCCCATCATATATGCCTTCGTTGGACAGAATTTTATGAAAAAAGCCTTGCGGCTGCTGAAAATCTGCAGGCATCTCTCTGTCAGAGATTGGTCAGAAAGTTCAATCAGGAACAGTTCAGTTATGTCCAGGACCTCTGTTGTTTCCTCCTCTGTCATCATGTAGGAAGTAAAAGGTGGAAATGATGTCACCTGTCGCGACTCTCTTGCTTTCAGACTCCCATACCAATCCCCTTACCAATTCTTTTTTTTTTATCTCCAGTTTCCACCTAATGACATCAGTATTTTATCTTTGAAAGCACTCCCCACCTCCAATCACATCTCTTTGGTTTCATTAATCCTTTGAAATTGCAACAGTGTTTTGATTTGTCCTTCTCACTTCCTTCATCTGCTGATGTTAGAGGAAACTTCTAAACTGTGCTCTAACAGTTTGTAACCACAAAGTTTGTTGTTTGCCTGTTGATTATGAGTTTTTCTCTCTTCGCACAATATTTTGTGAAACTGCATGTTTGCCTTCTGGGAAAATGGGTTTATAATCACATATATGAAACTAGTTTTATACTTCAAAAAGTCATTATTCATCATTGGTTTCAAACTGTTGATTGCGCCAGATTTTCCACTGTTGTTTTATGACTCACATATGTATAAATGTACATTATTCTACACACTTCTGTATAATATTACAGTATTTACAGACTTGTACAAAGTCCACAATGTGTTTTGGCTTAATGTTTTGTTGCACATTCGTTGAATTCTATTTTTTTTTTTCCCCATTGTTTTCTGTATGCTGTATCATCTGGTGAGATTGTATATTAAAAATGACTTTGTAAATAATATTTAAGTTTTACAACCTCTCATTTATTATAGTTCACCTAATTTTGCTCTTACTTAATATGCAAGTCAACTTTTCTGCCTGAAGAAGGGCATTTCTAGCTTTCAGGAAATTAGGTGGTAGTCAACATTTTCTCTCTCTTTTCTTTTAAAAAATGTGTTTAATAATACGTATTGGCTTGTGATCAGGTTGCTAGTTAGTTCAACATAGAAGTGAGGAGAGAAAAAAACTCAAAAGTCATCAGTTCAATTATTACGCAGTCAAGTGTGTTGCAGCAATGACGAAAGCAGCTTGTTTTATTATTCAGTCATTATTCGAAGAGAAGGAACTACATTTATTTATTAAGATAAGATCAACTTTATTGTCTGTCACAGAGTGACAGAAATTTCTCTTTGACAAGCTCCAGATGAAAACGTATAGAACATCGTCAACACATTAAAAATAAGTATTTGTATTTACTTCCTGTCCCCCTGTTACACCTGATTCTTAGCTGATAATAACCACACCTTCTCCTTATTTGTCATCAGTCCCTCAGTATATCTTCTGTCTGGTTTCTTTGCTTCTCTGCCAGTTTCTTTTTGGTCATGCTTGTGTCAGTCGGATTTGAATTCTCTTGTTCATGTCTGAATTAAGAAAAGGAAATCAACATGGGGAAATTCACAGGATGGCAGCATCTCTCAGAGGAATCATAAATAATTAGATAATTAAATAAGAGGGCAGAAGAAAAATGAAAGTCAAAAGTCAAAAGAAAGCTGAACAAGTAAATGAAATATTGTATGTACAGTGAGAAGGGTATTTACATCTACATGGGTCTACACTAGTCTTCGGTCTTCCCCTCATCGATATGGAGGTAGTTCTACTGACACCTGTCCACGAAGTCTTGGGATAATACTCAGTATGTTGAGTCATCCCCATCAGAGATGAGGTTGATGATCACAGTATCATCTGAGAAATTTTGCAGTTGTCAATGTGGTGAGTTGTAGGAGAAGTCAGCCGTGTAGAGCATGAACAGGAAGAGGGCCAGAATTGCTTTCTAGGGGGCCCCTGTACTGTACAGATTACTGTGTACACAGTCTTCAGCCCTCACAAACTGTGGACGGTCTGTGGAGTAGGATCCAGGATGACCCCAGTAGCTTGTTCCTCAGGAGTATATAGGCCGAATGGCGTTGAAAGTATGGAGAAATCCAAGAACATGATTTCCAGGCTTCTTCAGGTGAGACAATGTGGTGCAGGAGGAAGATCATTGCATCCTCCATCCCGATGCCCAGCTGGTAGGCAAACTGAAGTGGATCCATCCATGGTTTCAACAGGCGGCAGAGATGGATGAGGAGCAGCCTCTTCAGAGTCCCCATCAGGTGTGATGTGAGAGCCACTGGCCTGTAGCTGCTTGGGTCCTTCGGGTGGGAATTTTGTTTTTTGTTTGTTCTCAAGTTAGTTTCTTGATCATTTGCAGCACTTTTGGATCGTTTTCAAATACCATAATACTGCAAATTTGTTCAGCACTTTGGTCCTCTGTAGTTATTAAAATAATTCAATTTTCACCTAAAATGGGTTTTTATGGATAAAAGACTATGGGACCAACTATTTTACTGGATGTCCCCCCACGGGACATCTGGTACCAAGGGGTTAAAATGCTGACAAATAAAGTTAGATTGGATTGAAATGAATTCCTCGATTGAGTCCACCTACCAGCCTCCCATTTTAACTATTGGTTAATGCAGTTCTCTGGAAAAATTTGCAAGAAACAAAGCACACAGCTTAACCCTTTTAGGAGAAGATAAATATATCCTAATCTATGAAACATTGTGATGCTAATTTGGGGAAATTAAGCTTTGGAGTTCCTGATAAGCTGCATGCTTTAAAAAGAATTCAATGATGAGCAATTCAAAATGTGCAATACAAAGAAAAAACGATAACATCATCTGCATACAATTTCCCCTTGACTCCTTTCTTTCCTCATGCTAACACATAGAGGGACATTTCTCAGAAAACCACAGACACCTCTGAAGTTTTAGCACAATGTGGAGGAAACAATAAAACCCACAGTTCACCTTACCAGAAGGGAGCGATGCAGCACATTCTGACAAAAAAAGTGTGCATTGCAAGTTGACAGGATGGCAATTTAAGTTGGATGCTCGGCAAATGAACATACACATTGAGGAGCACAGATTTTGAGAAAGAATGTGGTAAGTGTTTTAAGATTTCAATTTCTAAACAATTAGATACAGTTTGCTAGAGTTACTTCCCATCTTCCTACACATTTAGACTCTGTGTAGAGATACAGGTGCACGTGTGGCTGTGTATGTGTTAGCAGTGGCTGCAACAGGAAGTGAGGGGTCGAAGCAAGTGGTTCTGAAGATGTCAGTAGTGAAAGAAAAATGATTGAGATGTGGTTTGAGACATCAAATGATGTTGGAAGGTTGTTATGTTTACTTACAAGCACTTTTCCAACTGTAAGCAGGGGATGGTTTTTGAGAAACCAGTGACAGGACAATTCATTCAGAATTTATTAATTAGTTATACAGCTCAGGGAAATCATAACTAACAAGAAAAGAATTACAGTGGTATATTTCTTCAAGATTTTGAAAGTTGTTGTTTAAAAAGAAAAACAGCATTGAACTTCTGAACGTTTGTACCAGAGGTTTTTTCCAACATGACTCACTGGATTATGATTGTAACTGAAAAGATCAGCTTAAAGGGCAAGAAAGTCCTCTGTAACATTTCTGAATTCCCTCACAGTTTCATAGTTTAGTGTCTTCATCTTCTACAAAATGTTTAGTGAAGAACATTTGGCCTTCAGTCAGCATGGCATGGAGGAACACTGTGTTCAATAAAAAGGAAAGGCGTAGTACCATCTTCTTTTTCCAGTCTGTTGAAGTTTCATGGGATCAGCTTTTTTCAATATCACAAGAAACTACAAACAGGACTTAAAAAATGGGGTTTTAAAGTAAGAACACATCAAATGTTTCATATGATAATTTAGCAGCTTTGGCTAAGAGTGATAATAAATTCAACATATTCAGTTCGCAAATTGGATTGGAATCAAATAGATTTTTCATGTAGCAAAAAATTAAAGTTTCTGCAGGATTGAAAGAGGATCATTCCATAAGGTCAAGCTTAACCTTTTTTTAAATTCTGTATTATCATTGGATTTCTAGTATGTTGTGGTCTAAAACTCTAAATTCACTGACAAAAGTTTTTTTTTTTTTTTTTTACCATTGCCCAATTTTTAGTTCACAGTTTTTATGGCGCTATCCACTTTAATGAGATGACAGAATAAAGATTTAAGAATTAAACGCTGCATCACTTTACATCTGCATCTGACATTATTTTCTGCTCTCTCTCTTACTCTTTCAGCTGTGTGAATGCATCATACGAATACACAGAATATATGGACATGGATGGAAATGAATCTACATTCTGTGACCAGGATGACAATCCATACTTCAGCAGTGGATCAACAGTCATGCTGGTTCTTTACCATGTGCTGTTTTCTCTGGGTGTCCTGGGTATGTTCAAATTAAAACTATTGAACACTAAATATGATATTCTGTTGTACACTGCCTGGACAAAAAAAAAAAAATAAGTCACCACCTGGGTTTAACCAAGCAAATAAGTACGAGCCTCCTTTTGGATAATTATTGCATGGATGATTATCTTTCAGCAGCAACAAGTTATTTAACCCCAACTGACGCAATGAGGAGCTTCCTATTTCTTAAACAACCTTGTCTAAAGACATGCTTTGGTCGTGGAAAAGATGTTGCAGAAACTACTAAAATTGGGAACTGTCCAATGCATTATTAAAAACTGGAAGGATAGAGAACCATCGTCTTCTAGGAAGAAACGTGATCAGAAAAAAATCCTGAATGATGGTGATTGTCGATTAGTAAAATCAAATAGAAGAAAAACTACAAAAGTCATCAGGGATATTTTTAATAGTGAATGTAAGAGCATTTCCAAAGGCACAATGTGAAGGGAGCTTAAGCAGGATAAATAAAGAGGCAGATGAAGTGATACAGCCATCATGCCTTGTACCTACTGTACAAGCCTGTGGGGGCAGCGCTAAACTGGGGTTTTTGCAACTAGTCAGGTCTAGGTTCAGGTCTAGGTTCAGTAACATTAATGTACTCAAAGTAGGAGGTCAGCTGACTACCTGAATATACTGAATGACCAAGTTATTCCATCTATGGATTTTTTCTTCCCTGATACCATGGGCCTATTCCAAGATGGCAATGCCTGGATTCATTGGGATCAAAATTTGAAAGAGTGGTTCAGGGAGCATGAGACGTCATGGATCGGCCACCACAGAGTCCAGACCTTAATCCCATTGAGAATCTTTGAGATGTGCTGAAGAAAGGTTTGCACAGCAGTCAGATTCTCCCATCATCAGTACAAGATCTTGGATGCAACACTAAATGGAAACAAATCTTGAGACATTTACGAAGCTTTTTGAAACAATGCCACAGCAAATGCGTGCCGTAATCAAAGCTAAAGGTAGTCCAATGAAATATTATAGTGTGTGACCTTTTTTTTGGTGGCAACGGTTTATTTTGGCCAGGCACTGCATTACTATCAATTATTTTCTTATACAAGCAAAAGTACCAAGGTAACACATCTCTCCATTTATAGTCAATCCTGGATTTACTTTTACAGCCATCTTTATTGTAGACAGGTTACAAACTTTAAAGCTCAAAACACATCAGAAATTTTGATTGTAGTTGAATTCAGTTAAGTTTAGAGCTTGCAACCAGAATAATCTGAAATCCCTCATCCCTAATAATTTGACTTGATCACACAGGTAACTGCACCGTTCTGTGGGTTCTCCAACGGTACATAAAGCTGAGAACCATGACAGATGTTTGCATCCTCAACCTGGTCCTGTCTGATCTTTTGCTGGCTGTGTCCCTGCCCCTGTGGGCCTACAGCTCCCAGAACCTCTCATCATGCAAACTGATAACAGGAGTTTATCAGGTGAGCTTTTTAAAAAACATTTTCTGCTGTGTTAAACACAATTACAATTTCTCAAAATCTAATGCTAGAAAATCAAGGCTGAATTTTCTATATTAACTTCAGGTGACAGCTGTTGCGTGATGCCAGCTGCATGGAGAACACTGAGCTTAACAGATGTCATCTCATGTCTGTTCACACTGTCTCACTTTGTTTCCTTCCTGCTCTTTTGAACAGTTAGGTTTTTTCAGTGGGACTTTGTTTGTGACCCTGATGAGCTTGGACCGCTACCTCGCCATCGTCCATGCTGTTGCAGCCCTGCAAGCCCGGACACTTCGCTGTGGAATCGTGGCCAGCATTATCATCTGGGTTATATCTTTAATCTTGGCAGTCCCTCAGGTAATATTTGCATCCTTGGAGACAGATGCAGATGACACCTCCGAACCCCAGTGTGCGCCTTTCTACCCAGAAGAAACTGAGATGTTTTGGAAAAAGCTGCGAAACTTCAGTGAGAACACTTTAGGACTTTTTGTGTGCCTTCCCATCATAATTTACTGCTATGTGAACATCCTGATTGTGGTGTCCAAATCCAGGAACTCCAAAAGGCACAAAGCTGTAAAGCTGATATTAACTGTGGTGTTTGTGTTCATGGTGTGCTGGATCCCTTATAACATTGTTGTTTTCTTGACGACTCTGCAGCTGTTTAATATCCTGGACACCTGTGAATCCACACAAACCATCAACATAGCCTTGGCCTTCACTGAAATTATTGCACTGTCTCACTGCTGTGTAAATCCAGTGATATATGCATTGATAGGTGAGAAATTTAAGAAGTCACTGGGCAAAGTGCTGATGAAACACTTGCGCTTTAATTACCAAAGTAGAGACGCCACAGAAAATGAGACTTCCAACACACCTGTAAGATCAGATTACTGAAAGTAGATCATCTCTGTGTCAGAGGGTGCATCTGCAGTGCTGTGGGTTTTTTTTTTTTTGTCATTGCAACTGAGGTGACGTGTGTGTGTGCACGTGTGTGCGAGTGCAGGTTGGTGGTGTTGATGGTGGAGGTGTTGTACATGTAGTTGCCGTGGATGTGCTTGCAAGACAAAATGGTACCCAGATTATTTTACATAACGAGTGAATGATGAATTTGAAAAGTGCGTGGAATAAAGAAAGTGTATAAAACATTTACTACTAAAGATATATATCTCTAACTTGTAAATTCATACGTTTTGTTTATCAAGTACAATAATAAAAAATAAATAAATAAAACTATCTATGCTGTCTTGGTTTGGCAAGTAAGAAGAAGAAAATGAAATAATCTTTAAACTGTTTTGTGAATGTGTGTTGGATCCCCTGCCCGGTGCTGCTTCTATTCTCCACTTGGTTTTTAATGTATTTCACACCAGCTGAACACAATATAACCACAGGGTTAAATGAGGCATTTAGTTAGCGCCCACTCTGTATTCTTAATTTTTGTTTTAATGCATTTAGATTAAACAAATAAGCACTTACCATCAACTTCAGTAAGAGAAAGATAGAAGGAAAAGAAGAAAAAAGAGAAAAAAGGGTAAACCCCATAATCAGGTTTGATAAATGTGTGTACACATAAATGTGGGTACTACATTGTACCACTCTGCAAACATCTCTGAGTCAACAGTTGCAATGTCATAACAAGGTTAGCCTAAGCGTGCAGTGGGGAATGGTTTGGTCTTGGGCTGCGTCACAGTCCATCTTAGGGTTTCACCACGGATTGGGTGAGCAGGGCTTGGTTTGCAGCAGGTGCAGGAGGGAATGTGAGGATGCCTGAGAATCTGTTTCCTGATCATAGTTATACATCATTTAAAGTTTTCATTGTTATATACTCCTCCACATACTCACTTTCACTCACCCATGCACACTTGCAGAGACACAACCCCTCCTCCACATACCACAGACACACACCCCATGTGCTGAAGTAACAGAATTGAGCTATTTAGATATGCATACATTTTTTCTCCCCTTTTGCCTTTTCCTTTAGTTAATTTGTGAAGTCAGTTGTGAAGTCAGCCTATTATCACCTAAAGAACATATCGAGGATTAAAGGACTGATGTCTTCACAGTATTTAGAAAAACTTGTTGCTTTTATCTTTAGCAGACTAGACTACTGTAACGCTGTCCTTACAGGTCTCCCTAAAAAGTCCATCAGACAGCTGCAGTTAGTCCAGAATGC
>JBBBVU010000006.1:20937622-20948647 GCA_037177055.1 Atherinosoma microstoma | reverse complement strand
GCCGTGGTTGTGGGCTCTCCAACCTAACGCGTTACGGTAAGAGATGACTGAAACTGTGCATGACCATTTGATAACATCGTCTGCTCTATGTGATTAATAAAACGCTGTGTTGATCATATACCAGAGTTGTGGACTATTATTCATCGACCTCCTCCGAATCCTGATAAACAAATAAAAGTGTTTCATTACACAGAGTCAGAACTAAACACGGAGAGGCAGCGTTCAGTTTTTATGCTCCTCACATGTGGAACAAACTCCCATCTGTAAAAGTTAAATTATGTACCTATTTCATAACTAATTTTTTTATGAAATTGGGCAGAAAGATCATGGCTAACTGAATATGGATGTAAGGTTATTCCAGAAAATGTTAGATTTAACCAGAAAACACTGAACTGTCTCATTCTTGATTATTGAGAATGTAAAATTGACTTTGTATTATCTTTCTACTCTCAAACTGAAGGATCAGCCTTTAAAATCATATCACAGTCCATTGCTAATCCTCATAATCAAAAGTTTAAAAGAGCCATCCACTGCATGTTAAAAAGAAAAAAAGCCACTGTTGATTATTTGTGTTTTATTTATTCTAAATAACCTTATTCAACCAAAACTAATAGTGACATGGAAAAGACAAGTTCATATCCAATGCTGGGTCAGATGAGGCTCAAACACCGTTTTTTGGATACATGACCATCTGCATAGTAATGTCACTTTTCACCCCTCTTTCCCATAAGGGTTTTTAAAAGTATTTAATTCAGTTTGATGTGATATAATAACCCAATTGGATAATACAAGGAATTTATAATAAAATGGTGAATTCCACATGTTTAAAGGTTTGTCTGACAGTCAACACGTGGCTCGATGACTGGGATTATGTTAAAATTGTGGTTATAAAATTCAGTTGTGATGGTTAAGTTATGGGGCTCCAACATTCAATACATCAATGATGATACCCCATGAAGATCAAAAGACAAGGATGTTTGTGTGTGTGAGCGGTACAGTATGTGTTAAAGGTGTGAATATTGCAACATTCACTCTGCCGCATATACCTGAGGTGACAAATCCATTCTTATGCTGTCATTCTTTCTAGGTGACTTACATGTATGACACGTTTCTGTGGCAGCAAAAATCCATCTGACACCTTGTAGATGCAGCTTGCATAATATATTAAATGCAATTCTCTTGCCTCTAAGCTAATGCAGAAGCTTTAGACAATGAATTCCCTCACAATAAAAAACAATTAACCTCCTGCACAGTCTGTTGTTATGAAACTGTCAGTAAAGACTGCATTACTAACTGTTTCAGTGGTATCACTTCTCTTATGCAAAAGAGCAAAAAACCCTACTGCAGAGTTTGCAAGCTTCAAGCTGTGTTGCAGGTCTGGTCAAATTCACATAGAGAGGTTTCTAAGTTTGCACATATGGCCTTGCGGTTCTGAGTCTGCCGATGGTATGGGCCTGTGCTTCAAAACCATATTCAGGAAGTTACTAACCAAATAACTCATATAAGCAAGCCCACCATAGCACCTTGGTTAGAGGAGGGGGAGAATACTTAAAGAGGTGTGTAAACTTTTTTGCACATTGTAAAAGTTGTCTAATCATCTTCAAGGCAGGGCTCCGAACCTTTCTGATAAAGAAAATAATCCAAAAAGTCACTTATACCAAAACCAGAATGAACTCCACCGAAATCAATTTTACCAACAGCAGCAGTGGGTAGGTTTTTTTTTTTCCTTTTAAATTTGTGAATGCATGTTTTTAAATGACAAAGGATCTGACATAGTAACACAATTACCTAATGTGGATGGCAGGTAGAATTGACAGAAAGTACTTCACTTTTACTGTATTTCAGTACAATCTTGGTGTATTTCAACTTCTATATTCTAATTTTAGAACACTTTTTACCTCTGTCATATTTATGACTTTATTTTATTTACTAAATTTATTTGATAGATTTTTGTACGTTACTTTAAAGATGACAATTTCACATTATAAATATTGTAACTACTAAACAAAAAAACAAAGAAAAAAAGGAAACCCACACAACCAACATATAGTTCGATTAAATCAGTGGTTTCTAACTAGTTTGGTCACATGTAGTCTGCAGTTAGGCTTACATTTAACACATACACCTCTGATGTGGTTTCATATCAATATATTATCAAAAATAAAAGCTTACAGAAAAAGTACCCAGTGGTAAATACATTTGTGAATCAGATCTTGATTCTTTTTCTCCCCATATTATCATCTCACAATCCTGCAAGTTTATCTGCTATCTTAGTGTGTAAGTTACAGTAAAAAGCCTTTTAACAACCAGTTGGCTTCAACATGCTGATTGAACAGTGGCACAAATAAAGTATGGGTCAGTGGAACTTCCTTTTTTAATTCATGGCTTATTTGTAAGATTGCTTTACATTGCAGCGTCTGGAGTTAACACCAGAAAGCATACAACTCAACCTGCAGCCTGTCAATAAACATACACCAACTACATATTTGGGAGAGTCAAAGCACAGAAATAAATCAAATCACCTAGATTACATCTTTTGTACTTATTGATCAAATGCGTTATTAATAATGAACAGATTAAAAACTGAAACGTTTAATACTGTGAGATGACTTTTGTTCTGAGTCACTCTGAATACAATCTGAGTCAATTCATTATAAGACACTTAGTTGAGGTTTTGAGGTTTATTAAAATTATTTAAAAACTTTTTTTTAGGGGAAGAGCTAAGCCCTTTATCTTACTATTTCATTTATTTATTAAACCTTTATTTATAACCAGGTGAGTCAATTGAGAACCTGTTCTTACTTACAATGACGACCGGGCCAGGTGGCAGCAGAAAAAGGCAACATAGAAACAATAAAGACAGGAAAACTAATTACATACACACCAACAATACTAGAAGAAAATAGCAAGTGTAATACAGTAACAAATGATAAGTTCACAACTTAAAATAAGTGCAATATAAACAATGATAAGTTACTGGCTTAAAAACAAGTGTAATGGTTTTGTAAGTTTTCTGTGTTTGGTTTGTGAATTGATATGAATTATAGTCTCAGCTAATCTTATACTTGTGTTACTGGGGTCTAACTAATACAGATCCATCAAAGATTTTAAAAGTTAATTTAAAATTATCATTATATTGATTATTGGTCAATTCCAAAGCTGATGAGTGATTCTTCTTTTATTCAGCAGCATTAAACAAACAGCTCATTCTCAAAACTCCATAACCACAGATATATGCATGGAAAGCAAAGTCCTAGAAAGATTTATTATGTCATTCAACTGCTGAATAGTTTGTGGGTGAATGTATTTAAATCCCCTCCATGCGCCCACACACACGTGACCCATGCAGACAGGCTAGAACCTCTGTCTGACACAGTTGTATTCAGTTCATATTTAAATCCAAATGTAAGCCAGTTACTTTTGAAAGATTTTTCTATTTAACATTTACAAGTATTGTTGCTAAGTGTGACTAAAGTTGGTCCTCGAAGAATGCTGTCTTGCAGGTTTTCTGTGTTTCCTTGCTTTAATTCACCTGACTCAAATCAAACGGATTCACCAGCCTATGAAGTTCTGCACAATGACTCATTAACGTGAATCTGGTGTGTTGGAGAAGGGATACAGTGAAAACCTGCAGGATTGGGGCCTTTGAGGACCGGAGCTGGACTCCCCTGAAAGCATACATGCATACATAGATAAATGTTTTTCATCAGGCTGGGGTCGAGAACAGGGTGGGTGTCAAAGCAAGATAAGAAAAAACAACAACAACAACAAAAACAATGAAGAGGGGAAAGAAAACAAAAACAACAAAAAAAGATCAATCATTAAAAAGCACAGAACAGTATTCCCACAAGGCAAGTGAAGTGAAAAAATCCATCAGCAGCAAGGGATGTGCAATGGTTGAACACAAAGCACAAATGCTGACATAATACAGAGCAGAGATCTTAAACTCTGGTCCTCAAGGTCTAATCTCCAGCAGGTTTTAGATATTTCCTGCCTCAACACATATGAGTCAAATTAATGGGTAATTGTGTTGAACTTGACAACAAGCTTTTGGATCCATTTGATCTGAATCTGGTATGTTGGAGCAGGGAGGGATCTAAAACAGGGGGTGGGGAACCCTGGTCCTCGAAGGCCGTATTCATGGAAGTTTTCCATGCATCCCTGCTCCAACACACTTTCAAATCAAATGGATCCAACAGCCAATCACAATGGCTCATTCATTTGAATCAGGTGTGTTGGAACAGGGATGCATGGTAAACATGCAGGATGAGGGTCAAGGCTCCGCATACCTGATCTAGAACCTGCAGGGTACTTGCTATGAACACTAGAAACCAGGGAGTGATGATGACTAATTGAATGCAAGTGTGCAGTAATGAACTGATTGAACCCAGGTGAGGAGTAAAGCAAATGCAGAAACCGTAATTAAGGCAAACGTAAATAAGTAATAAAAAAAAGATACAAAAACAAAATATTTGTTTGCACAAGTTGCTCATATTGATTGTCTTGTCCTCATATTTTTCTTAGTTTAACTTGGCTGGAAGAAATAAGCTACTGTGTGATAGAATTATCATTTTTCTCACATTAAGCATGGTTCAGTGTCGCCTTTGCTATGGAGATGATAAAAGAAACAGCTTTTCTAAGATAAATTTACAATTTATAACACTTTATTCTAAGGTCATGATGTTGTTGCTTTAAGTCAGTGTTTAAATCTCTGAATGTTTAATTCTTATTTTAGATTAAAACATGACCTCAGCAACACCAACATACAAAACAGATATGTATAAATGATAAGTTAAAGATTTGCAGGAGTTTTTTTATAACATGAACAGAATCTTACTGAAACACACATTACCTAAACGAGTTTATTATTAAGATCAATTCAAAAATACCATTGAAGTGACAGATAAGGGCGGGGCCAAAGGGGTTGCCTGGAAGGGCATAGTTAGCCAAGAATGCTGATAAACTGATAAGCTGTTACAAAAATATTACTTTCCTGTCTTGGCTATGATGCCAAAACAAAATGAACATGTGTGACAAGGTGGTAGTTGAATAGCAATGAACAAAACACGAATAAAGATCATTCTTCTACAGCAGAGCCATTTAAATAACTGATCAAAGAGGCAGATACTTCTTGACAGATTTTACAAAGCACAGCTGTTTATTTCCTCAAAAAACTGGGTGGCGTTTTATTTTCAGCCGAACATGTCAATGTCCACCTCACCTGCAACCGTCTTCAATTTATCAGCTTTGTCAGGGTAAGGTTTAACAAGCTGACCCACCATCGGGCACATTTACACACGTCGTTGTTTTGCTCATTATCGGACTGGCATAAAAGCAACTCTTCACATTTGTTAGCTTGTACTAGTACTGTTTTTATTGTTTGTCAACGTACACGGACTCTTATGAGCAGTTATAGCAAATCATTTCAGGTTAGTTGTATTTAGTCATAATGTCCTAACTCGATGATACAGTTTGCAGCAGAATATACACAATTCTTCAGCTTGTTTTTTTAAGGCGAAAGGCATTACTTACGTTTCAATACGCTAACACTTCCAGGACGAGTTTTACATGGTGGAGAGGTTATGTAAAAGGGGAAGCTTGGACATTTTTGTAAGTCTGGAGTGTTTCATTTTAAATCGTGAAACGTGGCACAGGCAGAAAAAAAAGCTCTCACGGTTGTAAACAAACTCCAGCTGTTTTTTCGGCCAGATGTTGGCAGCCCATCTACTCTTAGTAGCTATACTCAAACAGATGCAACTTTCTTTTATAGCTTTTAACCAAACTTAACTAGGAAGAATTAGAAAAACTCAATATAACCAACAAAGTCACCTGAGCATATATATATATATATTTTTTTTTTAAATTATTATCATTATTACATATTTAACATTAACTATTGTGTCATGCAGTTCCG
This sequence comes from Atherinosoma microstoma, assembly GCA_037177055.1. Classification (NCBI taxonomy): domain Eukaryota; kingdom Metazoa; phylum Chordata; class Actinopteri; order Atheriniformes; family Atherinidae; genus Atherinosoma; species Atherinosoma microstoma. Next base: position 20,942,733 of record JBBBVU010000006.1, on the reverse strand, counting down.
GTTTTCCTGCTTTATTTTGCCCCTTTGACACATATAAGAAGCTGTGCCCTAAAAGATAAACAAATCCTCAAAGTGTGATGATAATGGAAATTAGAGGTGCATTGATTCATGGTTTGTTTGATCAAATTATGTTGCATATGTAACTGTCACCAAAAAAATTCCACAAACTTATAACAAAGGTATCCCCTGATTGAATTACATGCTGTTTTTGAACTTTTTGGAGTACATGCAAAAGCTTTGTAGAGTAACCTTCTAAATCTCTCTTTTATATGCAAAATTATATAAACGTTCTTTCAGAAAGAGGGCCCTCGGGCAGGACCCCGCCAGGTAATGGGTTAATATGCAGCTTATAGAAAGTATGAGGACGCCTGAGTCTTGAGAGCTATGTGAGACATCACAGGAGAGATTCATTCTTAACTTCAGAAAACACTTTTCATTAAAGATTGCAGATGATCACACTGTGTATAGCAATGTTCTTCATTACAACTTCCACTTCAGTGCATGGCAGGATGGATCTTGTTTGGCAAATAGATTTGAAATTCTTAAAAAAAAGGCGGGGGGGGATATTTGGAATTTTCTAATCATTTGCTTTTGTTCCTGTGTTTCTCACCAGCTCTACTACAGAGGCCTACACTGATTACTATGCTTATGAAGACTACCCTGCTGAGGACTTTGGGAGGTGTGTGTATGGGCAACATGGTGCTTATTTTCTTCCACCCCTTTATGTCATTTTCTTCCTCCTGGGCCTTCTGGGAAACTCTCTGGTCATCTGGGTCATTGCTTGTGGAGTGCGGCTCCGCAGCATGACCGATGTGTGCCTGTTAAACTTGGCCATTGCTGACCTCCTCTTAGTGTGCTCCCTTCCCTTCCTTGCTCACCAAGCCCGGGATCAGTGGGTGTTTGGGGATACTATGTGCAAGGCGGTCCTGGGCATCTACCATGTTGTCTTTTACTGTGGGATCTTCTTCATCAGTCTCATGAGCATTGACCGCTATTTGGCTATAGTGCATGCTGTTTATGCCATGAAAGCGCGGACACGGTCTTTTGGAATTATTGCAGCTGCCATTACATGGGTGGCTGGATTTTTGGCCTCCTTTCCTGATGTGATCTTCCTCAAGCAGCAAGTTAGTACCAATGAGTCTCATTACTGCTACCCTGAGTATCCCAAAGCTACTCTGGGTGGAAATGTTTCCACCCATCACCATTGGAGAGTCTTCGGCCTTTTTAAAATGAACATTGTGGGTCTGTTCATCCCGCTTTTCATCATGAGCTTCTGCTACACACAGATCGTCTGGAGGCTGCTGAAAAGCCAGTCATCCAAGAAACAAGCCATCCGTGTAGTGTTCTTAGTGGTAGCTGTGTTCTTCTTCTGCTGGGTCCCCTACAACATTGCATCCTTCTTCAAAGCACTGGAGTTAATGCAAGTCTACACAGAATGTGAAAGCAGCAAAGCCATCAGAAGAGCTTTGGAAGTCACTGAAGCCATTGCATACTCTCACAGCTGCCTCAACCCCATCCTGTATGTGTTTGTTGGGGAGAAATTCAGGAGGCAGCTGCTGAGGCTAATAAACAGATCTCCCTGCAGAGTGTGTCAGGTGATCAAGGTGTACATACCCCAGCACAGGATCACAACATCAATGTACTCCCAAACAAGCAGCATAGACGAGCGAAGCACTGGTGTTTAAACTGAGGTTTTGTGTTTTCCTGTTCCTGTGAACTTTGCCTTCAAAATGAGGACATTTCTGACCAAACTTCTCTTCTCACAATCTATTTTAGGTTTAGGGTGAAAGTTTGGTAGGTTTTGAGTTTTTGCACTTGGTTAGGGGAAATGAAGTGTCATGCATGTACATAGAGTATGTCATAGTTAAAATCCCCCTGCCTTATTTTGTACCATACTTTATGTTTTCATACTTTTCTTAGTTGTATGTTCACTGTGCTGCAGGAACATAAAATTGTCTTGTTAATATAGTTAATTGTGCAGGAGATGCTTTGTTAAATTAAAAAGCAAACCATATTTTTCCATTTGTTTGCAGTGATGAGTCAGAAATAGTTTTGAAATAAACTTTGTTTTCCTTTTTCAATCATATGCTGTCCGAGAGTGTGTGAAACTGTGTCACCTACAACAGCTGTTAAATATGTCAATGTTAAAAGTTTCTTTGGCCTCGTTTAATCACCTGTTGCTCAAAGAGAAGAGTAGGAAGTCAAGGTTCTCATTTAAAATCAACACCAATCTGGAAACAAAGGTTGATTTATTTATTAAAGATTGAATGATAGAATAAAGTGTTTGCTATTTAAATCTTTTTAAATTTGCCCATTCAATTTTTGATATGATCTAGCCAACCAGGTAAAAGTGCTCTGGTGCAAGCAACAGCATTAGTTTAGAAAGGTTTTAAGCATGCTTAGCAGAGCATTTGCACGCTCACCTCAACCCATTAAAAGCCACAGCCTGAAAGAGGAAATGCAACCAAGCTGAGAGTTTAACCTTTGCAGTCACAGTAAACATCCGAGCATTTTGCTGTCCAAATGAATTCACGGTTCTTGCTGTATCTTTTCTGACTGTGATCAGAAATATGCAAATGAATTAGGTGATCTGGAAGCAGGTTGTAGGTTGCAAAGAAAAGCATAGTATGCTTTCATCAGTATGCTTCATATCACACATGCAAAAAGACAAATGATCAAATTAGGCTTTTTAGAGTCAGATTGCAAATGTTTTTTTCTTTATGCTATACTTGGAAATGTTGGCTAAATAAAAACAAAGTTAACTAAATTAGCCAAGGGTTGAGATGTTTTAAAGTGAGTATAGCAATAACTTGACATCATGCAGACTGATGCCACCTACTCTTGTGTTCAAGCCAAGAAGCAGCGATGCATTAACCACAACATCCCTCTCTCTCACCCTGAATTTCCTGCTTCTTGCTGTCAGATCAAGGCAAAATGCCGACGTTTTCAGAGTACTGATGTCAAAAGAAAAAACTGTCAGACATAAAAAATAGAAAGCTGCAAGCATTGTTTAATTGTTTTCACAAAATGCGAGTGCAGACTTTTAACATTCTTTTGAGTGAAAGAAATATATTGTTCATTATCTTCTTTGTATTTTTTTTTCTTTTCTATTTTCTTATGTATTTTGAATAACAATGTAATTATACTGTATATCATATTGACCTTTTCAATAAAGTTTAATCAAATAAATGCATTTTCCTCTCTGTGTTTTGTCCATACTTTATCATCCATATTATTCTACTCCTCAAAGCGAGGCAATCAGCCATTGAGGAGCACTGATACTTGTTTAGTTGTGTGGTCTCTTGTGGGTAGACCCAAACGAGCTTATCTTGAATAGAAATCAAAAGATTAAGAGAAAGTGAGAAAAGAGAGAGATGATAGTAAACACAAGTCATATACAGGTTAAATTGAATGAAATGTAATCACACTCCTCAAAGCTTGTATACTGCCAGCACAGCATGTCCTGTTAAAAACAGTGAGCAAAGAAGAGAGGAGAAATCCTGAGCACTGCAAGGAATGACATCTACGATTAGTTGAGGTAGCTCAATATTTACTTGAACATACCTTACAGATCAAAACTGATGTGTTGTTTCTCAGTGAACTTGTCATATTCTTCAAAAATTCAAAGCATGTGTTCAACAGTTAAGTCATTCATTCATTTTCTGTACTGCTAAGTCCAATTCAGGGTCGCGGGTGGGCTGGAGCCTATCCCAGCAATTATCAGGCTAGAGGCAGGGTACACCCTGGACAGGTCGCCAGTCCATCGCAGACAGTTAAGTCATCACATGCATATTTAATGAATTTGCTTATATGAGTAGTTATAATTCGGACTGATGTGGATCATATAATGGATTTGTTTTGATTGGATTGTAATTGGACTACATAGTAAAAAGAATTGGACTATGTCTGTGAAGGTTCTTTGAGATATCTTCGTTGTGAATTGGTGCTATACAAATAAAGCTGAATTGAACTGAATTTAATAAAATTGGAATCTGATGAGGAGGAGGGACTGGAAAGAAATGTTGATGAGTTTCTGTGGATGAGATTGGGTTCAGTCTGGCCAAATACAGGAAACACAATCTCACTGGAAACCAAGCCATAATAACCCACCAGACCAATATAGGGGTAATCGTTTTATTGAGACATAGTGTTGTGGTGGTTAGCAGTGATTGATATCTGGAGCACTGGAACTTCTCTGTGTGGAGTGGACTGGTCTCCCAGTGTCAGTTTGGTTTGTGGATTTTTTGTCTTTTGGTTTCTTTGTTTTTGGTGTCACATACTTACTCCTTTGAGTTTTTTAAGTTTAGTGTTAGAGTTCTTTTAGGTTTTGTCCTGTTTTTTTTTCTTTTTTTGTGATCATTTTTCAAAATTATTTATTTGTACCTAACTTAATAGGGGAGGAGGATCCCAACAGCCTTAGACAGTTATTTACCTACAAGGGAAAAGCAAAACATCTTGCCATCCATTATGTCAACAGCAGCAAAACACCATTTACTCTTATGCCTGCTTCCCTCTCCCTCCCCACACCGTCCCACTCCCACCCACCCTCTCTACCCCTGCCTCCCACACCTCACTTTGATGGAATCAAGGCAAAGAAACATAGAAAAAAATATTAATACACAGAGACAACATAGCATATATGTATGATATATTGATACGAATGAAATAGCCAAAAAGATTTACATATGATATGTACATGTGTATTATGTCCATCATATTCAAGGTATACTAAGCAAACAATGTAAACAAAGAAAAAGCATGGTTGAAATGGACCATAAATATTTACAACATATTAGTAATGTTCTCTAATAGCTTTGACCAGCAATTAATATCTTATGTTTTTACATAATGTAAACGAGCTGCAGAGAGCTCCAACCTCACAACATCCAGATAAGCAAAAAGCCATTCCCTCACTGGCGGTACAAGGCAAGGCAAGTTTATTTGTATAGCAACCTTTTCAGGTTCAAGACCATTCAAAGTGCTTTACATAAAACATTAAAAGCATTACAGATAAGAAAGAAAAGAAACAGCTAGAATTACAATAAAATCATTTAAAACACACAAAAACAATCATTAAAAAGATTGAAAGCAAGAGAAGTTAAAAGTTACCG
>JBBBVU010000006.1:20916811-20937522 GCA_037177055.1 Atherinosoma microstoma | reverse complement strand
TCCAGATGTTTATTTGCTCCAGACACTGACACAGTAAGTCTATAGGGCTGCAGTTATCTGGTGATAAAGACACATAATGTTGTGTATCGTCTGCATAACTAATATAGTGATAATTAATGTTAAAGTTCTGTTGTTGTTATTTGACCTAGAGGGAGCATGTATGAGTTAAACAGAAGATGTGGTGATTTTCAACACTGCCAGTCCATATGATAGAAAGTAGCAATAGTATTGTCTGGCAGAAATCACAAACATTTTGTTGTAATCTTCGAGGAGTTAAAAGACCTGTGAATAAATTTATAGTGGATCATTTGGTGATCAAGATCCCTAGAAAACAAGAACACATTTGACTATTGTGTGCCAATCTACACCTGAAGACATGTTAATATCCATCTTCCAGGGTCTGTTAAGTGATAGAAGTTTCTATGAAGCTGTAGTTATGTATTTATATAAGTCAGACAGTACCATTGTTTTTAACTTTGGTGTCAAAAATGAAATGGATGATTTTCTAACTCTCCATGGTACACCTAGCGAGTTCATAGCTACCCGTAACTGTAGATAAAAGTAAAAAGTGCCTGGTTGGTTCTAAGACCTATCTAGGTCATGGAGCCCTTTTCTCCCTATGTCTTTCAAAATATGGACTCCCTTATCCCTTCATTTCACTTCAAAACAAAAAAAACTATTGGCTTCTTCTCAATTAAAAGAAGACAGTTACGAATGAGGGGGAGACTGAGCAAGAAATAAATCTAAAATTTTGGTAAATTGCCTGACTTTATGCCATAGATATGAAATTATTGTTCCAAAATCACATTTTACTATCCTGTGGGGTATATTGGAGTATATGCAATCAGACAGGCTCTGTGGATATACTAAATATTTCTCAATGGGGCCAGATTCAATCAAATAATGAGTGGACGTAAAACAAAACACCATGAATATGATTCAAATTTGGGCAAATTAACGCCTCCTGATGATTTATCTTTGCAGGTTGGGGGCTTTAATTCCTGATTTCTTTTTGTTCCATAAGAAAGTGCTAATAGCAGAATGCAGCTTCTTCCAGTAGCCCCCATGGCGGAGCGAGAGGAATCATGGAATCATGGTTTTGTCTTGTTTTCATGTTCCACAACTTCCCGTTTGTTCCTATGGGATTTCAGTTATTTTTTACTTCTGCTCTTGTTACACCTGGTTTCTGTTTCTGACTGTCACACCTGTTCTGCATTAATTTATTATCCCCGTTAATAAAACTTTTATTTCAGTGCCAGATCCTTGTCTTTCTCAACTAGGTTATTGTATTTTCCTTGCATCATCTGGTCCTGTGCTCCTCTTGTCCTTTACAACCCTCTGGTAAGTTTACCCACCTGCCTGCCTGCCTCTGTATTTTGGTCCTTCCTCTTTGCTTTCAAATTTGAACTGTAAAGCTGGACAGGTCCTCAGTCCATCACAGGGCCAACACAAGAGTAATCAGGCATGCTCACTCCTATCATTCCATAAGATTTTACCAGTTACAACCGAAAAGTATTCAGCTATTCAAGTCCTCCCTAAGTAGGCTACATCTCCCAGAGATCTGATGGTGATAGCGAGATGAAGTCTTAAAGCTGTCCAGGTAATTGGTTCACAAAATTTCTTAAGTGTGGCAGAGAATATCCAGGTAATAGTATTGGAAGTAATTTTTTAATCATCTTTGACAGGTTAATTTCCAAAGTACATTTGGTAAAATTCTTGTCAACTCAAAGTATAAATTGTGCTCAGACCTTGATGTAATACATTTATCCCACTGAAACATGTTATTTGAATAAAATAGGCTACATTTACTGCAGCCGAAACAAACTACTGAATATAGCATGGCTCAGATTAGAATATTATTACTCTTTGTGTTAACTAGGAAAGGAATACCGTGTGATTATTACATTTAAACAAGTAGATGTGTTATAGACTACAATATTCAATTATTTCACTGAGCTAATTTCTCAAAAGCAGTGGAAATTATAAATTAATAATATTCTAGTGGGGGAAAAAAACACAAAAACACTATAAGATAACTTTAAAATTAAATCAGATTGTCATTTGATAATTTTTCCACCATAAGTATTAAACTGTTATCGGTATCGGTATTGGCGATGCTGGCTCTTTATGTACCTGATATTTACGTCAATTATCGACACCAGTGCCTGATCAGCTGCGTGAAGAAAGAGGCGTCAAACGTCACTCATAAACCTCATGCGGCGCGCTTCGCCAAAAGACTTCCTGCATCACACGCTCACAGGCACAGTTCGTCTTATCACCACAGATCTGACACCAGAAGGAGGGATTTTTTGTCCGACAGTATTCGCCGTGTTCTGTGAGGATATGTTGGCAGCAGCGTTGGACAATGACAGGAAGAGTAGAGTTCTTCCCTCCATCATTACAGCCCTTTCCTGAAACTAGGACCAGCAGCAAAAAGAAAAGCTCTTAGATGTCTTTTAATGTGGTTTGTGATGCTATCACAGACGACGGCTGAGTGTAGTTTTGTATGTAGGCTACTCCATGTGGCCCTGTTCTTTCACAATGAAAAACATCGGATGTCATGCAGAACCCCTCCCTATATTTCTAAAAACAAATAAACAAACAAACAAACAAAATAAATTACTGCAAAAAGAAAATGTGTGAAACACAACAGTATTTTCACAAACCCCAAAAGAACAGACAGATTCATGTGGGTAGGCCTGTTGTATAAGCAATAAGTCAATTAATCACAAGGTAAGAATAAGTGCATGCAATAAGTTTGCTGGCCACAATAATTTTCATTTACTCTCTTTGGTATATTTTGATATACTTTTATATTATGGCATTATTATATTAGTTGAAAATGGTCTCAAAATGACAACATCATCGCTTAGCGCAATATTGTTAATATTTCCTAAAATAGCTGGATAATGTAGACTCAGTAGTGAGTTGAAATTATTAGGATTAATCGTGCTACACAGAAATAAAAATGGACAAATACTGGACGCAGTTTAAGATTAAATTTTGTTCATTTGTAAGCTTTGTGATCTCGACTAACAGGTGGAAAAGGCTTGTGTCACTAATTTCTGGCAGCAGTTCAGAACATGTAAAAGAAGCGCTTACTGCAGCAAACTGGCATCAAGATGCTTGATCAGCAAAAGTAAGTTACATTTAGAGGCAAACTAATGTTAGTCATGTATCTGTTCTATCTCAGCCTGAGTTTCTTGTCCATATTAAATTAAATGGTGTCGTTTCCCTTTAGGACAGAATCATCCAAGATAATTCTTTTATTATTTTATAATTCTTTTATTCACAGATGTGAAAAAGGGAATTACCGATGAGTATTGTAAAATACCGACTTGAAGTAGGTAACTATAGAGAGGAGTTTCTACCAAAATGCATAGTATTATGAATAAATCTGACTTGCATGGGAGACTTGATACTGTTACTGCCTTCTGAGAAAGCCTGGGAGGACATGACTGACATTTGCTCAGCTGAAAGCCACAAAGCACCAATTTTACTGTTTTTCTTTGAATGAGCATAAAAAATGACACATTTTGTGTGGGTTTTGTTTCTGTCTTTTTTTGAAAAAACCTTTATTTAGGGCAGTCCCATCTAGACAATCTCATTAACAAGAGACCTGTTTACCTACCTCTTTCTGAACTGCAATACAAAAAGGCTTCTTTTTTTTGTTTCTTTTAATTAAGACAGATTCTGTCAATGATTTGTACAATCCACCATAAAAGCACTAATCTTTTTAGGAATGCAATGTGATTCTCTGCCAGAAGTTGTTTTGCAATCATGTGAAAATGTGAAATCCAATATAACCTCTCTACTGCCATCTAGTGAGCAGCTAGGTCTAACACTGTACTGTTCCTGCACCGGGCTTGATTGATAATTATCTGGCATTTTCTCTGTAGTGTGACTGTCTCTCTAGGTATTTGTAAGAGGGCAGAGAAAATCCCTTTCAGTCATGAAAATGGGCTTAGATAACTTTTATCTCAGTCATTCAACCTCTCTCAGTTTTAAAGGAGTCATACAGGGATTTCGATGCATGAGTGAATGCTGAACTGAGTAGGTGACGGGTGTCCAGAAGCTAAGGTGGGTGGATGTTAAATATGGGGAAATGACAACAAAGAAAAACAAACAACGTGTGGTCAAAGAAAACCGAAATTGTTAATGTGTTATTTAGATTTCACTTCTCTTTAGCATTTATAGCCTACATAATCTTAGAATCTACTAAGTACATTAAAACAACCTTCATGTTTGTGTCCACAGGTGAGATTATTAACAAATATATACATTTATCCATGTGTCTGTTTACATTAACAATAATCTGTAATAAACATTGCATTTAATGTTTATAGAATAATTATGATTGCTTAATGTGTAGACTTAATGTTAAGTATTAAAATTTAAGCTAAATCTGGCAAAAAAAAAGAATCTGTGTTTGTTCATCTGTCACTCGTAAGAGTTTTTAGTTTTCCCACTCCTCTCAAATGGATCCAGGTGCCAACTTGGATCGGTTTTTAAGTCAAACCTGAAAACCTACCATTTTCATAAAGCTTATATTTAATCCACAGTTCGTTTAACCCTGGCTTTAATTCACATATATTTTAATGTTTTTATTTTTGATATTTAAATATTTCTATTTCTGCTTTTAGTGTTATTAATACTTAAATCTAAACATATTATTCAACTAGTGCAGCACTTTGTGATTCGCTTGTGCTTGAAAGGCGCTGTAAGAATAAAGTTGATTTGATCCGATAAGGCTAAACAAGAAGCTAACTTGAAAAGAGGCACTTCTGCATGCATCACCTTCACATCTCAGTGCTTGTGCAGGAGACTTTGATCACAAGATTGCAGAGATATGTCCTCTGTGGTTTCATGCAAAATAATAGCAGGTGCAAGTTACTAAAATAATCACATTTGATTTCACACCTGATAAGAAAATGCAAAAACAAAGTTTGGTAAGATCACAGGTGTTCAAGGTGAACCTGGAGATAATCAGTGGAAAGGCTTCAGATATATATTTGATAAATAAATAAAAGTACAAATTTACCCCCCAAAAAAAGAGAAGTATGTGAGCCCAATTATCATTGTATGCATGAAAAATTATCTTCCAGTTAATTTCTCTGCTTTGCTGCCTGAGCGCCTCAGTAACACCAGAAAGGTGATTATGATTGGTTGGGAAATGTGTCACTTGCTTGATGCAAGTAATTGCAAAACACTGAGTTAATTCAGTTTCTGCACAGGAAAAGATAAGATCAGCAACGCCCCTGTCTGGTTCCCTTTTAAAGAGATGACAGCTTTGTATGACTGGAAAGATTCGCTATTTACTGTGCACGCCGTCTAGTTTTCTCATTTTGTCTTTTAATAGATTAAAAGAAGGTGGTATTGCAGTTGTTCCAAACACTAAATTTCAAAGTCATCTCTATACAATGCAATTGCAAACTTTACTTAAATCAGATATATCCATCAGTTTGTGAACAATTGCTGTTTGCATTCATTTTGATAGATGGTTGACCTTTTCAGGGTTTTCCCTGAAATCATTCCAGAAATGCCTCACTGTCTCCTACCTACATCAACAATACTTTCAAGAAAAACATTTTTATGTGTTGGTTCTTAGTGTGTGCGCACAAAAAAAAAAAGCGCCGGTAACGCCGGTAGTTCCTTGTACGTTTAATGGCAAAATAACGAGACAAAATAAATTATTTACAACACATACGATAGTAACATGTAAACACAATCTTCTGTACAAAGAAATATACATGCAAAAGTAAAAATAAGTCATAATAAAACATTCAAGATGACATTGCTGCAGTCTCCTTGTAGGTGTATTTAAAATATGACATGAGGTTTACATCCCGGGTTGGGACAAACTGTCCCACCCTCTCTGTACATCTTTACATCACGAGTAAACTGGGTTTCCCAAAAACATGACAGTACTTAGGTCTGATCCTTCCATGAACAGGCTTTCAGAGCATACAATGAAGTGATGTACAGCAAGATTTTTGGGAAACCCAGACTCACAGCAATAAATAAAAAGTGACAGAAAATGAGACACTCAGACGGTACAGACCAACAAGAGTTGTTAAACTCAACACGTTATTAAAATCAGATAATCTGACAGAAACTCTTACAACCTTTAAACTGAACAAGAAACAATCCACATTTTTTGTTTCACACAACTGTCTTGGTTGTCTCACTCATTCGGCACTTAAAAAAAAAAAGAAAAAAAGAAGGATTTCCACAACCTCTTAACCCAAAGACATCAACTTATCTGAATAAATATAACTGTCAGAAACCTCTTTAGCTGTTAATGCTGCTGCACATTTACCAAAGGGTTATATTTGAAATCTGATTGCCTTTTAAAACATTTAATGCATTCTCCAATGCAATTTTTTTTTCTAGACCTACTGCCTGGTGTAAATTTAAACTAATTATGTCTTATGACGTCAATCTGAGATGCTAAAACCAAAACCAAAATAGCAACATACAACAGGGTCTACCTACAAAAGCCGAACAATCTCACACAGCAAACCACTTTGTGCACAGCTTGAAAATAGACGAGTGAAATCTTTTTTCCAGCAATAAACCATCAAACAATATCTCATTACAATAATAAATAGTCGCACTGAACTTTTGTAAACACTCATATGTATGTCTTCAGTGTGCGCTGTCATAACTTAACATGAAAAAAAATCTGAAAAAAAACAAAACTAAAAACACATATTAGCACGAAAAGAAAGCTGTCAACTTTGGTATTGTTACAGAAAATAACATAACAAGGACAAAATGAAAGTATAGTGTCTGTATTTTATAGATACACATTTTTATACATTATATCAGAAAACCCTCCTTTGTCTTGGAGGTTTGCAGATATTAATACTGAAATTAATACATAAGAGTTAACACAATACAGACATCTAATGCAGTACCAGGTACATACATGCCTTTTTAAGAATACAGCTACAACACAAGTCTTCATAAATAGTTGCATACATGTTAAAGCTGCAACATTGCACATGAGAACTGATGCAAAATACGAGTGCGTTCTTAGTAGCGGTTTGTTCATTGTGAAAATCCAGCCGCTGAGGGTCGGTTCAGGGGTGACTCGCTTTTTCTGCACGGACTCACTAAAACTCGGCAAACAAAAAAAGCTTTTGTTCATTTGAGATAAAGTCTTCAAAATCAATGTATGTAAAGCAGGAAAATCTTATTTACAAATAAGGCGGATGCAGGTAGAGATCTGGGAAGCTTTGCCAAATATGCTTTTATGCTTTTTCAAGTTCATTTCTTTTTTCCTTTTTCCTTTATTATGTGTCACAACATGAAATGATTAACCTTCAAACTCAGGTGGAGTAATAAAGATATGCAAACTATTGCACAGAATTTATGTTTCATGTATTTCTGGAAAACACGGTTTTGGTAGTTTCTAACTGGCTCCAGAACAAGTGGACCCTGCTGATGGGCACCACTTTTATCCACATCTAGTTTCTCTTCTTTGCTTTCGACTTAGCAACTACACTTTGTTTTCCAAAAGGTCTTAATAAAGACGGTTCTCTGTTTCCCAACTGTACATGGTTTCATTTACAAAAAGTAATCTCTCGTTAGAAAAAAGCATTTTCTTGTGTTCAACCGAAAGCAGCCTGAAATAATTCTTATTTTACAGTATCTATTTTCTTTAACACTGTCCATAACGCGAGTCTTGCTCGCGCTGGCTTGTTGAGAAAGCTTGGTTTTCTCCCTGCTGAGTCAAAGTTTGAAATCTCAAGTAGATTCCATTAGTTCATTTGTTGTGCAGGCATAGACACTATGCCAAGGTTAAGGAAGAGGGCTGGGGGAAAGGGATCATCAGTCAGCAGCAGCAGGACTTTTGTGGCTTCGTGAGGGAAAAGGGGATCTTAGCAGATATGTCGCTGTTGGTCTTCTCAATGGGTTTTTAATGAGAATTGACTGAACTAAGAGCATCGCTGGCAGGAATTCCTTGTGGAACCGTCTACCTGTGACCTTTCTGTCAGGTGTGGTTAAGAAGGCGGCTGTGAAGGAAGGCCTGAATGGTGCCCACGGGCCGAACGTCGTTCTGGTGTTTCCGTCGCTCGATGAAGGAGATGAGCCTGGACGTGTCCAGGTGTGTGCTGTAGTGACTTGGTGATGGTGGCTGCATGTGGTTTAAGGTGGCGTGTCCGCTATCTCTGTTTAAAGGGCTTTGAGGCTGGAGCCACGGGTCTTGCAGACAGGACACCGCAGAGGGCCGTCGATCCGGCTCGCCCTGAAGCAGCAGGCAAACAAAGTCCCTCGCAGCTGAGCTCACACCCTGGAAGTAGTCCTCTGGGAAGCTGAAGTCCAGACGACAGATGTTCAGACACGTCTCCTCCAGACTTTCATCCAGGAAGGGAGAAGCGCCACTTAGAATGACATAGGTCACCACCCCTGCAAATCATTCAGTCCATAAACACAATCAATTAAGATGTCACTTACCGGCAGCATAACATACAAGCTGATTATTTTTATATGACAATCTGTTTGAATCATTTATCAAAGATGGAACTTAATCAGTGTAACACAACCTTGCTAGTTTTGCTAACTTAAACTCGTATAATTACTGCTCTGTGTTTTCTTGCAGCATAACCGTCTGTCAGCACACTATACTTATACTATACTAAAATCTATGGACATGAGGGACCAGATGCAAAAAACTGTGTATGCAAAAAGGTGGAAATATGCATAGGCATTCATAAAATTTATAAAGCCATGCATACTTATGGTTCTCTTATATCAATCCCATTAATTGTGAATCAGTATGTTGGCTGCTTTCTTAAACCTTTGGAAGCCTAAAGCTGCACATGACCTAATCTTGTTATGTCAGAGAATCAAACCGATCTTTAAATATTTGTTTCCTTTATCAAAGCCTTGTTAGAAAAGATCTTCCACGTGTATGCAGTTATCTATAGCAACCACTATTAATTAAAACTGCAGGAAGAAGCGTATGCATGATCTTTACGTGTATGGATTGTTTATGAATCTGGCCCCAGCTGCAAGTCCACCGGGGTGGGATTTACTGTTGTTTTAGACAAATATTAAGTTGACAGCTCTCTAATATGTTGGCAGTATGCATTAATATAAATGTAGTATAGTAAGCTTTTTCTTTTACTCTGGTATGAAATACTGCTGCAATGGTTCCACACATTTTAATTGACCTAATTAATAAAAACTATTTTGACAAAGATCATTTTAATTCTAAATAAGCAGCAATTAAAGAAATTTATAGTACTTTATGCTTGAGTACAAGTTTATTGTAATTTTTCCTTTTCCTGGTTTGTACATCAAGTATTTTTCCGCATAAAAACATAATAATTCACCACTCTACATGGATTAAACAGTGATGCTATTGAATTAACACTACAGGAAATGAGCTTTTCCACATTTCCAAACTACATCAACATTTCTCATCATGATTTAAATACTAATACTAGATAAATACAAAATAAAACTATGTATAACTAAATGAGTACTACAATGTGTAAATGCCAAAATACAAATTAAATTACATGTTTTTATGTTGGATTTTATCTACAAACCTAAGCTCCAGAGGTCAGACATCAGTGAAGCGGGCTGACCTAGGACCAGTTCAGGAGCAGAGAACTCAGGGCTCCCCAGGAGAGGATGGATATAGGAGGTGGGTGGGTTTAGTTGAACTGCATCACCAAAGTCTGTCAGCTTGATTACAGGCTGGGAGGATGCGTGCTCCACCACAATGTTTTCAGGCTGCAGGAACAACAAGGAATTTGAGACCCAGACAAAAATCTACAACACCAGTACAATCATAAGGCCAATGTGGGCCCCAGACAGAGAAAAAGAAAGACTTTTTTCCCCTTTTCCAGTAAAAAAAACATTTAAAAACGCTATGTTGTGAAGACACTGAAACTTGAGAGCTTTTACTATTTCTGCCCACATCCTAAATGACCAATTTTTTCTCAAAACAATAAAACCGAATTGTTCGCTCAGCTTTATGCAGACACAAAGATGCAATTTTACTTTCAGATCCAGGTGTGCTATCCTCCAGCTGTGCAGGTAATGGAGAGCTTCAATAATATCTCGGAGGTATAAAGCCACTTTCTCCTCTGTCAGGTTGCCCCAGCTTACAATGTAGTCCAGGAAACGTCCTTGGTCTGCCCTGAGAATAGTGACATAAAAAGATGTGTAAGTGATCAGTTTATATTTATCAAACATGGAGAGTCACGGCTGCTGCAGTACTCACATCTCCAGTACGAGGACGTAGCTAGTGGCTGTCTCATATGTGTCCAGCAGTCTGACCAGGTTGGGATGGTCCAGAGTCTGGAGGAGTCTGATCTCGCGCAGCACCTGCTCGCGACGCAGCAGCTTCTTGTTGACGTGTTTTGCTGCAACGGTGCGTTTACTCCCCCTCTGGTCGCACCGCTTGATCACTGAGAACCGGCCCCTGCAGGGCATAAAGGAATGTCACTTAATGTGCAACGTTGCACATCAAGGTTTGGGGAATCAGAAATTTCTAAATCATGTAAGGTATGTTTTTTTAATCCTTCAATGGATGCAGCATTATCTAAAGATATTAATGTTATATTTTCTGCATCTAGCATGCTGATTTCCTTGAGCAATAAATGAACAGACAAAAAACCTGAGGACAATGTGGATGAAACAGTTTGCTTCTTTAGGCAACATTTCTTGCAGTAATTTACACTCCAACATCAGGTGTAGGTCATAAGCAGTAAGTTATAATTCTCATTCAAATATACTGTTGCTGCCATGAGACATAAATATGAGCAGAACTGAGAATATCTCAGTTTTGATGTGGTCAGCCTGCCTTACAATGCAGACTTGAACGCTAATGAGTGGATTTATATTAGTGCCAGTTTACCTTCCAAGTTCAGTGATCTCGGTGTAGTAGGACTCGAAACTGCTTTTCCAAAGGACATCACTGCCATCGTCAGGAGCTCCTGAGAAAATTCAGCTTATTTTACTCAGTTTGCCACTTACTAAACCATAAAAATAAGCTTCAAATGCAGAACTGTGATGTGTATCAC
Organism: Atherinosoma microstoma; assembly: GCA_037177055.1. Taxonomy (NCBI): domain Eukaryota; kingdom Metazoa; phylum Chordata; class Actinopteri; order Atheriniformes; family Atherinidae; genus Atherinosoma; species Atherinosoma microstoma. Next base: position 20,926,477 of record JBBBVU010000006.1, on the reverse strand, counting down.
ACAACGGCTTAAGGATTAAACCATGATAGGGCTCTCACCTGACACTGTTAGGTTGGCAGAGGAGGAGACAGTGCCTGCTATGTTTGTTGCCACGCAAGTGTAAACACCGCTGTCCTCTACAGACACCCCTAGGACACGCAGGGATGCCTCTCCTGCCTCACTGATGTTACAGAGTAAAAAGGAGGAAAGACGAGAGACAAGACGCACAGTGAAATTAAGCACATTATGGCAGATATACGGTAGCAATTTCACATTTCAGAGCTCCACTTTTAATGCAGTACATTTATTTCTTTACTACGACAATCAATATAAAGTTTGGTTCTTTTCAGCTCCTGAAATCCGGTGCATCAAAAATGGCCGTTTTGCAGCTTTCGAGACAAAAATCAAATAGTACTTGTATGCGATGCTGTAGTGTCCGTTGTTGCTCAGAGGGATGTTGTCAGGTCCGTGCCAAGTGACAGTGGTTTGAGGTCGGCCGCACACTTTACACCTGAAGGTGACTTTGTCTCCACTCTCACATGATGCATCATTAACAGGAATGAGGAACTCTGGAGGAGCTGGAAGAAAATGGGCAGATTATCCATTAATTCCAAATCACAACAAGTAGGAAGTGAAAAATCTTCAGTTTCAAGTTATTCTGGATTTAGTTTCCTTGATCTTTTTCACATAGCCTAACACATTTGCTCTTGGACTGAGATGAACTTACCGTCGTAGATGAAGTTGGGGTTAAGAAGCTAAAGTGAAAATTTAAGGACAAAATTAAAACTCTTGCACAAATTCAAATGAAAAAGGATTCCAAATTATGCAACAAATTATTATGCAATAATTTTCACTCCCCCTACCTTGACAGAGACTTTGTTGGCCAGGCTGTCCTGAGACTTGCGGTATCCATTCTCCATTTTTCTCCCTTCCTTGTCTCTTTTCTCAGACTTTCGGCGGATGCGGAGCGCTGTGTGCCATGATGATGATTTTCTAAAGCAAACAAATATGAAAAGGAGGAGTTTCAGTTTTACAACGTTTTTTTTCCCCCATTATCTTTGCAAGTGCTTGTGTGTTTGTCATGTACTTTTGAGCCAGACAACAAAAAGGCATCTCTTATTCCTCTTACTTGATGGTTCCTTCAGGGAGCTCGGGTGTGATGGAGGATGAGGTATGTCCTAACACAAAGCCAGGGATCCAACCTTCTGCGGCAGGACTTTGCTCATTGGCCGCCCGATACACCAGGAACATATTCTGCTGGTTGCTGGCAAGCATTTGGACCACCTCACCCTGCACCACACTGATCTCATCCTCCTTCACTGCCACATAGTCCTGGGTCACCAACATGGTGGACACACTGCTGCTGCTGCTACTGCTTTCACTCTGCTGGAGAAAAAGATTGTTCAACCTTAGACAGGGAACGCGGAGCACAAGGACACTGCACCAACACACAAAAACACACTTATGGAAACATATAAATGCACACACATGAACAAGAAGTACACGAAATCTCTCAACACCAATCAAATGTGTAATTTGATTGACGGAAACAGAGAAATGACTTTGTGAAACATTTAGTGCATGCAGCAAAAGAAGAATTGGCTGTTTCTTGCAGAGGTGAGAAAAGTAACTGTTTGTGCTTAAAGTGTTGTTTGACAAGCTGTTTTGCAAGACTGAGACGTTGTAAAGCAGAGGTGATGATCCTCGGGCCAAAAAGATGCTGAAATAACAGAACTTTCTATTTTGGTAAACAGAATGAGGTTCAAGTGAAAAAAAAAAAAAAGAAACGTAGAAGAGACTTTCAGAAAAACAGTATTATGAAGCACAAAGTAAGTTGGTGCAGACATACTGCAGAGTTCAGATGAAACTGACAGCTCAGTGATCCCCACTTGAAGTTAAAAAAGATAAATGGTGTTTTTAAAACCATCAGGTTAGTAACTGTCAGTAACAGTTGAAGAGCACGTACTGAAACGCAGAGAGAGGATTTGAAAGAAGATACAATAGGTGCTCTGTGAGTCAGATCTGCACTGTTAGTACACTCCGAGAGAGTTCTCCTTCATACACACACGTGTCGATGAAGTTAGTGCACGCAGATAGCCGTTAATCTTCAGTCAGTCGGTGTTTCAGCAGTAAGTTGTTGCATGTACAAGCCATTCTTAGAGCCAGCGGCTGACTGACTGACGGACAGACAGCCAGTGAAGGAGGGGTTAGTGACTAGTGAGAAGCTCTAGGAGCTCACTCAAGCCCTCGCCTTGACTTGACATCTTACCCCGTTGCTCTGGGTGGAGTGTATAGACTGCTCGCTGGTGGAGGAGCAGGTGCTCATGCGGTCTGTGTCCTTACTGTGGTTGGAGTGGCGGTGATGAGAAGGTGTCCCATGACTCCCTCTGCCCAAAGAGTCAACTCCCCCACTACTGTCACTGGGGAAAGAGAAGGATCCAGGCCTGCTGGCAGGAGAGGGAGGCATAGGAGGAACCATAGCCCAGAAGGGGTTCCCTTTATGTGCAGGGCTTGAAGGAATGAATGCTTCCTTTCCTCCTCCAGGAGTTTGAGGCGTAATCAGAGGCGAAACTGTCCCGACTCGAGGGCTTTTAAGAGGAAAACTTAGAGGAGCCACTGGCGTCTGTGGTACCGCTTGATGCTTCTGTGTCTCTTCATGGCCTGCCAGTGCCTGTCTGAAACTAACATCCATATGACCCGATGGCTTGTTACTGTTGTTACAGTTTCGTCCATGAGGACCGTCCAGCATCCTCATCTTAGGAACCTCGGATGATAACAGCTCTCCATTTGTTGTGCTTTCTGAATAGAAGTTAGAGGGGAGGGGCTGAGGGGACTGTGGGTGGCAGGGTGACCACATACCTGCTGATCGGTCGGGCCCCTCAGGGCCCGGTGGATGGTGGTGGTGAACAGGCTGGGGTAGGCGTGAGGATGGCTGTGGGATGCGGGAAGGTCGAGAGCGCGGGCCACACAGAGAGGAGTTGCCTCCCGATCCTCCAGAGCTGCTGCCGCCGCCTCCTCCACCGCCTCCTCCCATGTTGGAGGTACAGTTGGGGGTGCTGCCTCCTGTACTACCGCTGCTACTACTTGGTGGTCCGCTCGACCCTCCACCACCCACATGGTTCCTCTGGTACTCTATAGGTGATGTCAGAGCTGCAGGACAGGAAAAATGGAACAATTTTCCTCATGTCATAATGTCGGTATTTGAGTAAAAATATACTTTTTTTAAAAAGAGATAAAAGACTATTTACTTCCACAATGACTAAATCCAGCAATACTTGTGTACGAGTTTGTAATTTTGCATGCACAGCAAAAAGCCCATCAATCTCTTACCATTGAGGAAGTTGCGCTGGTTCTCCAGTATCTGGCTGACCTGATGGAGCCAGACTTGACTGACTCCAGGGCTGGGTGAATGGAGGGTGTACCTCTCTGCATTACCACTAGATGATCTAGAGGTCAGTGTGAACTTGCAGGGGTCTTCTGCATTTTCTTCCAGACCCAACCAGCTCACCTGGTGACATTGAGAGCAGAGGAACAGAAATCCAGAGCAGGATTTGTGAAATCCTCAGAAAGTGAACATGCATTCCAATCTCAGCTCAGATTACTGAGCAGCACTCACCTTGATGCTATTCTTGAAGAGGTAGCCGGGACTAGAGAAACCTTTCTTTTTATCCAGGGGCTCACTGAATATAACTATTTGCTCAAATAGAAACACTCTTCTTTCCTTCATCCTGGACAGGAGGCCTCCATCTTGGTCTGAAACCATGAAAGTGTCTTGGAGGAGCAATCTGCCTTGAGCAACAATTTTACCCTGAGAAACAAAAGACAGCAGGACAAAATAGACAAACATTAGTGGAAAGCATAGATGAGCTTACCTTAGAGTACATGATGTAAAAAAAGAAAGAAAAAACAGAGGAACAGAGAAACCGCAAGGGTCTAAGCAAAAACCTGCATCACATCTCGAGTTAGAACGAAAAACTGGGGACACACTGACACCTAGTGGTAGCTGACTCGTGAATAAATTCATGTTGGTAGGATACAAGATAACATTCTTACTATATTTACAGACATGAGGAACAGACTTACATCGAAACCTTGAAGACGTCCAACATTCATCATGTCATTGCAGCGCTTAGGGACCACGCACATCACTTCCACGGCTTTCTGCAGTTCAACACAGCAGTAAAAAACTTTAAAAACAGAGTGACTGCTTGAGGGGGATGTGAAAATCCCCCAGGATTGAAATCTATTTCAAAGTCAAAGAGGTCATTTATGACTTTAAGTTGAGTTTGTCTGACTGTACCTCCAGCTCTGTCAGATCCACTCCTGCCTTCTTAGAAACTTTGAGAAGATCCTGTTTACAATGAACATTTAGAGTAATGTCATCTGAGCTCTTCAATACTGTATGTTCTATGAAAAAGGGTTTCTGAAAGCAGTTGGCAAAGTAAAAAAAATCTACAATTTACCTTCAGTAGAAGCTGGTACTTCATGATGCGTTGGACTGGTTTAATTAGCAGGTCAGTGAGCTGCAATCTGTGTCCCAATCGCTGCTTAAGGTCCTAAAGAAGGATAGACACATTTTATCTTTTCAAATAATAATCAGGACAACATAAATAGAGATAATCTTGGAAGTAGAAAGTGTAGAATTATTAAACATCTTACTTCAAAGTAAGTATCGATATACTCCGACACAATGTGCTCAGATTTTGGCTTGTTCTGGCAGTACACGATGTACATGTGCAGCCTCCGCTCCTGTTGTTGAAACAAAATCAAAAAAATAAAAACACGTATATTTTCAGAAATAAATTTTGACAGATGAGAAAAGTTGCTTTATAATTCAACAGAAACCGTACTGCAAATAATCAATAAATAAAAATAAAAATTGAGATGAAATAAGACGTAAAAATGCAAACAATTCTGACCTGTTTGACAAATAATGGAGCCAACTTTTCAGGATCTTCCAAACACTTTTCAAGCTCTCCCAGGAATAAACTGTAGACAGACAAACAGAGAAACTCATGATTTCCCCTGCCAGTAAACATTACTCTTAATCATGTTTCTGTTTTGGTTGCTTTTTGTTTTGTATGCCTCAATGCTAGTGTGGATGTTCAAGTTTTAAAAGCAGTCTTAAAAAGAAAAAAAAGGAAGAAGGCCTTTAACTTACTCTTTATGCCAGTCATAGATCTGATGGATGTTTCCAAAGACGATCTTATCTTTTCCTCTCATGTCATCTGGAACGCCTTCCTCTTTCATCCTGCTCATGTAGCCCTGAGGGCAGGAAAGTTATCTCGTTTGTAAAACCTCCAGAAAATATCGACCAAAACACTTTGCCTGCAGCTTGACTTTATTTTATTCATTTTACCTCCACCACTGAGCCCAGGTCTCTGACATAGTCTCTCTCTGTCTCAACCAGCTCCAGAAGAATGTAACTGAGAGGCAGAAAACAGGAACTGTCAATGCAAAACTATGGATGAACAGCAGCAATATTCATTATAAGCGCACATATGAGGACAAATGTTACTGATTTAAGCAACTTGTGTTTATCCAAAAGCTAACAAGACACAAGGCGTATAACTCACTGTCTTCTCTTGAGGAAGCCAGATTTGCGCTCTTCCACCTCATCGATGGGTGAGGAGGAGGAGAGGAGGGAGTTATCAGAGGGATTGAGAGAGGGTGAGCTGCTGTCGCCTTGCTCCACTGACAAAGAACTGGGGCGGTCCTCCAGGGACTGAGGACAAAGGAGTGAAAAGACAAAGAGAGGAGGAAGAGAAGAGAGATGGGGTAAAAACTGAATAAAAAAGGATAAAAAAATAAATAAAACTTTCACCATATGCTTCTCTTCAGCAAAATGAAGCATGTACTGTATGTAGGACATTGAGAATGAGTGTGTTGGGGATATTTGCCAGAGTGCAGAGTCCATGTGTTGGAACAGAGGACAGCTGGCATTGTTAGTCAGAGTTGAGACAGATGACAAGTAGGCTAAGATGCCATTCTCTGTCAGCAACACCAGAGAAAAATGTGTGCACATCTATCAGAATTGTTTTGTGTAAAGGGTGTCACATTTGCAAGTACTTGTGGGTGTTGTTTACAACTTTTTAACTCACCATCTTGCTTTTCACCAACTCTTCGATGGCACTAACCAGCTCAGCAGCACTGGGTGTCTCTGAACTACTGGGACGAGCGGACAGGCGAGACGCAGACTGAAAGACAGCAAAAGATGGGACAAAAAAAATATAAAAAAGAAATCAACAGTTGATATATAACTCCAAACCAACTGGAAAACATGACATGTTGCATGCGTACAGGAGTCATATAAAGGCAGGGAAAGGTTTTTTTCTATTATTTCAAAATGATTAGTTTCTTTAATAATTACAACAAATTTGTTGCTGTGACCTTGGCTGTCCTCCAACCTAAAAAAAGAAAAACTGAAAATGCATGGAAAGATCTCATAATTAAGACCAAAAAATCCCATTAACTTCAAGCCTTTTTTTCAGAAAACTCTTCACTGGCTTCATAATTACAAGCTAATATACTTTCAAAAGTGGCGTACCTAAGTACTGACCATGCAGGAAACCCAAACGTCTGTTTTGGGTCATACTTTATATTTTGAAGAAGATGTAAATGCTGCATTGAATGGTAGAATCATCATTTACTTTTGCATGCAACTGCAAATTTCAAAACTACTGTGAACGTGATCAGGCTCACCATTGCCGTGTTTGGACCCCGATATTCCACATGTCCAAAAAAACAGACTTGGTGCTTGTGAGCTCCCTAATGAAAACGGTTAATTGAGGGCCAAGCTGGAGCCAATCACTGACTGGTCTCAGGGAAACAGGGGCTATGAGGTGGGCGGAGGTCAGGGTTGAACTTTGGGATTGGAGTGCGTGTGCTTGAGCACATGCACCGTGATTGGTCAAAAAGCAAACAAACAAAACAAGAACAAATACAGTAACTATTGCTGCTTAATACTCCATTTGGACAGGAAGTTTGCTTATGTAAAGGAGCTCAGTCTGCAGCAAAATGGTGGGGAAAAGATTTCAAAGGTTTTTCTGAAAGTAACGTGTAAATGGAGTATTCACTTGAGCAACAGTAAAACAATAACATTCCACAGGAATGACATTAAGTTAGTAAAAAAAAGACAAAAGGAGATTAAATAAAGAGGGATCCAAAGGAGATGGTTAAGTATGTTTACATAGACAGATAGGGAAACTGGGATAGAAGAGAGGCAGAACAAAAATCAACATAATGCTGAAGGAGGAAACATGCAACCAATAACAAAATAAAGAGAAAAAAAAATCAGGTGATTAGTGCAAAATGAAAGCTTAGTTGTGTAATTGTTAGCTTTGACTTGATGGAAAATATTTAACAGACATCTCTGCAGAACCAAAAGTAAACGTGGCTGCTTAGTTATGAAAGAAGCAGATTTTTTAAATCTTTAAATTTTGAAAGTAACATATCTTTTTTCTTTATGTCACATAAAAATGCTGCTTATTATATCTCATTTTCTGAATAAGCAACAATCTTCATTCGTCATGCATCATATATCTGCATTTATGAGTCATGATGTTGCTCATGAAGCAATATGAAAAAATGCAAATGAGGCTCAATTAAACTGAAGGACAATAGTATAAACCTCATTTGAGCAGTACTGCTAAATTTGCTTCGGTTTGATGATTTTGTTTTCTGTAACCCACCTTGTCATCCTGGGAGTCAGGCTGCAGTAGGCTATGCTGCTGGATGGGCATCGGGGGAGGCAGAGGGACAGCGTCGGCCCCCTCCTCTCCTTCCTCCTCTCCGCAGCTCTGCATGCCCGATGAAGAAGACTTGGACAAGGTACCACTACTCAGCCCTTCATTACGCATGCGCTGAAGAGAAAGTAGGAATAGGGACTTTTAAACAGTGTGTTAGAGTCAAAACCAGGTCTCTATTTTTGGTGGGTTTATCCACAGTCTTACTTCCTCCAGGGTCTCATCCTGTGGTGTGGCGGCACTGTCGTCAGAGTCCTTCTGTGACCCGGGAATTGCATCCATGTTCTTCCTTGTGCCGTCCCGGTTCTTCTTGTGCTTGTGGGCAAGCTTCTTGACGTGGCCGTCAGCTTTACCCGAGCTGAGCCGCCGCACAGGGCTTGTCAGCCACTTCCTTAACGTGTTCCCAGGACGTTTGGGGCCTGGTGAACTGTGTGGACCCAAGGTTTGGCTGGAGCCTGGCTGCAGGGTGTCGTTACTGGATACAGACAAGGTGTCTAGATATGAGGAGGAGAAAGGAAAGAGGTCAGAAAGACTTTTCCAAAAGGGAAAAGGCACAATCATAGACCACAGCTAAAAAGGCTGTTAAAAGTTTGTTTACATCAGAACACACTGCCAAATTCCTGTAGTTTACTTCTTATCACAAAAATACTGCAAACTAATATTAAATGTCAGCCACAGACTTTCTCTAATGTCAGAACACAGAAAAAAGTCAATATATGACAGAGATGATTGTGCATTTGTGTTATGTTCAGTAGGCAGGCAGGCCTCCTCCACACAGCGATGACTACTCCTTGGGGAATCTGTAGGAGGAAATCTCTTCTTCGACTGGAAATGGAGCGGTGAAAAGATAATACAGGATAAGGGGATGCTTCGAGCTTTGTCTGAAAACTTCAAAGGTGCATCCATCTGTCTCACCTGTCTCTGCTCCTTAAATCCTTCTATTTTCCTCCTTTTTTCCTTTATCTTAAGCTCTTTTCTTCAAAACGCCACCATCGGTTTTACCATTTCCTCATCGCCACCAAAAATGCTGCTGAAGAAAGATAGTACAAATCTTCCTCGGCTCTAAAAATGATCTGAGCATCTCTATGTATGCTAATTTTCTTCCATACCATCACTGTGTACAACCCTATGGACCCGAGCATTAAACTTAATGCCATTCCCGAGACAACAGCTTATATCTTTAGTTTAGCAACATTTAGTCATTTTTGTTGGCACAGAGGAAGAAACAGTATGTGTGGTGGCTGCATCTCTCCCTGTATATATTTGAATCTTTTTGAAAACTACTAGGTCTCTTTTAATTCTTAATAAAAGGCAAAAATATCTATAGTTGATACAGTGCAGCAAAATGATAAAGGGCATCAAGAATCCAGAGACTCAGGCTTTAATATCACCATCATTTAGCTATTTCAAGGGGTTAAGCAGATGCAGCTGCTACAGATTAAACTGTGTGACTCAGCTGAACGATCGTTATAAATGGCAGGTGTGGAGAGACTCTGGCTTCTCTCACAGGACGCTTTCACACAGCCTGAATAAAAGCATCTGCATGCGAATGTGCGTGCCAGTCATTCAGCTTCTGGAGGATTTTTTACTGCTCTCTGTTTATAAAAAACATGTGTTCTCACAGCACAAGCAAGTGAAAACAATGAACAACGAGCACATCAGGCAGTGTGAAGACTCTTAAACCTCCTCCTCTGAGTGCTCTCATTAGCTAGCTTTAACAAAGCTCTGGTCATATATTGAGAGAAACTATCTTTCAACGATTCTGTGATATTCAACCTGAGTACTTGGAATTTTATGAGCTTAAATTCAGGTTGACGTCAGGGTTGAGCAGCACAGAAAACATCTATCCACGTGTCATCTTGCAGCTTCTTTTTTTTTTTTTTTAACCAAACATCACACGATACAGTTCCATTTCACAGGAGGAGGGAATTCATATATATAT